>CM067499.1:9933849-9957114 GCA_034552555.1 Semaprochilodus insignis | reverse complement strand
CTCTCTCTCTCTCTCTCTCTCTCTCTCTCTCTCTCTCTCTCTCTCTGTGTGTGTGTGTCAGATTCCCTTTCACGCAGTTATGTTGGAGATCTTGTTTGGTCAGTCAGGTGACGCAAACTCTAAAGCTGGTTGTCTTAATAAAAAAAGGCATCTCAACGGTTTTCCCTGCAGAAGTTGCTTCATTTATACATTGATACATACATTTATGTATCAAGGTGAATTAAAGGAAATGGAGTCTAATGTCCGTCCCATTACGGGCCCAAGTTTCTTCCTTACTTAGTTGCCTAATGCTTTGTGTGGTCATGTGTGGAAATGTCGTTTGCTGACGTAAGCCAATTTGATTTTAAAAGCATGATTAAGTGGGAAGACTGATAGGAAGTGGGTACTTTCCATTCTACAGTGCTTCACCAAACAGAGCATGTTTGAACCAAATGAGCATGTTTTTATCACCTTCTGGCTGCTGAGCAAGGTCTAATTCATGTAGTTTGTTGCAAGCTTAGAAAAGTATTTTATAAAATCAAGTGATCCATTACAGAGAACATAGACATGCAGTACAGACTAAAACGTATGGAAAGACTGGCTATTTTACTTGTCTTTTCTTTTCTTTACTTCGAGAGTTCTTTTACTTCTATACAAACTAATTTAACACACCAGTTTCAGTACATTTATCCATCAGGAATGACGTGAATCTGGTAAGAGCTGCAGTAAAAGTAGCAAGACTAATGAAGAACCACTTTTCTAATTTCTAATCTAATTATCTTTTAGGCCTTTTGGGTAGATCCATCATAATGGTATCTTACTTTTTAGGCTGTTTTTTTCCCATGCAGTACCCCAGTTATTTGAGGTGCATGTCAAAGCGCAGAGAAGTAGAAGGAGAGGAGTAAAGAAAGGCTCAGTGTAGTTTCCTGCTTGGCTCTGTTCTAAAGAAAGGAGTAGAAAACTTCCTCTTCAGCTCGCTCAAGCTGTGAGGGAGGGAGAGAGAGGAACTGGGTTTCGTTTACTACCCATGTCTCACCAAACAAACACCTACGAGGATAAGCCCCTTGAGAGAAGAAAAAAAATTCTGAGCTTGGCCCCCCTCACCCATGTGATGCTTTTTTTTTTTCTCTTTCTCTCTCTCTCTCTCTTCATGGACATTGTCAGATCAGGCACAGATAAGAAGAGGAAACGTTTGACAGTGTTTCCTGTCAGTTTTTGACTTCCCCTAAAAATGGAAAGGATTCTATGAAACAAGCACATACAACATGTACATGTTTAATCCGAACAATTTCATTTTCCTTGTGTTGTAGAACCTCACATAATGTGCCTTTGTGTTGGAAGTTATTGGATTGTTTGGTATTTGTTTTTTTTTCTTGTGAAAGTATGAATGAGTTTATATTTCTGTCTTTCTGTCTCTCTCAGGCACTTGGATGCTTGTTGTACAAGCTGTGTTTCTTCACGCTCCCATTTGGGGAGAGTCAAGTTGCCATATGTGATGGAATATTCAGCGTTCCAGACAGTTCAAAGTTTTCCTCCAAACTACACTGCTTAATCAGTAAGTGCCATTAGGCATGCATGTTGTTGATGTGAAATTCACTGTAAATGCTGATAGTCATCTGAAAAGCAATAAATCAGAAATGATCAGAAAACTGAAAATTTATCACAGGGAAAAGGCGTTTTGTGGTGTGTTTAGCAGTTCTGTTGATGATTACTTGGACAGTACTGCCACCTTGTGGTAGCTGTTGAACACGACATATCTTGTTTTTGTTTGCTATGATTTTATTTCTTCATTCATAAATACTTTCTTTCGCATATTCATACCTGTAGACTTATTCATAATGAAATTATGATCAAATGAAAAAGGTCATGATCAAATATATCATAACATCCATCAGAGTGTAAGCAAGACTACAATTTGTCTAATAACAAAATTTCATGCTACTACAGGTAAAAAAGGAAAATAATAACCACATAACCTATGAAATTTCAGCCATATCTCCAATAACTTTAAACATGTTTGCTTTTAGGAATGGCTTTATGTTTGAGTAGCCTAAAGTTTGTTTTTTGTTATTGTAGGATACATGTTGGAACCTGATCAAGAAAAAAGACCGGACATCTATCAAGTCTCTTACTTTGCCTTCAGATTAGCTGGAAAGGAGTGTCCAGTGCCAAATCTGTTTGTAAGTCTTTCCAAAGCTTTTACAGTAATTAAAACATGATAAAGCAGCCCTGTCTAACTTTTTGAATGCAGTGGAGGTTATTTTAGAACAGCAGTTTAATAGTAAGTGAATGTCTTTTTGTTTCTGACGGCAGAACTCTCCCATTCCCACCTCGCTGCCAGAGCCGTTAACAGCCAGTGACATTGCTGCTAAGAAGAGCCAGACGAAAGCCAGGTATTTGTGTGGAAAGTGGATTTGATATAATTAGTTTGGTTTCAATTCTTAAAATTTTCTCCAATTTTGGATTGCTTTGACCAAAAGGATTTCCTACTTTATAAGTACTGTTGAGCACAAGTCATTTATTGAATGTCTGGGCAAAGTGGTTGTTAAGTTTTTAGGAGATATTTCTAAAGCAGTAAAATAATCCAAATGGATCAAATTGAAATGAAGAAGAACAGGATTTTCAAAAACTGGAGGGCAAAACAAAATTAAAAGTTACAGAGAAAGCTGATTATTAAATTAAAAACAGCTGAAAAGTGACATTTTACTTTGATGACTGTGAACTTTAATGCTATACAATTGGTTTCAAGCTACAAAACCAAAGTAGTTCAGCGCTGTGCCAACTCTTCTCCTTGTATCCAAGAACCCTTACATTGGTGTATAATATAGTATATAGTATATTATGTCATATCAGACATTATGTCTTATAGGTTAATCAAGGAAAATGAGAACACAAGTTTTTCTCAAGCAGTAAAAAAGTTGCTTAATGTTATTAATTTGCCTTACTTGACATTGCATGTCCTGTGATGTGACTATTGCGCATGCGCATGTTGTGATAACGATGCTAAAACGATATATTGTGCAGCCCTAAAATAGACAAAAAATGTAGAAGCTGCTGATGGACAATGAGAAGCAGAAAATGCTCAGGTTATAAGACTGAAATTTGGAGTTGTGGAAAAATATCTTATTTGTAGATTTATTTGAAAAACTGAAGACAAGTCATCTCAAGGCAATAAACGGACGGACTGTTACTGTAGTAAGTTTTTAATGCATCTGTGTAATTTTTTGTTAAATGTATTTTTTTTTTACACAGTAGACTTCAGAATACGAGTCTTTCAGTGATTTTCAATGCACAAAGAATAGCTTATGGTTGCAGGTGGATGTAAGCTACAAACAGGATTTTTTTTACCATTTCAGTGGCAAAATAAAAGAATAAAAGATGCTATAGGAGCTGTAGATCCATATGTAGTATTGCAGGCATGTATTTATCAGAACTGACTGTGCTAACATGAATTGCTGCAGAATAACGGAGTCTGTGGGACCTACAGAGACATCCATTGCTCCAAGACAAAGGCCAAAAGCTGCTAACAGCAATGTTCTTCCACTGCCTAACTCAGTAACTCCTGTGAAAATGACAGTCCCCTCTGGAACAGTCAGCAACGGCCAGAAAGGTTAGGTTCTATTTTTTGTTCATCCTTTTTTTTTTTTTTTTTTTTTTTTTTAAATTGTCTTTCATGTTCCAGACCTGGTCTATACTATACTAATTAAGCATGTTCTATCTATGTTCAGTTTAAGCTAATTGTGTGTGTTAATTGGTTGGATTGTGTGTTGTTGTTTGTCAGCCCAAGGTAATGGACAGCAGGCAGCTGCGCAGATGCAGAGCAACAATCAGCAGAACAGAGTTTTACAGCAGCTGCAGCCTGGAGACCTGAGACTGCAACAACTCCATCAACAACAGCAGCCACATCAACAGCAACATAACATGCACCACCAGCAACAAGTCAATGCACAACAGCTGCAGTACATGCAGGTAACGCCGATTTATGTTTTTATTTATTCGTTTGCGCACTAGTTAGATGGCATAGATTTTTTTTTAAAGAATTAAATAATTAGCTAGTATCATATCATTCACTTTCTTATATTTTATGTTACATTAATATTCCTAATTATTGGAAATTATTGGTTGGTCACTAAAATATTTATACAGCCTTTTTTTCAATTCTAAATGAGAATTAGCTCAGATACATGTTTTCTTCTCTGCTCTGCTCTCTAATACATTTAATTAGCCTGTAATGTCGTGTAATTACGTGCTCATGTGACCTTGCACAGTAAAGCCTATGCGTAATGTAATGTGTTTGTAATTAAGGTGCTATTATTGTCTGTAAATACAGAAGTGTGTATGTAGCCCGTCTAGCCACATGCATAGTGAAATCAACATGCTTTTGTCCATAAACAGTTTTGTAAGGATTCACAAAAATGGCCTACAATCATTTCTTGCTATGCAATCTTTAAAATTAACTCGTTCAGTGTCAAGAGTTGTCCAAAATGTATGCATATGAGTATGTTAGTTATATTTACTCTTTGTAGAACTCTGATAATCTGATAATCATATGAACAGATTCCCACTTTCATGTTCAGACAACTATGACTGAATATAAACATAAATATGCTTTTGCAAACTGGCCCTATGACCTCAATTAAAAACAATATTCAAGTCATTTATGCCATTATTATACCAGGCAGCTTTCTTGTATGGTAATTTCAGCAACACACAGACAGATGGCGCTGTGGTTTGAAGGGAGAATGGACAGACAGTGTTAGGGAGCACAGCAGGTGGTCAGCTGGTTTATGTGTCTTATTCTGTTAATGGGTCAGATGGCCTCACACAGCTGTCTCATGACTGCTCCAAAACAGCTTTCTCTCCTCTCATCCGTTTGTGGCTGTGAAATGCATTCAGCTTCACAAGCCTTCAAGCCTTGACACTCCTGCTGTATTTATTGAAAGATGTCCACTGTTTTTTTTCTGTTGCAGATTATGGCACAGTTTAAAGTACAGAGAGCTAGGTTGTCTTGTTCATGTTTTTTAACTGATGGCATAATATCACACAGCAGAAGGGTGTGCCTGGTCAGATTATCTGTTTAGTTGATTTTCAAGGTGTAAGTCAGTGAACACACCCTTTACAGAGAACAAACTTTTACACAATTACTATTTAATTGCTGAATTTGACATGATTAACACATTTTATTGTATTATTTCTTTCCAGTATATTACAATTTATTTATTTACATATAAATTTGTAGAAAATAATTTTGTATGTTCTCAGTAGAGGGTGTGTTAACGTATTGTTACTTAAAAATATAACCAAAATCTAATTTTACCAGGTGTATCCAAACCATATATCCTATAATGCAAAAGTTTTTGACCTGTTATATTAATTGTGGTTATTGTTTTACTCAGTAAAAATGTACACATTGTAGACTAAAGTACTATTTAAAAGGTTAAAAAGTTATTGGGAACACCTGCCTAATAAGTTATTTAATCACCTGTTATTCAAGATGGTAATTTTATTATAACTCAATTTTCAATCAAGCTGTCAAGAACTAGCATTACAACAGAACAACTCTATCAAATGTTTATGTAAGTAAATGGACTTGTTTAAAGTAATTTTGTACTTAAGTGCATATATTCCTTCAGAGCTATTTATCAGCTTATGTATTCATTCAGAGCTGCTTATCAAAGCTGTCACAAGGGGCATGACACAAATTTAAAGGTCTCTCACTCTCCACTTATATTCTTTTGCCCTTCTTCTCTCCCTTTCTGCAGTATCAGGCCATGCAGCAGAGCCTCCAGATGCAGCAGCAGCAGCATATGCTCCACCAACAGATGCTGATGCAGCAGTCCATGTATCACCCGCAGCAGCAGCACCACTACGCAGCCCTGGTGAGCACTCAGACAACAGCAGTGGGCCCATTCAGCCATGAAAGGCAGGGCTCCATTGCCAGGCACCTGGCTATTCATTCTCTCTTTTAAAGAGAGCATACACCAGTCACAGGGAAGTTGGTGGTAACCTATGTGTTGTAGAGGTATATAGAAACAAAAATATTTATCTGGGTGGAATCTTAATTGTAGCAAAATGTAGTAGTAGTGAAATGTAAGCTACCTATTTCATATTGTCTCATCTTTAAAACATCATTGTTCTGTTGCAGATAAATTTAATTTAAAGACTTATGTTTCTGGGCATGGTCTGGGACAGAACAAATACAGTGTGCCTTGGGTCAAGTCACCAATATGTAGAGAGTTGTAAACTCACGTAAGAAAAATCCAATTGGATTGCACCACTCTGCGTCCAGTAATAATTTGGCCACTCACACACTCGGAAAAAAGCTCTTTGTGCCAAACGGTTTCTGAGTCCAAGTTTATGCCAGTCGGTTGCATCCGTCTGTAATTCCTCTAAAACGTATTTACGCTAAACATGGATGTGCTGATAACTGACTTCTTCTAAATACATAACGTTAAGGCGGTGCAATTTTTAGCTCATTTTCCAGTGAATGGTTACCATCTGTTTAATTTCTGTTGCAATCTGCTCCATGTGAAGCCATCAGGGGATTGAATGGGGGGTGAAATCGACCAATTCTCTGTGTTAAATCGTAACATATGAAGCAATTACACTGTAGGGAGATGCGAAGGGCTTTGTGTCACACTCACACCGTCTCTCTGTCCTTAATGGTCACATTGGGTTGAAAGGGCCTGGTGTTTTTTTTTTTTTTTCTTTTTCTCCCAGAGACAGAGCATTCAATTGAGAGTATCTGAATGAAAGTCAAAGTTTGCAAGGATTTCTCAATTTGCGGAAAATGTGATCAAACCTTTGTAGTAAATATGTTAGGGTGGATAGGGTGTGTGTGTGTGTGTGTGTGTGTGTGTGTGTGTTACTACTTATTATATGCTTGTTATAATTGTTCTAATTTTGCTGTAATTTGCTTACAGTCCAGATAAAATGTTTTAAATAGAATTTTTATAGATGCCTCATTTTAACAATAATCTTTTTACTATGTCCTGACATTGTAAAACAATAAATGTGTGTGCGTGTGTGTGTGAGAGAGAGAAACAGAATCTCAGTAGGTTATCCGGAATCCAATATCTGTTCTGTTGTCATTCCAGTCCATTATGCCCCTGTTTTACACAAGTCACTGTGTTTTTGTTTTGTAGATGCATCAGTACCAGCAAGCCTTTGCTGCCCAGCAGCAGCAGCAGCAGCAGCAGTGTGCTCCCTACATTGCTCCACTGGAGTACCAGGCCTCTCTTGGCTCATACAATCCTGCTGGAGCTTCCCCTGTGGAGCCTCCATTTACCAACACCAGGTAGCCACCTTCATCCACTTACATCCACCTAACACAAAGGTGCTTTAGTAATAATGAACATGGTATTTAAGCTTTGTTGCTTGTGTCCTCTGTTTCCGTCTTTGTTGATCACAGAACGGCGGTGCCTAGTTCAGAGGGGATTAGCCCTACTCTTCAGTCTATCAGTAACCCTCCTGACATGTCTCGCTGGAACCCTTTTGGAGAGGACAACTTCTCCAAACTCACAGAAGAGGAGTTACTGGACAGAGAGTTTGATCTTCTGCGAGCAAGCAAGTGTTGCAAGTTTTTGTCTTACTGCTCTCCACAGTTTGTTTCTCGTATGGTGAAAAATCAGATTTGCGCAATGTTTCCCCCCAAATGTAGTCGATTGGCCAATACATCCTTGCAAGAAATCTAAGTATGTTTACAATGTAAGTTTTGCATTAAAGTTGTGAGGCTAATGTAACTAAAAAGCAAATGAAGTTTATGCACTGTTCAATTGTGCAAATTAAATTTTGATTTCAATTGTGCAGATTAAATGCCTAGATCATTATCAACATGCCTGAAGTAATCCCACTAGAAGTGAAACAGTATGAAAATGTAATATTATAGTAACAAAAACTACTATGGTTATCAGTATTACCACAGTGCTGTTACAATATACTGCACATTTTCAAAAAGTTACAGTACCCAAACCATTAACCAAAATCATTTTTTCCAAGTTTTATATTGCAAACCACAAATAAAATTAGCAGCACTTTTTGTCTGCATAAACATTATAATATTAACATTACCAGTGCCTTTTCTATGGATGTTGATATCAAAGTGCATTATCATTAAAGGTGGCACGATGTGGCCATGAAAGGGTTTAAACATGAAAGCATTCGAACATTTTATTGTGTTTTTAATTCAGTTCGTAAGTTTAAAAGCTTAATATTACTACTTCCACCCTGGTAAGCCGATTTAGGTTGCCGGCATATGATAATTATTATTTTACTGCATATTCTGATAAGACTAACTGTTTGTGTATTCCTTCTGCACTCTTATACAAGTACGGCAGTATTTAACATGAGTTTTTCGAAAAGCTCTAGCTCAACTATGGTTTTAATGATACTGAAAATTTAAAATGGCAGTATTAAACGTTACAGATTTTACTGTGGTTTACCGTGAAACCACACATCTCATATTTTAACCACATATTGTGTATGTGATTTCTGACACTTTATTATGTGCTTCTGTAGACAATATGATGGTATGGGTAGTATAGATAACATGATAATAGCATAGCTAAAAACATTATCTTGGTTATTATTTGTACATTTATTCATTTTTCTCTAACTATACGGTGCAAACTGTGGAATAAGCTTCCATTGCTTGTTGGTTAGATTAGCTTTATACCTAGACTGCAAAACTAACAAAGCAATCTGCCAACATGCCAAAACATGTATTGCTTGATCCACTACATTTGAGCCAAGGAGAAAATTGTGAAAAATCATTATTTGGCACGCATTTGTGCTGAAATGTCTCTCCAGATTTAATGATTTACTTGAGTAAGTTATTTATTCGTTTAAATTTTTTTTTAACCTTCACACCTTCTGTAGGATTTCATACAGTACTATAAAAGAGCGGTTTCTTCTCCCTCTCCAGCAGAGGGCATCTGTGCCTCACAGCATAGTCACATTAACACCTCTGTGTTTCTCCTCAGAGAAACCAGTGGAGCGAGCAGTCAGTGTGGAGGCCAGTGTTGCAGAGAGGCAGCAGCCTCTACTCCCCGAGGACCCCTTCGGCTCTGTGCCCTTTGTGGCCAGCGCAGGCAAGTTCTAGCGGCCGGCTACTCCTCAACCCACAAAGAAAAGACCCTGTCCACTGAGGTCCCTGTTACTGTCCCCTCATGCTCATGTGTTGTCTCCCCCTCAATTCCAACCTGTGCACCTTCCTCCCTCTGGATGTGCCCCCTTGATACCAACAGTCACTTCTGGAGCCGGGAGTGTGCCACTATTGGAAGTCTCTTAAGTACGCAGTTAGAAATCTGTGTTAGGAATAAATATGTTGACTGTATGAATGATTTAAGCAACATGCATATTTGATATATACATTTAGAGCAGGATAAATTTACTAGGGACCATTAGGTCAGGCTCACAGTAAAATGCTACATAGCAATAAGAATTGCCTCCACAGACTGCAAAAATGTGTATAATACGCTACATTATTTTTTTTAATATATTGAATTAAGGCATATGCAGACCACTAAGGTTTGCAGTATTGCTGTTTCCTCTTCCTTTTGTTTTTCGTTTTGCCTAAAAGGGCCTTGGAGTTAACTGACCATTCATGCTCTTTTGGTATAATGAAGCCCATGTGTAGTAATCCCTTATGAAGATAGGGCTTTGTAGTGCCTCTGTGCTTTATATTCTAGTTTGCCTTTTTAACCCTGGTTGGAGGCTTTTGCACTTTAATGTCATAGGAAGAAAACTTCATTTTTAAGCCTTTAAGATAAGTAACAAAAGTAGCTGCAAACATTTTTCAAAAATTAAGTAGAGTAGATTCTCTTTTGAAGCGCTGGTTAAGTGTTTTTCTTGCCAGATGATTATACGTACATAAAATGTTTCCTTTGGCTTTCAGTTTAGTTCATTTCATTTTAAAGCCTGGAAAATGAAACTGGAGGGTGACTGTGGAAAGAAACTATGAATGTTTAAGCAAAAGTAAGAAAAGTAATTTTGCATGAAAGATAAAGAACCAAAATTCTTCTACTTCATTAATGTAAAAGAGATACTAATGTAATGTCCGACTTCATTTTGGCATTTACACAAAATGCGTAAATAGCATCAGTTTGGCATGAAAGAATAGTCCTGATTCTTGAACAGACTGATTTTCACTTTTACCAGAAGCTACATATTTTTGTCTCAATTAGCATCATTTTTTTTCTTTGTTATAGTTCATGCTAATAATTATGGTGAAAGCCAAGATTTCTCAGGTACACACTCATGGATCTCGCTTAATGAAACACTTCCAGAGATCTTCATTGCCACTGTGTTTACTCGTCTTAAAAACATGCCAGTTTCTCGTGGAGCTAATTACAAGTTTCTATCCAGTGTTAAAATTGGCTTTGGTTCCCTCATTGAGCCTTTTCCTCTTTTTTTTTTCTTTTAAACTGTGAAGATACTTTAAGTTGCCAATTTTGGGACGTTGGCAGGTTCATTAAGTTAGAGAGAGTTTAGACATATAATCGGAGCACTGTTGGATCAGCAAACGGAACTAAATGTGCATGGTCCTCATTTTCCTGTGGGCTTTTTCCCCTTTTTGAAATGTGATGCTTTGCTATGTAGCCTATGTTAGTGCACATTTCCTTTTTTCCCTTGTTCACTTGTTAGTTTGTGCCATAGAACCAGGCTGTGTCTGAGAATGCATGGACCTTCATTTGTCCAAAACGTCACTTACATGCTACATTTTTTTGTTGCATTTTCTTTCATCTAAGCAACAAAGTTAAGGCACATATGTCTCACCAGTGAACATATATGCAGGGCTAGTTTTCTGTGCACAGATTAAGCCTAGTCATGGGTTTAAAGATATTGGGGATTCTTATATGAAAACCCATTTTGGAACTTGATTCAAAGCTGTGTATGGATAACAGACCACTTAATGTTTATACTGGAAAAAGTTTACATGGGTGCTCAACATAACTTGTTTACTAAGACTTTCTTTTACCAAAGGTAAGTTGATTATAATGTTTCTTTAGTCCACATGCTGGATTCCTTCTTTTTATTAATTCATCTCATCATCCACTTCAGTTTTGACTGGAGTCAGAACATCCTACTTATGTCTACTTAACTATGAATATATATATATATTCAAAGTTAAATTTGCAATCTTGTTTTTTTTTTTAATTTTAGATAAAGACAGCCATTCTCAGAGACATCTTGGTTGAGTGGGGTAATGTCTAAAATCATTTTGAAAATCATGACTGAGCCATATTCTCCATTATAAACATGCATGCACATAAGAA
Organism: Semaprochilodus insignis; assembly: GCA_034552555.1. Lineage (NCBI taxonomy): Eukaryota > Metazoa > Chordata > Actinopteri > Characiformes > Prochilodontidae > Semaprochilodus > Semaprochilodus insignis. The sequence continues at coordinate 9,945,859 of CM067499.1, read as the reverse complement.
CAAAAAGGGTACACTGCCATATGGACTGGACTTTCAGTTTACATTTTTTGTAAAGGGTCTTAAGGGTACAAGATCAGCCACAGAAAGCTGTATTTTTGTGTATTCCTTTTTCATTCAGCAGTCATCTAAAAGCTTTTGCTCTCTTCATTATTCTTCTAATGTTCAATGTTCTGCTGTTGTAACATTAGTTGTTTGTAGCCACTCCGCTTTAGCCTTTAGGTCTGATTTTGAATCTTTTTAGATTGACTGGCCAAACATCAATTTGTATGCATAGACTGGCCTTCGTCTTGACACCACTGAATCAGTTTCTGGTGCAGAGTGGCTATAACTAACTAAAACATAGCACAACAATCACTGTTTGATGGTAGAGCATCACTTCCAGTAACTAACTCTACAGTGTAAGCTTTATTGTGCTCATAGGGTAAATATAAAGAGAAGTTTATCAGTATAAGTCAATAAATTCATCATTCTTCATTAACCACCTTTCCTCTATTTATGCATAACTCTTAGTTGAGTAAGTTGTTCATAATGTTCTGTTCTCTTGAGACAGAAATGTAAATGCTCATGTATCGTAATGTATAACTGAATGTTTCTTCACAAACTGATAATGATAAATAAAAATTGTATTCAAAAGCAATATATATATTTGTTGATTTTGTTATAGAGGTGTGTAATTGGAGTATAATAGCTGCATTTTTTTTTTTGTTTTGTTTTGCTCCCCACCCTCCTAATAGCTATACCACACAAGCAAGATGTTCTTAAATAAGCGTGGCTGTCTTTATCTCATACGCACATTAATGGAGAGTATGAATGTAAAGCATCTGAAGACTTTTTGAGTTCTTATTAGTTCATGGTACACATTTGTGCAGTTATGACTAATATGAAGTCGTGGAATGGCAACATAGTTTTATGGAGTTATGTATTAAGTGAGGTCTGGGGGGGAAGATTTCAAAGTTTTTACAGTTCCACTATGAGTGGGCATCACCAAAGGCCCTGCGGTACAATATTATCACAATACTTATGATAACATGATTATTTAACTGCAGTATATGAACACTGCAATTACATATTGCTAACACTGTCATAAAACATTTACATTTCTGTAATAAAATATCGATATTGTGTCTGTGTATTAAAGAGCATAGTGTATCACGATACTATGCTGTATTGATCCCCCTACCGCGAACCACTATCACATCTCTTGACTGTGCCACAGTCCTCTATTAGTGGGTGGGTTGTGCAGAGTCCAACCCGAGTTCTTTGAGGTTAAGCCCAATCAGTCTTTTTTCATGCTAGTACCAAATATACCAAACAAATTTACAAATGAAAGTGCTACTGCAATAAATGTTCAGCTGTGCACATACATCATCTCTACTTGATCAGGCAACTACGACCCTAGGCGTTGTTTCTGTGGATAGTAGGAGCAAGACATGGTCTAATGGACAGGGAACATATGTTGCATTATTAAACATGAATAATAACCGTGCGTTAATGCCCTATATTTTGTATCCTACTCTTGTAATCCCGTTGTTAAGGTTGATTAAACAAGTAATCTTAGAAGGCATGCAGAGCACCCAAACAATATAAGCATATACCTTCTTTGTAATATTAATAAAAAATAATCAGGCAAATAATGAAATCATGGCATTTTTAACACAAAGTAAGATCAATGAAAATTACACATCCCATGTATGTCAGGTATGTGGATCAAAATTTTCCAGAGATGATATGCAAAGTGTGCTGGCTTTGTTGCCTTTCATTCATTTGAATATAATGTGAGCAAGGACAGCGCAGCCAGTTGAGCATCTGTTGACCTAGGATAAGGGGTCTTGTGTAATCCACTGTGTGGACATGTGGCTGCTACAGCACCCTGACATAGCCGCTGTGCTTAATTGTTACAGGAGGCCTATCTGCCCACATGGTCCAGGGGCTTAACGGTTACACATTACAGCGCTTTTACAAGGGTAGTCATCAGAGTGCAATCAGCTATAGGAAATAACAACCAAAGAAAATAACATCAGACAATAAGTTTCCAAGTTATATGATTAAAGTTGGGTAGCAGTTTTCTAAGAGTTCTGCTTTATTAGATAGGTTGTAATCTTTGTAGTACACGCTACATAAATACTTCCCCACCATGTCTTCTGCCATGCCTTCATGGCTTTTTTCCTTTTTTCCACTCCCGTTTACTCTTCCCTTTACCCCCCTCTAGCTCTTTCCAGCCTGCCTTTTATAAACTTACTCATACATAACACAGTGTTTGGCTAACCCTTTGTCTAGTCTTGCCAGTTTGGAGGGTTTAGACGGTAACAGATTTGCAGCTTTGCCTGCGCAGCATGAGGTATGGCTTCAACCAGCTATACCGAGGATAGGAATCCGGGGCGGGGGGACGAGTTGGTATAAAATAGCTCAGTAATTATTTATATATATGTCAATAAAGACGAAGAACACAGTTTTCAATTTGCTTCGTTCCTAATTGCCATTTATTTATGGATTTGGATGCCAATACATTTTGTGTAGAACAATGACATGTTGACGTTTATATTTAAGCGTTCTATTTTGTATTCTGATGCTATTGAAACAAAACCTTGTATCTCTGAAATGGTAACTTCCAACAGGAGAAGGAACAAAAACGCACTTAACTTTTAATGTAAGTCAACATACCCAGACCCCAGTAAATTTGGGACATTCATCATAAAGTTTCCACACTATGACACACTAGGACAGCAGGTGTTTTCAAAATGCATCAAAAACTGAAGGGGAAAATACAAAAATGGACATATGAGGTTTTGTTCTTAGAGCAGTGATATGGTCATTAAAAAGAGCTTTTTTTTTTAAGCTAAAGGAATTGTATTTTTGGACTTGTAAGTCTTCAAGGTCTTCTAGGGTCAAGTCAGGAGAGGCTATACTGGAAAAGAGCTCATATTTTTGATCATATGAGCTCCATAATTCTCTGTTATTATGCCTTCTGTTTTATTAGTTAACAATTTGTTGTGAACACAAGATGTCATCAAGGTTGTACCTAGCAAAATACAAATTGCACAATGCAATAATCCAGCATCATTATTATTCAACGCAGAACAAAACAGTAATCATGTTCTTCGTCTAAAGAGCCCCCCTCCCCTTCACTGCTGTTTCATTATTATCCTTAAACCCTGTGCCATATTAAGACGTAGCCCATCTGTACAGATCCTTTTCTAGACCTCACTGTGGTTTTGTAGGGGAATATGCTGGATTTCAATTAAAATAAATTCAAATAGGATTTTAAAAGGATTGTAGCATCTTTTCACTTGTCCTTGAGAATGTTACACTTGGTGGCGTCCATGCTTATCATGCATCTCTAAACATGATTTTAATTTCTGTGTCTTTTTCCTATCAGGATCTGCTGTGCAAACAACAGAGCAACCAAATATAGAGTCGGTCGATGCCACTGCTGGACTAGGCGCTTTAGAGGAATCTGTCCAATTACCTGCCAAGGAACAGAAGTCTACGAAAAAGAGCAGCTCCTCTGGCCTGCTGCCTCATAAAGCAGGAGAGGAATCAGACAGTGACTTCGAGTCTGACCCTCCCTCGCCAAAAAGCAGTGAAGATGAGGAGGTGGAGGAGGATGAAGGTCTTAATAGTGAGCCTGAAGATACTGAGCCAGAGAACCTGGGCCAGAGGCCTCTGCTCATGGACTCTGAGGAAGAGGTTGAGGAAGAGGAGGACAAACATAGCTCAGACTCAGACTGTGACCAGAGGAAAGTGAAAGCCGATGCAGGGAGACTGCTGGACGAAACAACTTCAGCGTTTGTAAAGGGAAGTGCCAGAGGTGAATCTGGAAGCAGTCTGATCACCCCTCCTGATTCACCCAGCGCTGCCATGCCTACCGCAAGTGAAGTGGATGTATTTGGCGCCGTGCCCTTCGTTGGCAGTGGTCAACCCAGAGAGTCACCACCAGAGACTGTAGATGTTTTTGCCAAAGCCCCTTTTAGGCAGGCGAGCCAGGAAAACACCATGGAGGAGTTTGATGTTTTCACCAAAGCTCCCTTCAGCAGGAACCTCTCCAAGTCCAGCAGAAGTGGCGATGGTACCAGCGGCCAGACGCCACCCATCTCTCCGGCCAGTGTAGATGCGTTTGGCTTCTCGCCCTTCCAGCCCAGCCATGTGGAACCGACCTCTAGAAGCCAGGAAGACATCTTTGGCCAAGTGCCTTTTGAGGAGGCACAAAGCCCCCAGCAGCAGAAGCTGAAGCAACGCAGCCTCCAGAAGCTGTCTTCGCGGCAGAGACGCACAAAGCAGGAGGCCAGCAGTGGGAATGGAAAGCGGCACCATGGTACCCCAACTAGCGGTAGAAAGGGCAACAAGCCCAGTTTTCGTACCCCTGAGCGGGTACGACGGCACAAAAAGGTGGGCAGAAGGGATTCACAGAGTAGCAATGAGTTTCTCAGTGCCTCCAAAGAGAACATCAGCATCTCGATGGGAGAAGTTAAAGAGAAAGGAACGGCTTTGCCTTCTGAAGAGGCCTTGTTGGATCCTTTTGGCGCCAAGCCTTTCCATCCACAGGACGGTGTTCGGCACGGTCAGCACCCGGGCCTGGGAGACAACAAAAGTGACATCAATACAGCCAATGGCAGGTCCCGGACTGGCTCCCTACATGCCGCATTTGATGGGAACAAAATAGATGACTTTGGGGCTGTGCCCTTCACTGAGTTGGTGATCCATGGTGGACCTCAGCAGCCCCCTCAAATGGATCTTGACCCCTTCGGAGCTGCACCTTTTCCCTCAAAGCAGTGAATGTCTCGTCTTCCGGCACACACAGAGTTTATTCGCGCAAAAGCTGCTACTTTATGCAAAGTCAAATCGACCTTTTGAAATTTACCATACGGCAGCTTTGTGGCATGATCTCAGTGTGTGTCCAAACAAATCATGGGCCTTTGATTTAGTTGAAAAACCAACTTTTACAGCGTTTAGACTATTTTAATACTTAACTTGACTTCGGAGTAACTCGTTTTTTTCCCTGAACTTGACTTGAACCTGTGTATGGATGTTTTTTTTTTTTTTTTTTTAAAAAAAGACTTTATGCATTACCTTTAGTCTGTACCTGATCGGTGAGAAGCCTTTTTATGCTGCATCACAATGTGCTCTGAGAAAACATTAGCAAAATCTGACAATACGCTTATCCTCTTTTTTTATTAGATTTAGTACATTGCTAAATCTGGGATCTAAGTGCGTGCTCAATCATGGACTGCCAGGTTGTCAGCGGTCCTTGTGTAGGTTGTTGCTTCCTGCATGATCTACTAGATAGGTCACAGTTTCACACCATATTGCCTTATATGGGTATGCTCCACCCTGCTTTACTGTACCTCAAATACACAAATGGCTGTTGTGGCACACTTGTGTCAACAGAATCATTTCAGCGTAGGCCTTTTCCATTCTTATTTTATGTACTATTTTCTATGCATAATTCAAGATTAAGTGCTTTCGGTTCACAGAGATTTTCTACTTCTGGCCATCATTTTTTCTTCCAAAATACTAAAGTGAAAAAGGGATTCACTAAAAACTATATTTCATTTGAGTTAGCACGGAAAGTGTAAAACCTTTGGTGCTATGAAATATCTCTTCTCCCAAGATGACATGAAGCTCATATTATAGTGTACTAAGCCCCATAGTCAAAACATTGATCCAGATACACTATTTCCGATGTATGTACATAAGCTCTTAATCAACCCCTCATCAAAAAGGGAAAGGACTTAACGAATGTACTATGTTCAGTTTTCAGCTGTACAGAATAAGGCCTTAAAGAGTTAAAGGCTTCATTAGGGGAGGCTAACAATTTAACTGGAAATCAGGAGAAAAGGGTGATTTACAGTATATATGGGATAACGTCGAGTCTTGTAGCACTTGGCACACCATGTTTGACTAAAGCAACATTTTTTAAGCTTCTTTTACCAGTTGAACTTTTAACATTGCAATACTTACTGTCCTTCTTTTCTTTTGTTTGATTTGTCGTGCTACACTGCTCTCTAACAATGCAATAAAATACTGAATTTCTTTTTTTTTTTTTTGAATCTCTTCTTGGTTTAATTTTGTTAATGATTTTAAAAGTATTTTCTTGGTGTTCTGAGTTCATTTCTTTAGACATCAGTGACTGGAAAGATAACAGTAATTGTCTATTCAATTACATACAGCTTTTAATTTGACAAAATAGGGGGGGAAAAAAACACTCAAACCAGTACTGCACAGAATATAAAAAGGACTTTATGAAGAATCTGTGATGAACTTAACACAGTGGTCTTAACATTATATTTACAAAGAAAATGAATGGAAATATTCATTGCTATTCAGGATTAAATAATTTCCACAAAACATGAAAGTGACACTATACTGTAAGAAGCAGAGATTTAAAAAGCACTAATATGGAAGAAAATGTCAAATTTGGATACATAAATAAAACATCAGTAAATAGGTAACATAGTAAAAGGCAGACATCATGTCAAGTTTAAAAATGACTTTTGTACTGAGTCTTTTCTATCATATGAAATTTTTAAAAAGACAAAGCAGACCATTCATTTTTTTAGAAACACGAGTATTTTAGTGCTACAGTGAACATTATGTAACAGACATTTCGCATTGCACTTTGTGATCTAGAAGGAAAAAGAGTCTGCATTAAACTAGTTTATGCAAACTATGACTTGGACATGAAACTGAAAGCAAACGACTAAAGAAATTTAATACTAATTACACTTTAAAAAGTTATAACAGAAAACGTATACTGCTTTTGTGGGAGTGGCCTTGCAATGTTTGAAATTCAAAAGCCTAGTATCAAAATCTTTGGTAGATCTGGCCTAGCAATGAACAAGATCCAAATACCATCACGTAGCTTGAGTATTCGAAATGTAACGTCTTTAAATGTTAATGTATAACGCTTTCATGCTGTACATATTCACCACCTGAACAAGGGAAAAAAATATAGTACCTTAAACAAAAATAGTGGCTCAAAATCTCAAAAAGAAAAAAACCTGAAACAGCATATAACTCAATGAGAATAAACTGCACCTGAACACACTACAAATCCTTAGACTGGCTAGTTAACTGCTAAGAAGTAACACGGTACATGGTCACGTTCCTCAAATACTGGTAAACACTGATGTGAAACATAAGCCTGAGGTGTCGACTGCTGTATATGCCTAAAGTATTGATGACGTGTTGGAACCTAAATGAGATTCCAATCTGAAATCATTCCTTCTGCTTTAAAATAAATGGCAGGAAACCTTGGCGTGATGAGGAACACTTGTAGGAATGACAACATCATCCCAGTTTGTGCTTTGTCTTACGATGGATGCACTTTAACACTACAGCGTTTCAAATGAAATGACTAGGCACTTCTACAATATTTACAACTCTGATAATAGCTAGCAAGAGATCCATTTTATGATGTGAGGAACTCAATACATTTCAGTTTCACCATGGACTTTCAGAGTGCAGAAAACAGCCAAACAGCCTGTAGTCATGATTAATGTTAGTTGTGGACTTCATGTGGAAGTGATGCAATTGAGCCCCGGTTTGCTTTCTTCAAAGCTGGATTCTTCAGGCTCACCCAAGAGGCCCTAAGCATGCTGAGGGAAGTCAGGGCAGGGGTATGTGTGGCGGTAGTTAGTGATGAATAGTGCAGACTGATGCCACCAGTAGAACAGGAGTACCACCAGAATGTGCCAGATCTGGTGGCTGGAGCCCACGTAGTTCATCTGACCTTTAAGTAAAAAGAGAACTGGCGCATTAATTAAGCTGGTTTAGGTGTAACAACACTAAACTCGCCTGTACCTTCTGTAATTTTACCTGGAAAGTAGCGCTCTGGGACCTTGGAAACATAAAAGACAAACGCAGCTGCAGCAAGGAAGTACATTACCAGCACTCTGGGAACAAAGTCCTTTGGGGAAAAGAAAAGAAAAGAAAACTAAGTAATTGCAAAATGTAGAACAACTAATCAACTGGAAAGATCACTCAAGGCCCTCTTAGTAAGACTCAAAGTATGCCTAAGAAATACTGCAATACAATACAGGGGAATAGCACCAGGGCCATATACATTCACCAAGTACTTTATAAAGGAACACTCATCAGTTTTATCAGCTCCACTTAGCACACAGGAGCACTTTGTCGTTCTACAAATAAGAATACATGCAATATGTGGCAATGTAATCTGTACACAACCAGTTTCATCCAGAATACTGAACCAATGTCTTAATTCTCTCTAAACACACCTTTAACATTGCTGGACCGATCATTAGCTCCATTTGGGAATAGTTTAAATGGGCTAGGTTTTTGTTTTTTAACCCCAAATAAGCCTGACTCTTCAACACAGAACCTGGATCCAGCTAGCCCAACTGCTGTCATATTTCTAAAACAGGACAGCTAAAGAATAAACAGTCTGAAGCTCAGGCTCACCTGTACGATGGCAGAGCTGAAGCCCCCGCTGAGCCAGATCCAGTGGAAGGTAGGGATGAGGCCGTAGCCTGCTACAAAGCAGAAGATGACTGAACGCAGCATCTGCCAGTTCTTAGTCAAGTAATGAGGGTGTATTTGGGCAAAGAACACTCCCAGGGTCATCGCCAGGACCATGACCAAGTACACCTGCCGCCAGTACTGGGGGGGGGGGGGGGGGGGGGGGGACAAGAAATTTGAAAACAAAATTACCTACTACAAGATGGCAAGCCTTCATCCCAAGAGACACAGATGACAGAGTGTTTTAAGAAGCAACTTACATATCCAGTACTGTGCAAACTTATTAAGTACTTAAGCAAATACTTTAAAACTTTTTATCTGGACAATAACTGTGACTGTAATAAATGGTTTTTATACTACTAAAATCACCACGTAACTTCAGAATAAACACAAATAAACATTAATACAGAAAAAAAGATGTTTTCAAAAAGGAAAAAATACAAACAAACTGCTTTTTTAAACAAGAGCCCGATACCAGTAATCCTAGTGTTTGCCGTCACGCTGCATTTGCAGACCTACAGTCAGCACATGCCAACTTGCCTGCAAAACTGCCTTTGTAAAATAGCTGTAGTGAGGCTGTACTGTTCTGCCGTGTACATCAAAGCCTGGTTTACTTTTAGTGCACAGTGTTAGCACAGCTGCTCAGTTTTGCCACATGTCTGCTCAATAGTTGGATGCACAGCATGTTATTCTGAATCATTTCCCTTCTGCATACTGTCCCCTCTGTTCAGATTTGGGGTTGCATTAAACACATATATATATATTTACTGCACAGAAGAGCTTTACTGATGTGGAACAAACCCCCCTCTTCTCCACTGCAGCGCTACTCAAGTCAAGGTAATTTACAAGGCAACAAACATGACATGGCAAGCTAACGCATGTCATTTAAAACCAGATGGATTTGAGTGATTTCATTTTAATGTACACCGCACTCATTTACACCAACAACAACTTCATTCTAAGTAAGCAGCTTATTACGGTATCTTAACTGTTACTGGTGAGTACTGAAAATAGGTAGGCCTATCGGTAATCAGTGGTGGTGAGTGTCAGGCAGCACAAGTTCACTTTAACAGGCAAAGTGGCATTACGTTTATAGCCAGGCGTGAAGTGACCCAACAGCCATGACTGAAGAAATACAGCGTGCAGTGATGCCCTCCATGAGTCATCCTGTTAGGTCCAGCACCACTGGCAGACGGCTGTATGACGCAGGACTACATGAGACGAGTCCCGCTTTTGTCTTGGTGGAAACGACTAACGAATCAGTGTGTGGAGGCACCGCGGTCAGCTCCAAGATGAAGGGTTTGTTGTCATGTGCCACACATCTAGAAGGCCTAGGCCTGGTGTCACTCCACTTCTACCCCTACCACAAAATCTGCAGGAACTGTGTGAGAATATTCAAGCTACATGGATCACCTTCAGGACACCATTAGGAACCTCTACATCTCCATGCTGAGACATCTAGCATGTTGCGTTAGTAAACATGGCAGCCCAGCGCCATACTAAGACACACTAAGCTACACTTTGTATGTGCAGCTTAATAAACATTGTCCATATCAGTCTAAATGTTTCATCATTTGTTGTTCCTGGTAACCTTCATCTTACTTCCCGACAGCACTACAATCCCACACTTCCTTCTGGATGCAACTATTCTTTATATGATAAGTGTATACATTTCTACAGGTCCCTAAACACTTTGCACAGTACTACATCTACACATGCTAATTTAAGTACACCAAGTCAACTCCTGTAAGGCCCATAAAGGGATTCAGTAAGTATACTTCACCACTGCCTAAATAAACTTCCTTGAATTTTGAAAATGAGAAAATGAGTGTGAGAAGTAGTGAGTGAGTGAGTGAGAGAGAGAGACAGAAAGAAAACAGTCTCTCTTTCTCTTGGGGGACTTGGCTGATTGAGTAGTCACCCAAAAAGCAAAGCTAAACACTTGGCAGGGGGAGAGTGGAGATGGCTCACCCACGTGTGAATGTCATATGGTGGGGAACAGGAGTGACGGAGTGGGTCCACGAACGCGGCCATCTGCTTTGGGCTGGAGCAGATTTCCACCGCATTCTGGGGCACAATAAGCCAGCACTTCCAATATGTGGAGGGGTGGGGGAGGAGGGAGGCAGTGTGCAAAACGACATGGCCAATAGCAGTGGCGTACCGCAAAGAGCAAGTGGGAGTTGGGGGACAAGAGCTAGCTGCCTGTATCGGATGTTCTAGATCCAAGTTTCTCTGAAAGATCCGCTCGTCGTTTCCTTGAGACAAAGAAGATTCTGTTCTTGGCCAAATATGTTGAGTCAAGTAGTAGAGAGGAAGAGAGAGGATATTTTGCATCTAGCTTTATACCAATATTGCTGTTACAAATCGGAAGGGCACGCGTGTCTCTCTCTCTCCCTCTCTTTCCTTTTATGTCATGGCCTAACCCTAGACTGGGTCATAACAACGGCACTATAAGACAAGTGTTAAAAGGACCTTAACTTATTGTTCTGCAGAGTCTAGTGTAATCAAAGGTAATTTCACAACATACAGGCTCTATGTACAGCATCACGCACAAGTGTTTTCCACTGCAAAAGGTGAACTGTTGCACAGGTAACATATGCCCACAACAAAAGCAGGACAACCATCTGCTTGTAGACCGCTATGGGACGACACTCCTCAGGCCAACTAATTAATCTACCCCATCTGAATCACACACATACATACACACAGGCCACAGGCATGCTGTAAACACTCATCTTTTCACGTCAATCACATGGGACAGCTTACTTCCACTTCACCTAGAATTCGCCTGCATGCTAAATTTGCAAGATTCAAGCTCAGCCTTGTTAAGAGGTGTGCAGCCTGTGCACAGCTGCCCAGTTAGGCTTACTAAACCAACATTAGCCCTTTCTAAGCCACAAAAAACTTAGGACAAAAACGATGTTATGATGCCTTAAAACGAGTGAAGATGTTCTGGGTCACTTCACACCACTCTGACCTGTATTGTATCCTGATAAGATTTTGACCACTTGATAGTCAAACACGTGTTCAGTTAGTTTGACTGAAATCCTATTGTTATATCATGTAATATGTAAATCAGTTTGTAATACAGCAACCAACTGCCTGGTTAGGTCCTCACTTTTTTCTGTGCCTCAGATTGGCATCTAGAAAAATCACACTTTGTACTAGTGGTCTGCATAATCATGAAATTAAAGTCCAAGATGGATTACCACAGACACTATACTATAGCACGCTGCTGTGTTATTAAAAAAAGTTTCATGTTTATTTGACTACTGCTGTAGCCGACCCTGGCATAACTGGTGTGAGGAAGTACTTCAACAGTGACTCTATCACTGAAGAGGCAGTATACCACTGCTGCTGTTATCACAGCTCAAAGTACTTTGACTAGGTCTAGTCTAGGGCTGAACGATATGGGCAAAATATCTAATTGCTGTTTTTTTTTACCAATATTAAATGGCTTAATTGCCATGATTTCTTTTGAATTGAGGTCTTTTTTTTTAGGCCAAGAAGGCCAGTGTATTCACCTTTTCTG
>CM067499.1:9879781-9933669 GCA_034552555.1 Semaprochilodus insignis | reverse complement strand
GAGAGAGAGAGAGAGAGAGAGAGAGAGAGAGAGAGAGAGAGAGAGAGAGAGAATATAACTAAGCTACTGAACTTCAACTCAGCAATGAAGCTCATCAAACAGCAGCAGTCCCTTCCCCGTTTGTAGAACTCAGTGTGGGGATGAGGGTAATGAGAACACATGTTTGGGGACTACATATTTAAGATTTGGCACTGGGTTACAGCGAAATCTGACAGGAACCCCCATTTACCCCCTCTAAACCCTGCTGCCAAATTCCTTTAGTCTGTGCTCCTAACATTCAAACAACAACTGAATAACACAAGTCAGCTAGCAAAACATAGTGAAACCTTTTTTTTTCCACAAACACAAGGTGATATTTTACTGTGGGTTACTTATTACAAAGCTATGTGACACCTACATGAGCTTGTCATAGCAACAGACAAAACCCTACACCCTGTTTATAAATGCTTATTACAATAGCCATCATCTGTCATATAGGCTACTTCAGCTAACTGATCAAACTTGGCAAATGTAACTTCCACTCTTTGGAAAAAGCATTTTGTAACTAATATAATGTGGATGTTTGTCATCAATATGGCATCAACCAGGCGTAAATGATCTGAAATAAATCTATGTAGGCTGTTACATACGTTATTGCAGTAGAAGGCGTAGAACACCCCCAGAACATAGCATCCCAGGATTCCAATAGAGATGCCAGCATAGTCCAGGGCCATCCAGCGCCGACTGGTCTTTTCAGAGCGGTGGCAGCAGAACAAGTGATAGCCCACTGAACACAGCATGCACACCTAAGCAAATGAAGATTGGTGAGACATGGGCCTCAAACTGGCATTTACCCTCAACACCAGATTCACAGATTAATGAAAGAATTTACCAGGCTAATTTCTTGTTTGTAAACAAGCGCCCACCCATTTGTAAATTGCACTGAATGTCAGTAAGGTTCGCCCACAATTCTATGCTTCCTTAAACGTAAAATAGTTCAGTCTTCAGTCTTAACACCACATATCTTTCTCTCAGATCTATAATCCGTGTGATGCTTTTTTTTCCCTTGAACATTTTGGCATAATGTTTAAAGTGTATGTTCTGGGAATTAGCAGAGTCTCCGCGCTATAGCCGTATGCTTGGGAGAGTAGCTGCCAAAGTAGAAGGATGCTATTTTCCTAGTTTCTTCAACTATACAAAGACAACGATAGCACTCTAACAACTATGATCCTTAGATTAGCAAAGTGATACACTGAAAATAACCGTCAATATTCTGATATTTGACCACAAGACAGTTAAACGCAGATTCTGCTGAGCATGGAATTCAAAAGGAAATGCATTACACTGTGGAAGTGTAATACAAGTACAAATGACACACCTGGAAGCAGAAGAGGCTTATAGAGTAGATGACATAGTCCTCTCTGGAGGCTCCAACCATAGGCAGCACAGAAACCATGTCATACACTCCCAGTGAGAAGAACAGGAAGAAACCTAGTAGATGGCTCCAGATGTTCACAGTCTCATTGGAAAGCATAAACAGACTATAAAGAAAACAAGCACACCAGAATAAGTGACTTTAGTGACGCAGTCATTTACAGTAAATGTTTTGATTTATTTTGTTAAATAATTAGAGATGGCAGTCTGATCTAACTCTGTAACGAATGTAGCCTGAAATGCCACACACACACTCCACTGTGTGATGCCATTTCTTATTGTGGATTTGGTATATACTACTTTTGGACCATTTTAAGTGAAGTGCTTCAGTTACAAACAGCTTAGTAGTTTATAGAAGATCACTATAAGCAGTATCTAATGATTAAAGGTGCCATAGAATGAAAAAAACATATTTACATTGGCATCAGCCCGTGATGTAAACTTCTAACACTGTTGTCTCATCCTTCAAATATAAATCTCACATTTGTAAAAGAGGTCAGTAAAACAGGTTGATTCCAAAATCCTAGACTGTTACGAACCCGTCTTGACTCATTACTGTTTACACCCTCAAAATATGACAATGGAGCAACAGCAATGAACCTGGCGGACAATGCAGAGAAATCTACTGTCCCAGGATGTGAAGGGGATCTCTGCACTTTTCATAATCTTTCCAAGGAACTTTTAACTGGCATGGTGTTTGTTCATCAAGGCTGAAGTTGGCCACCTAACCACCGGCTTCTTAATCATATGTGCTGCTCCACCTTAAAAGCTACAGACTCCAGGCAACAGAACGCAACTGTTGCGCCATTTAAGGTGGAACAGAAAATTCAAACAACAAGCTGGCGAACAGGAAGACAATGTCAGCGCCCCAATCTTTAACAATATCCTGAACAACTTTAATTCAGAGTCGTTAGTTTGCGCTGCACTTTTCACCCCAAACAGTTTCTTAAACCTTGGACAAGTGGTTTGTGAAGAGTTTAATTTATTCACTTTCTGTTGTTGTCAAGACTGAAATCAAGTAGCTGGTAAATCTATGGCACCTTTAAGGTTTTGTTGTTGTTTTTTTGTGTTATGTTAGCACTTAGTAATAATTAGTAATGTAGTGATGTTATTAGTAAAGTGTTACTTAATAATATGTGATTATAGTCCGTTAATTCATTAATAACACAGAAATAACCGTTTTCACTTACCACAAACCTTCTCAAATCTCTTCAGTTTTGATTGCACAGTGGCACTCACCTTTTAATACATAGTCTGGACGTGAGGTATGCTCTGTATCCATCTGTAATGTAAGGGTTTTCCCTAAGAAATCCCGGCACCTGCTCATAAGTGTACAGGCGTATTCCTCTAGGAACAAGAACGGGCCAGTACTGATAACTGCCCAGCTCTATGTACTGTGTACTCTTCAGCACCTTGGCTGAAGGCATGGCGGCTTCACTCAGCCTCACTCATAGAGCAGGAGCTAGAAAACACAAATGTGTAAGGGTTAGTCACAATGTTGTGGACAACGGCAATTCTGAAACCCGGTTTGCTAAGCAAAGTAGTGCACTACTCAAACAAAAGTTGGCTGGTTTCCTATTATGAATATTTCATGCCACTCTGAAGGAAGACTCCACCAATTTTTCAAAAATTCAACATAAATAAATGGTTGAGTCATTCAGAGTGGTCTGATTTGAAAATGCTTTATTCTAGAGAAACTTGACACGTCAGAATTGTTTAGAGTGATAGTAATATGAACTAAATATCTGTAGAGTTTAATGTCCCTAAAATCTCCCTGACTGTAGGTTTTTACATGAATTGGCTATGATTATGCTACATAATGTCTGATATGATTGTTTTGTGAGAGTTATGAGGTTTATGGCAGTTTTGTGATTAAGTCACAGTGGTGGTGGTGGGCGGAAGGGATACATACCTGGGCTTTGAAAAGCAGTCTCCAAAGGGAATTTATTTCTAAACGTATTACTAATTTGTCATCATCAACATTACTTATATAAACCCAGAAGACAGATGTAGGTTCACTGGTGGTTCTGGAAAGTAAATACACTGGATACATTTGTGTTGGCATGGTGACTCCTGTTCCCATCACCACCACAACAGAGATAGAGTCTGTAGGTCTCTACTACAATTAGCCATCTCTCATCAAACCACTCTTGACTATGTTTGTATGGACGGAATTATTCAGAAATGTTCGTAAATATTAGGAAAACTTCAGGAACATTGGTGGAATTCCCCTTCAAATGGTGCAGAAAGTACATTCTGGTTCGTGTTACGTTGAAGGTAACTGTCGGTTTTAAGGTGGAAATTTGGAAACTGAAGTAACGTCACTAGCTAGTGAGCGAACTTAAGATATTAACCCAAATTACTGTTTAAGGTGGTCACGAAACACAGCTGAAAGCCTCCTGAAAATGACTTTCTGTCGTGTTGCCAACAGTAAATTAACAGAGGCGAAGTTACTGTAACATGGAAAGCAAACAGGTTAATGTTCATTTACAGGTTCCCAACCCGGCTACGAATATTACTATGTAATGCTAGCTTGAAGCTACCAGACACTGCCACACAGACCAGCTAACCTGGGATTTCGGCACAACAGTCTGTTTACATTTGAAATCTTTTCAAGAAACAGGGTAAATAAGAGCCTGTGAATAATCTGTAGCTAACTATTTGTCCAGTGTTACCCCAACGCAAAAACAAAAGACGCCATCCAGTAATCTATAGCTGCTTAGCTACCACATATCACAGTTGGTCAACTTTATAGTCGGCAGATACATAGCACCTCGCTAACTTGCTAGTTAGCTGCTGGGCTTTTTCAGACAGACAGGCCACATGTTCACTTACCACTGAATCCAAATGTTTCTACAAAGCAGTTCATTTGTAGATTTCCATGAGTGAATCACTAACAACAGAAGCGTCCTGCCTCATCCTGGTACCTAATCTCAACTAGCATTAGCTAGCTAAGTTAGCCAGCAGTAAGCCTGCTGGCTATTTCGCTAACTACAGATATTAACGGGAAGAGCAGCCTACACTACCTGGACCGGTCAGCAAAGCGTTTCCGACAGACACACACTAAACAGAGTGAATGTGATTTATAGCCTGTCAGCAGCACAGCGCTGTAATATGCAGCACTATCTGAAGGTGAGGTCCGGCTGGATTCAGTATGACAGCCTGTGTGACTCTAGTATGGAAGCTCACTACCGCCAGGTACAGGAACATGTTTCTCAGCTGTGTGTTTTTTCTTCCTTCTTTGTTTCTGACAGTATTATGTAAAAATGACGTGAAATAATGCTTATTGTCTTTAAATATTGAAGAATGATATAATGAAAATAATGGCCTATCTTCCCAAAATAGACTCAGTATGTCAAATTAAACACTGATTTCTCAAAATATTGACGCATCTCAACATAAGTATTAACATATAGCATAAGAAAAATGACTAATTTTTCAAGATTTTGAGTTAGAAGCAAATACTGTGTTAATATCATGGATATATTTCGGTAAAGCTAGTATTTATTAGGAATAAGTAATTATTTTACATGATAGTCAAACCTTTTGAGAAATAATGAAGTCATTATTTTGAAATGTCATTTTATTACTTCCGAAGTATTTTGAGAAAAGAGGTCATTATTACCAGATACTAAGTGCATGTTTTGAGGAAATAAGTAATTAGTTTGAGGTTGTGGTGCTGCGTTCGAGTGGTGTCAGAAACTGGGAAATGCCAGTTTTCCCACTTGTAAGCAGTGCTGAATGGCTGACAAAGTCGTATTTACTTCTGGTAACCTCAGAATTGCACATGATGTGCATTTACGAGATGTGATGTACAAAACGACCTATAACCTTTTAAATGAAGGAAACATGCTAAACTTGCAGTAGATGTTGAGAAATATATACCTGATGTGCTTCTATACGATTCCAGTATTCCATGCTTTCTTTTTCTGCGTGGTGTGTGTGTCTACAAACAAGCACCCGAACAGAGAGAAGTCATATTTACTAGTTAACCACCTGATATATACAACCTTCTGATTAGCACCTGAGTTAACCTAGTCCGCTGCTTACTCCACAGCTTCTTCTGGGCTCCGACCGATCTGCCTCACATTACTTCTCCAGGCCTCTGGGGGGTGTACTATCCCACTTCTGACACCAATGTGATGATGGTACATACTGACATAGGAAACATAGCGGCACAGATTATGCATAAGATAAACAAAGTTGGTGCAGCCAATTCAGGTCCTTAGAGGAAAGTCTGTTTAACTGTTTAACTGTTTAACTAGTAAATACAACTTCAGTCCATTTGAGTGTTTGTTCAAGACATTGTAGATGCACCCACCACACAGAAAAACAAAGCAAGGAGATCCAGAAAATAAATATCCTGCTTTTAATTTACCGTGCTAAAAAGCACCCAGATGTAACAGAAGGGCATTAGGTACATATTTTCTTATTCACTGCATTTATAGTTGTGTTATACATCACACCTCGTAAACTCATGTATCATATAGAATTCTGAGTTCACCTGTTGTAAATACAAGAAATGTCAGCCATTTGAGCACAATTTACAGGCAGGACACTCCGTATTTCCCAGTTTTTGACTTGAATGCAGCATTTGTATCGAGCCATTCAAGACCAGACTTCTACCTCTTTAAATGGAGAGTGTCCAAAAACCTCATAAGACAGTCTTTGGCTCAGTAATGCCCAAAAAACCTTTTTTTCAGGTAGCTCTGGCTACGGCGCTTGTGCAGATCTCCATTACAAGGGCTTTCCTGCTATCATCACAGTATCGACTTCCTCTATGAACAGATGGCATGTTAAGTGTTTTCCCATTCATATTGTAACCAGTGACTGGGTCTCCTCATCTATAACATGTTTGGTTGAATAAAATTTAAAGCAAAATCAGCACAATGGAAAATCAGGTTTCATCTCAAAATACTCCCATACTTACAAAAATGGGCACAACTTTGCTGTGATGTTAAAGGAGGGGAATATAACTGCCAATGTTTGGTGTGAGCAGGGCCCGAGTCTCTGCTTAAGAGATAAAAGAGTTCCCCCTCCTGATAGCTAAAACCACAAGACTACTTTCCTGGAAACATTGTCATGTCAGCTATCTCTCTGATAGCTCTTCAAGCTAATGCTCTTTTACTGAACACTGCAGCACTGGAGATGGGGCACATCACCAGCAGCCACACAATTCCACTTCCCAACATACGCTAAGCTCACCAGCCAGCCCCACAGTTCAGCGCAAAACAACACCAACANCAACATACGCTAAGCTCACCAGCCAGCCCCACAGTTCAGCGCAAAACAACACCAACAACAACAAAACGTACATAACATTGCTGTACATCATCGTAACCCAGCAACAACTTAATGACAATCATGATTAAAGTCTCCCAGGACCCTGTGGCGTCGCTCTCTGCATAGCCACACCTCCCACGCATCCACGCCTACACGAGCCAGTAGCAGGACGCTACTTTTTTGAGAACAATTTTGAGAAAATAAGTCATTATTAACATAATAAGTATTTTTTTTACATATTGCTGCCAGAACAGAGAAGGAGAAAAAAATCTTACTCACATTGATAAAGCAAAACCTGTTTCATCTTTATATCCAACTTTCATCAAATTCTTCATAATATTTAGACCAGTAGTTGAAATCCTGCTGTAACTTGTTGTAACCAGTGATCTACACTCTATTCATTTGGTTTTGAGACCTAACCGGTTTTAAAAATGTTCCTCTCACCTGTAGTGAAGCTTTTCAATACATTTGAATAGATAATTTAATTTGATGAAGCAGGAATGAGTAAAAATAAATAAATAAATAAATTAAAAAATTCACAACCTTTTGAGGCTATCACTGCAATCAAGCCATGTCTGTAACTCTCAATGAGACTTCTCACACCTGTCCACAGGTATTTTGGCCCACTCCTCATGAGGAAACTGCTGTCTGGGGTTTGAAGGGTGCCTCCTCCAGACATGCATGTTTCAGCTCTTTCCACAGATGTTCAATAGGATGTAGATCAGGGCTCACTGATCAGGCCACTTCAGAATAGTCCAATGCTTTGCTGTTAGCCATTCTTGGATGTTTCTAGCTGTGTGTTTTGGGTCATTATCCAGTTGGAGGACCTATGACCTGCCACTGAGACCAAGCTTTCTGACACGAGGCAGCACATTTCGCTCCACAATGCCTTGATAGTCTTGAGATTTCACTGTGCCCAGCACAGATTCAAGACAACCTGTGCCAGATGTAGCAAAGCAGCCCCAAAACATAACCAAACCTCCTCCATGTTTCACAGCAGATACAATGTTCTTTTTTTTGTATGCTTCATTTTTGCATCTGTGAACACAGAGTTGATGTGACCTGCCAAAAAGCTCCAGTTTTGTCTCATCTGTCCAAAGGACATTTTCCCTTGTGGAAGCCTTGTGGCTTATCAATATCCATTTTGGCAAAATCAGATGGTGCGATCTGACACTGATGTACCTTGACCTTGGAATTCACCTCTGATCTCTTTGGAAGTTGTTCTGTGCTCTTTGGTTACCATTCATATAATCCATCTCTTCAGTTTGTCATCAGTTTTCCTTTTGCGGCCACGTCCAGTGAGGTTGGCTACAGTCCCATAGACACATAAACTTCTGAATAATATGTGTGACTATAGTAACAGGAACATCAAGCTGCTTGGAGATGGTCTTATAGCCTTTACCTTTACCATGTTTGTCTATAATTTTCTTTCTAATCTCCTGAGACAACTCTCTCCTTAGCCTTCTGTGGTCCATGTTCAGTGTGGTACACACCATCAAACAGCATAGTGACTACTTTTCACCCTTTAAATAGGCAGACTGACTGATTATAAGTTTGAAGACACCTGTGATGCTAATTACAGGACACACCTTAGTTTAACATGCTCTCATGCTCAAATTATTATCAATCTCTTCTAGGGGTACCATCATTTTTGTTCAGGCCAGGTAAATTAAATTGTTTTTTTTTAATGATTATGTTGAACCACAATTTAAACTTGTTTTGAAATGTTATTTTAATTACAAATTCATACTGTCTTACATTTAGGCTGAGACACTGAAAGTGAGATTTTCAATTTCTCTGTCAGCTCCAATGGAATCTGCAAACATGTTTCTCAACACGTTCCTCTGACAACTCCCTGCTTAGTTGTTTCTTGTTTTAGGATGGGATTCTCCCTTTTTTGTCACTCCAAAGGGCGTCTAATCTAATGTGAATGAATGTGTGAGGGATGCTTAAACCCTAAACCAAAAAAAATGTGAAGAACTATGAGAGATCAGAGTGTCTCTGTCTCCATTAGAGGGTGTGAAAACAAGGTTGAGGGCATGTTGACATTAAAATGAAGTTAATATTTGACAAATAAAACAATTCAACATCCAAGGGATTCCCAGAACGAGGACATTAAGGGGTCCACGCTAGGGTTGTTAACTTGATATCGTTCTGCGGCATTATGAAGTTGATCCGAGAGGGTTTTGATCACATCAGAACAAGATTTGCTGTACTTGTTGGATGCTAACTCTTTAGGGCCTGCAGTGGAGTTCATAGGCTTTGAAGTAGTGCCATTAAAATACCACTTAGTCCAGCTAGGGTCCCGGTTGCAGGAGGGAAAGCAGAGAAGCCCAGGTTGCCTGTCCCCTCAACTTCCTCCAGCTCATTCTGGGGGATCCCCAGTCATTCCTAGGCCAGCTAAGAGATATAACCCTGGGACAACCCAGTTGGCTGTGTTTGATAAACCTCCAACCAGAGGCCCCAGGAGGGATCTGGATGAGATGCACAAACCACTTCAACTGATTCCTTTCAGTGTGGAGGAGTAGCAGCTCTACTTCAAGCTTCTTCCAGATGACTGAGCTTCTCACGTTATCAAGTAGGGTACAGACATTCTTTTGGTCATTACCCAAAGCTCATAGCCATAGGTGAGGGTGGGGCTGTAGACCGACCAGTAAACAGAGAGCTTTGCCTTATGGCTGAACCTCTTCACGACTACAGTCCGGTACATTGACCACATTGCTGCTGCCACCTGTCCCAGCCTGCGGTCATGATCCCTCTTCCCATCCATCCCTAACTGCCTATAAGGCACTGCACCAATCCCCCATGCTGGATCTTGCGGGTGGTGCATGGTCCCCCATGTGGTCTTTTTGGGCTCAGCCCAGTCGGGTTACGTGGGCTGCCCAGCTACCAGGTGCTCGCTGAGGAACACTGCCCCCAAGCCTGGTTTTTGGGGCAGGTCCTGGTAACCCTCTCCCGGGCAGGGTACATTATACTTTATGCCCTTTTTTCATTGGGGGATTTTGGATCATATTAGTCTGGGTCTTCACTCCAGACCTGTTCACCCTGGCAGACTCTACCAGGAGCATACTGCTCTAGACGACATGGCTCCGAAGATCCCTAGACCACACAAGCTCTTGCTCCCTGATCCAGGAAAGGAGTAAATCAGTTTACTCTGTTATTTTTTATTTTTTATTTTTTTTGAGACTAAGTAAGTTTTCTGTTGCCTTCTTGGTTATTAAGTTAAAACATCACAAACATCACAAAAGAAATGACAAACAGTTCATGAGATTTGTTTTGCTGCTTCTGCAGTGACGAGCACACAGCATAGCACAAAGACACAGTGAGGATGAGGATAATAAGTGGTTTCCATAGTGGTTTCAAGTGAAATTCTAGGATCTAGAAACTTGCTGCATCAAACAATAGTGATGATAGGAACCAGACATCTAAAGAGTTGAATGCTTCTAAAACCTCACAGAAAGATAACATTAAATGGTTACATTGCATGACCTATGAGATATTTCTTTATGGTGGTTTTGTGATTAAGTTATGGCCTACAACCACAACAGTGCTCAAAGAAACATAGAAAAACTTAATTTTATATATACACACTCATCATCAAAACAATAGTCGCACCCACAAGTGATGAATTGCAATGCTATTGGGAAGGAAGATAAAGGTTAACAGGGACAATAAATGATGATACATTTAGACTGATATGGGCAATATTTATTGAGCTACAGATACAGAAGTAGTGTCTCTCAGTATGCCACCATATTTGCTAACGCAACATGTCAGACGTCTCAGCATGGAGTTGACGAGGTCCCTAATGGTGTCCTGTGATAATCCAACCCATGCAACTTGAATATTCTCACACAGTTCTTTATAATTAACTATTTCATTGACTTTGAGTGCATTTTACAGAAACAATGAAAACATGTTGACTAACTCTGGTATGTCAGTTAAGTAAAGAAAGTTAAATGTTGTTAATTAAACAATGTTAGTACTTCTTGCTACCTTCTGCCAGGAGTCCATCCCCTCCCTTCAGTGCCCTCCCTGTACACCAACATTCGGTGTTTGAAGGTTTGGAATCTGTTTCTGAGGATGGTGCCAAGAAAAGCCAATGTCAAAATTATTCACACACCAGTATGATTTCATCCAAATGTATTCAAATTAGTATGCTAGTCATATGCATTTCCTTAACTCTGCTGTTTGGAAAAAGAAGAAATGTTAGATGTGTACAGAATAATCAACTGAGCTTATGATGATTTTGAATTCTCTTCAAATTTGAAAGTGATGGTCAAATCTTTAGGTAGATAACTTGACAATTAATTGTAAACAGAAAATGTCAGGGCAGAACACAAATGACTAATATAACCAGTAATTCCAAGCTTTCAAATGGTAATGTAAAAGCTGCTCTAAAGCCCCTCCCTCAAAAGACATGTTCTTAATTTACAGAAAGCTTCATGATTTTGTAAGCTACCGCCATAGAA
Source organism: Semaprochilodus insignis (assembly GCA_034552555.1). Taxonomy (NCBI): domain Eukaryota; kingdom Metazoa; phylum Chordata; class Actinopteri; order Characiformes; family Prochilodontidae; genus Semaprochilodus; species Semaprochilodus insignis. The sequence goes on along the minus strand of CM067499.1, from coordinate 9,922,501 downwards.
ATGGCACCCAGGGCTAAACGCAGATGGACCTATAAATGTAACACTTAGGATAACTAATTACACCAAAACCCACAAGCAAAATAATTACCTGTCAAACAGAAACAAAATTAGATTGGCATCAGTTTTCAGGTCTTCAAATCTATCAGGGCTGAAAAGCCACTCAGATGTTCTTCCTTCTTGTTCAGTCTTATAAAAAAAACAAAAACAAACCACTCGGACAAATGTCAGCCTTCTCTGTCTTTGCTTTCCCAGCATACATTAATAATTCCTCTGTGATCTTATGTCCTACTGAATTCAGTTAGCACATTGTTTCCTAAAGACATATAACCTTTGCAATGTAATCCTTCTATGCAATGTTCAAAATACCCCCTGATATTTGGGGGGTCTGATGCTTGAGTAGCAACAATATGAACAGTTATTCTTCTGGAAATGCTTGTTTCCAGATAATGCACTCTTCTACATGATAATTAAGATCTTGAAGATCTCTTCTTTTGTGCTCTGTTTGTCATCTGAAAACAGGGTAAGTTGCAGTTGCTGGGCTTATCATTATGGGTCTTTTTCAGTGATAGCTATAATGATATAAAGGCAGTTTAACTAAAGTCCAAAAGTACTGTATCGTATACCTTTTTTTCTTGGCCTTAAGAAAAACAGCACAGAAAAAAGGAAAATCTTCATCTGACATCCCTACAATGCCCTGTCTAAATATCCAGTCTTCAGCCCCAGTGCCTCTGGTCTCATGGACTGTCATTGTGTCAAAGCGGTACAACTTATTTGTGTGAGCAAATAAAGAATCTACTAATGAAAGGGAACTTCCACTCAAGCCACTTTCATGGTTGATACTGAGAACAAAATTTGCACTTTGGGGAATGTATTTATTTATTCATTTTAATTCCTCCCAATTTGTCATAAAGAGCATTTTGTTATGAATTTCACAGGTACGAATGTCCGGCAGGTAACTTTTCTAGCAATGCTGCTGAAGCCTTCATTCCAACTGGCCTCTACATTTCCTCCTTTACTGCCTAGATCAGTGATTCCCAACCCATGGTCCACCTTAAACAACCTGCTACTGTTTTATTTAGCAACCTGGTTTACTTGGCCAGCATGGAAGTGAATAGTGGCATTAGAACAGGTGGGCTTTGAAAGCGTTACAATATAGTATGAGGCAAAGGCAGACGTCAACTAGTCCAGAAGGCGATGCAAGCGAGTCTGGAGTGCATGTGCTATAGGAGAATGCTGGGGATGATGTCCACCCTAATACAGTGAACCCGCTATAGTATGTTCAAAATGCTCATTGTTCCTGAATATGCCACCTGGAGCATGTTGTTTGTTAGTTGTTGACTGAAGGCCCACTCTGCCATCATAACGCACTTAACCCTTGCAAATGACGTCAGCAATAGGCCCTATGCAGTAGACCATCCCTTTCATCATGGCAGTACCAAAGCCAAAAACAAAAGGTTGGGATTGCCATCTGAAGAACATTAGATACAAGAACGACGTAGAGGCAGCAGCATTGTCTGACTTGGCTAACTTGGGTCGGTATCTCTGAACACCAAGGGGCCTTTGCATATGTGAGGAAAATACCTCATAACAAACCTCATAACAAAAAAGTCTAGCTTTATACTGGCAGACACTTATAGCAACCTGCAAAATTGTACCAGAGACTGAACCTGTGGTGTTACTGGATTCCACAACAACTCCAAAATAATAAGACTAACCTTCTTAGAAGAGCACACAGGAACATCAGCAGCTTTGTAAATGATGGCCACAGCCTGTGGTCACCCAAAATATTCAGGCTTTTCTATGACTCACTGCCTTCGGTTTACTTGCAAAACCTTAATGGTATTGTATGTGACTTGTAGAGCATGTTTTGTAACTTCCTCAAGTTGATAAATTCAATGCTTGCATGAAAGAGTGTTCAAAGAAAACTCAAAACTTGGTAAAAGATGAGAATGTAAGTGTATTATCTTCTATTGTCATCATATCTTTATCAGTATGTTGCTGACACCTAAACATCATTTCAGACCTCTTTGGGAGCTGTACATGTGACTAAAATGTAATATGGTAATATGTATAACGTGAACCGATAAACTCACATTATACACTATCATTAGCCTGCCTATGACTAATATTCCAGCCGCAGGTCTAAAATAACATTAGGCTCATTGCTGGCAAAGCTACATGCCAGCAAAATTACTTGTACATTAGAAATGAGGCTCAAACTATTAACCCTAGTGCTGATTTGTCTGGGCTCTTTGACCTGTGTCTCAACCTAAAGTTCTGGTCAGAAAATTAGTAGAGAATATAAATTGTAATTTTTAGTGATTTTTGTTTAATCAAACTACATGTTTTAATGAGCACCAAGATAAGCAATGACAAGTTGAGACTTTAAAGTATATTTTAATGCAAGTATTTTTAAACTTTAACTCAAGGGGAGACGTGGATGCTATACATTTGCATATAACGCAGTAATTACATCTAGTTATTTGTACTTTAACTTATGAAAAGGATGTGTGTACATCTTCGACTACTGGACTATGCTTATCCACAGTAAACTTTCTAGGGGCTTGATGTAAAGGTATTATAATCAGAGTACAATAAGAAATGAGTCATTAGTAGTATAATATAGTAGCAGCATCTCACAAGTGTAGCATCACCTCACAAAGCTCTGAATTGAGAGGCTGTTGTCAACACAGGTTTCCATGAAGGCATTTTTATTCCAGAAACATCTCAGGTGTAAGCTCCTATGATCCTCCTCAGGGGCAGAATCACACTTAGTCCTCCCTCAGCTTTTACACCCGAGATAATTGCCTTCTCAAGTGAGAGTGTGTTCTTCATTAACACTCCTAATTCACCTTTCAGCACATTGGTCTTCAACAGGCTGTCAAACGCTCTGCCAAGACAATTTGCCCAACTCAGGCATTCCCACCATGGCAGCTAAGGAGTGCTATCACAATTTTCCTCCTAGTGTCTTTGGCCTGAGGAACAGTCTGGAACTGGATCTGGCAGTTTTCAGGCATGAAAAGCCTTGGGCCTGTATTCACAAAACTTTCACAGAGTATGATTGCTGATCTAGGATCTTTTCCTCTCGGTAAAGGCAAGGTAAATAAGAGAGTACTCTGATCCCAGATCAGTACTCCTAATCCGAGAAACTTTGTGAATACAGGTTTCGGTTGACAACTCTTTCTGAACATGTAGAGCATTCCATGTGGAGGTGTAGGCTGCATGTATCAAGTGATTTACTAACAATTAAACTGATAAATGAAATTAACCCTCCTATCCATGAGTGGTCAACAACACACTATATATCCAACCCAAGTTTAAATTCACCTCAGCTTCTTCCATGAACCGTACTCCCCCTCCTTCCGCCACATCATGCACCCTGCTACTGTTGACACCTGCCCTTTTATGCAAGCCACTTTCTTAACATCTCTGCTTCTCACCTTGAACTCAACCACCTCCCTGCACACTCCCAGTGCCCCAGCATTGCATTTGATCTGGAACCCCACTACGGTACGACACCAAAAACCCAACCGCAAGGCCTCCGCCGGTACTATGCAGACACAGCAGAGACTGGCTCGTTGTCATGCCGAGAAACACCATCGTGTAAGAAAGGCACGGTCAGTCTGACAGCGGCCTCGCTGTTGCCCCCCCAGCTCTCGTCGGCTTTATTTATAATCTCCGCCATGAGACATCTGCTGCCGACGAGCCTCGGTCCTTGGCGCCCATACAGAGGGTGTGTGTCAACTGTTGGGCTGCGACTTGTCCCAGAGTCCGTCGGTGTGAGGTGCCGCACTTCGCTCCAATAGGATGGATGTCGCGTCTGATCCCGCTCCCCGCCGTCTGACCTACGGAGGCCAAAGAGAGTGGTCCGGCCACTGTTTACTCGATCTGACTGCCTTTGTTTGTTTGGTGTCTAGAGTCTGGTCACAGGTCTATTTTTGGTGGGGGGGCGGGTATTTCTGACACATTGGGGCATCTCAGGATGTAGCTGATGTGGCCTGCTCTGCTGCTTCTCCTGGATTCTTGGCCCTTGCTTAGCAGCAGGAGGTCAAACAGTAGTCTGTGCTGGCCTTGATGCAAAACAGCACAGGCACTTACTTGTTTTTGAGAAAGAAGAGACCGCATGGAGATTGCGGGGTAATGTGAGAGGGAAAATGCCACTTGTACTGAATTTCCCTGAAAGGTAAAGGCCAAGAACAGTAAAATATTGTTGCAGACAAATAGGACGGTGCTGTAAGCCATCACTAATTTTTCTTTTTTTTCAGATTCAGTATTATTTGTGTGGTCCTTTTTTAAGAGACAATAGCCATGTTTCCATCAACCTACTATGCAAATTGCAAGAAGAAAAATGAATGACTTTTGCTACCATCAAACATCTGTGCAGCAATAGAAATGCTTTATGTAATGACTTTCATTTACTGCAAAAAAAATGCTTCATAAATTTCAGTTTATCTCTACTTTTATGTATGTTGCAACTTGTATACCTTGTGACTTTCCTGACTTCTCCATAACCTACTGATAACACATTTGGTTGCCACCTGAACCATTACAAGAGAGAACGCACATAGACCAGTTTGAGCACTTTCCATTTAGAAAGACTGTCGCCTGTCCTTGACTTCTATCTCTGTGCTAAAAAGTGGCAGTATGCCTAAAAATACTCTCGTCTGCTCTCTACCATGCCGTTTGTGTTTGCTGTAAGAGGCAAAAGACGGAAATCTGTCAGGACACACATTTCTATATAAATATGTTACTTCAGGTTAGTTTTTGCAAAATTACATTAATTAAAAACTACACACAATTTCAGTTGCCATAACCGTTTCCACATCTGCAAACTTCTTGAGGGGTAAATTCTTTAGCAGGAAATATACAGTACCAGTTAACAGTTTAGACATGACTGCCCATAGAAGGTTTCCTTATGTTTATCTTAAAGCTTTACTTAGCAATTATTATAATTGCTAATTATACAGTCATCCTAAAAAATGGAACTTTACAGGAGGATACAGCTTGCAACAGAGGTTGACATAACAAGATTTTTTTCTAAGCAATTTTAGATGAAGTCTATTGGTCTGTCCATCATGAAAACTCACTAAATTGAAAGAGTAACTAGAGCTTTTAGATTGCAAAAAAAAAAAAAAAAAGTTTTTTGTGCAGCAAAATATATATTAGAGGTGGTAATATGGCAAAATACGATATTGTGATTCATCAAGAGTATTTGATTTTTTTTTTATTTAAAAAATGGATGAAAGCTTATTTGATTTGATGCTGAACAACAGAAACCCAGTCAGGAATGTTCAGTGGTGGACAGTAACAAAAGAAATGTAATTGGTTACTGTACTGAAGTATTTCTATTTTGGATGACTTTGTACTTTAACTTCACTACACTTCAAAGTTTAATATCTCACCTTTTTGCTCCACTACATTATTCGAAATTTGTAGTTCCTTTCAGCTTATGTGCGTGTAAAAACACAACATGTCAAAACGAAACAAGCTTATTCATGGATTCTTGGCATCCATGGAAGTGTCCATTTCAGGCCTGGACTACATCAAGAACCAACTAGAGGTAAGTAGGATGGCGTTAATGCAAACACTGACAGACAATCACACATCAAAGCATTAGTGAACAGATAAAACATTTTGTTCCTGACTTTGTGGGTAAATAGACCACAGTATAGAAATAATGTACTTATGACTGGTAAGTGTCTTTTTCTGAATTCATACAAACACTATTTCCTTTTATAGTAAATTTGTTTTGGCTAGTCTCTTCACCTAAAATGAGTTGATTAATAGTCTTGTTCCAGAAATGATAATAGAATATTAGAGCCATAATGAATCATGCTACTTACGCTCCATACTTAAGTACATTTGAAGGTAAATACTTTAGTACTTTTACTCAAGTGGAGGTCTAAAGGGAGGACTTTTACTTTTACTGGAGTAATATTTTACCTTAGGTATTTCTATTTTCACTCGAGTACATGGCTTGTGTACTTCGTCCACCACTGGGAATGTCTAGCATGATTCGTCACCAAACCCATATCAAACTTAATACAACAGCATTAGAGTCACGTTCACAGGACATCCACTCCATAGTGTATTGTATTGTCCAAAACATCTTTCCACTCTTATTCTCTGTGTGTGGTTCAGTAGAGGCCATCACAAAGGATTTAAAGAGCTTAGTCCTTTTGCACTTTCTGAAAGTTCCATCTTCATAACAATATTGAGAGGAGCCACGCCTTAATCTCAAGGCTTCCTTTTACTTTTATTCCACATACAATTATCTCCTCAATAAGATGTACATCTGGCTCCAAGACCGTAATTCTCTAGAGAGAGTGAAAAAGAAAAGGGAAAACAATTTTCACAATAAGTAAAAGATTAGGAGCATCCAATGCGATTGTTCTGCTGCATTTAGCCTTCGCTGGAACGAGATTAATGTCTTGTGATATTAACAATTGTTTGGCGTGTGTCACTTTTGCTGTCAGAACGACGTTCTGTAAATCCTCGTTTATGGATAAAGTCATAAGCCTCTCCATGTAGCACATCCAGACATATTAAGCTTTCTGGCAAGTATGAGTGCTGGGTACTTATGCCCCCCTCCCCAAAGCCTGTCCAACAATGCCAAATACGCACTTTATTATAAAACTGATTGTAGATTATTTATGCATATTGCCCTTTCAAGTTATCCTCTGTCCTCCTCCTTCACATGCAAAGCAAATTGAATACGGAGATTTATGAGGATCTTTGGAAGGTTTTATTGCTATTTTAGAGAAGTGCTTTTTGATTGTCATGTGGGTCACAATCGTGTAAGCATAAGAAACTCCAAGACACTAAAATCAACACATTGTAAAATAGTTGTTGCATAACATATGATAAACGTTCATTTCTCCTTTCTTCATAACTTACTGGAAAAAATCTGAAACCAACTTTTTAATTTATTTACTTTTCAATCAAAATGGCCATTAAGTACATATATTTAACAAAAAAAAAAAGAAAATCAACTCCATCAACAGAGAATCCAAAGCCAAAAAACCCAAATAACTGCCCACTCATGATATTCAATCTCTCGGACGCCACTGCATTGAAAACAGAATGTTTCTATGTTGGGCTTCACCACGTGGGTTCATGGAATTCTGCGAAATAATGCTGTTAATATAGACCATCCGTTGCTGCATCCACAAATACAACACTATGCACAGAGGAAGTCATATGTCAACAGAGTCCAGAAGCGCTGACGATTTCTCTGAGCTCAAGCTCACCTGAAATGGATTGATGCACAGGGGAAATGTGTGTCAACAATCGAAAGTCAGACTTGTTTGTTTGTTTGTTTGTTTGTTTGTTTATGGAAATAATAGATGTTGTGTTCTTTGGGCCAAAGAAGCAAAGTGTCATTCTGATTGTTACCAAAATAAAGTTAATTATCCAGGGTCTGTCCTGGTATGTGGGGTAATTAGTGGGTAATCCACACATCTGTTGAAGCACTCCTGAACACATTTTGGGGCAACACATATTGTCTTTTTCATGAATGTCCATGCTTACTTCAACGTGACAACATCAGGAAACATTCTGCATGTGCTACAGCAGCATGACTATATAACCAGAGTGTGTGTGCTAGACAGACCAGTCTGCAGGCCACAACTCTCTTCTACTGAAAACCTATGTTCAATCAACCTCAAAACATGAAAACAAATGGTTGCACAGCTGAAGACTTAATTAATTTGTGTCTTCAGACCCCAAAAGTAACACATTGGTAAACATGCTCCTGTCCCAACTTTTTTTTAAAATGTGTTTCATAACATACGATTTTCTCTGCCGTTTTTCTGCCATTTTCAGTTTAACACAGGTCCAACAGAATGCATTAATCACTGCTTTATGTATTAGCATTTCACACATTGTCCCAAATATTTTTCCCCGAAATAGTCCCGAAATCTTCAGTACTTAGTGTGTCCACCCTGTGCTTTTATTACAGCTCCCATTCTCATTGGGGGACTCATTGGGAGAGTCACTTTTATGTTACTCACTTTACTCCACTTTACTTAAGTTCAGTCTTAGAAGTAGGTTGTCTGTTCTGCTTCTCACAATTCAAGTAATCCTCAAACACATTTAATGGTGTAGAGAAAAACACCTGTGCATTTTTTTCGGATCTGAAGCAAAAGTGGACTTTTGTTTTGTTATCTCTCAAATAAGAAAGTATTGACAGTTGACGGTGAAGTTGACAGTGTGGTCATCTACCAGTTCTTGCCCGCTGCTTAGAAGCTGCATCGCTGTGTTTTACATTAACATTTTGAATACTTTTAATACTTTTCCAGAAACTCCTGTTTTTTTCACTTATTGTCCATTGACTTTCTCCTTCTGTATCAAAGTGGACTATCCTATATCCAGTCTCTTTAGGCATAACTCCTTGTACTTAACGGCCATGTTGACTGGAAATTTTAGAAGACGAAAGGTGGTCTCTTTAGCACAGTAATGAAATGAACTCTGCTAATAGAAATACCAATAACATGTTTTGTTTTTCAACACTGGCCACTTTTATAGGAACACCTTCCTTGCGGGTGTGCAGTGATACGATTTGGCCACAGAGATGCGTTTTGGCTGGATATTTTGGGTGGTGAACGGCTTTAAACCTAGTGTGTGAAAACCCAAACAGCATTATACCAGCACTACCATGGCAATATCACTGCTATAATGAGAATGATCCACCACCCAGATAATATCTGTTGAACAGTGCTGTTGTGGCCAGAAATTGACCAGTGATCAATGAGGTAGAGACTGCCTGATAAACTGACAGCAGATAGGTCTGTATTTCGTACACCACCGTAGTGGACCTATAAGGTGGTGGACTACCTTTATGGGCTAATGTAAGCAAAAAGTGTATTCTTTAAATAAAGCTGCCAATCTGAGATGTACTACAATAACCTGCATGATAGCTTTAAGCGGTGTACAGGCAGCAGTATAGGAAATTGAGTGCCTGTCCTTACTTATCCTGTAGATGTCACTCTGCAGCCATTATCAACCCGTGGTCTCGCCTTTAGTGGTGCCCACTTTCGGTAGTGGAAATACTATGAAGCCTATACTATACAATTGAGCATTACAATTATTAAATATACTGTACATCATTTGATAAGGCTTTTTATTTTGATGCATTCAAAATATAAATATAATGATGTGCTAGATTTGCAAATCAAAAGCTTTTATTGCATTTGCCATTTAAGAAAATGTGGATCAAGCATATATTGAAACCTCTGGAAATGAAGTGATTTAGCAATGACATCTGGAAAATAAGCACTGACAAAGCTTTTATAGTTTTTTACGTCTAGAGAGGAGGATAAGAGGTACTGTGCCCAAGCGAAGCTGAATAAAGAGGCTGAACATGGTCCAACCACTAGATGGTACTATGGCAGCTCTTTCTGCTTTGCCTCTCTATGGCATCCTATCAGCACTCATCTCTTTGCACAGTACATTTGCACAAACCACTTTCTTTTATAGTCTTCTCACTCTTAAATGACACGCCGTTTTTCAAACTAATAAATATTGTAAAGACATTATCAAACGCAGAGGAACATGGGGGATTCCAAATCGGAATGTATTAATTATGATATGAAAAGACAAATGCGGGCAAGTGGAATTGTCTGGTGGGTTTTAATGTGATGAAAAGACCAATATTCAAGGAGACAGCCTGCCATTTTAATGCCTAAATCTTGATGTCTTTGTCACTTTTTTGAGGCATCGCCAGTTTAAGAGCTTTCGCGAGCACCTTTTCAAAGTTTCACACTGTCATTTTTCACCTGCATACAGCAACTTTTAATACAGGTAGCTCAATGAATGCAGTTCACTGTGATATATATACTCTTATACATATATATATATATATATACTCTTATACATATAGGCAAAATTAAGTCAGTGAGATGTAAACAAAGTCATTCAAAGCAGTTGGATGTCAAATGCTCAATTTCTAATTTTCTAACTCTGATTTCTTTATGCTGGGGATAATAAGAACAAGAATAAGTCAAATGCAGCCATTACTTTCCATTCAAAATGACCAGTGAATATACACGACTGCTGAGTTTTTGTATGTAATGATGATAGTGATAAAATAGTAGAAAATTAAAATTATTCTTTGGGTTTCTTAGCTTTCTTTCATCAACCATGCATTCATAACAATTTCGTGTAAAAGCTTTTGGTGGGGGCACTTTAAAAGATACTTCCAATTTCACAAGCAGAACAGAGCATTTCTCATTAAACCAATCCGAAGATGAAATGATGCTATAGATGATTCCATACAGAACAATAAAGTGTGAGTGAGTTTTTCAAAGAGCCATCAATAGAAATGTTCCCAATAAATGAATATGTCTGAGGAACCCTCATTCAACTGCATATTACGAAACATAAAGCTTTATTTTATTTCCTAAAACCATCACATAATGGAGTTCTCATAGAATGGGATATCTCCTTCCCATGTAGTCCCCACGACAGCTTGCTTGCTTGTTGCTGTGAATTACTATTGCTGAAGTTTTGCGCTGCCTTCTTGCAAGGTTGCCGTCTGCACAGTGATTGAGGGAGGTTACCCAGGAGCTGCTGCTTTTCCACAGTATAAGGGGAGGGTAAGGTTGGTGGGGCTGGGGGGAGAGGGGTGTCTGCTGTACACAGATCCGGCCTCGGCCCTGAACCCTGTCCCGCCTCGGGAGCAGCCCACCTCCAGCCTGTCTGCAGGGCCTGGCGTTAATTCGACAGCACTGCCGTCCATCCACAGCTGCAGAAGAGCCAGGGCGACGCAAGGGACTTACCTTAGCGCCGGAGAAAGGGAGGGCCATCCGGTTATGGCGGGGGGGTGTCTCAAGGTCAGCAATGAGGAGGGGTCTGGTGATGGTGGTGGTCTGTGAACTGGGCTGGAAGGCGAGAACTAATGAGATTTTCCTTCTCTACCTTCTCTCCGGCACCGGTGGCGTCACCTTGCAGCCCCTGTCAATCCACAGCCTTTTCATCGAGAAAGATGAGGGAGGGAAAGAGAGAGTAAGAAAGAGAGATAGCAGGAGGAGGTGGGGGGGAGAAGGGGGAGGGAAAAAAACTGTTTATTTTTTAACAGGACAGTTAATCTATTTGGACTGGGTGTAATAGGACATTTGCATGGCGGGCCCAGAGACGCGTCAGCGATAACCGCAGGGTTGTGACATCCCTTCTAAATATGCTGAGCTTTCTCTAACCTCTCATCAAACACTGTGATCTTTATGGACTGTATCATATTGTGCCGTAATGTGCTTTATTGTCCACAGAATAAGCTTTTCTTAAAAGTAATTGGAAAGCTGGAAATGGCTGCTATCGGCCGATTTTTAAATACATTATTTCTGAAATGTGGCCCGGGTAATGACCCTGTCGGTGTAAAACGTAAGATTTATCTTGGCAGAGAAAATTGATCCATTTCACCTTTGTCTAATGGAAATTTTTATCAGGGATTATCTGTTTATGTAAATGAGCGTTGCCCCGGAACAGGGAAATAAAAGGAACTTGAGGGGGCAGTTAATCTAACACTTGACACGTCAATGTGGACATAATGCATACAGAGCGCTCTCTCTGTCTCTCTCTCTCTCACTCTCTCTCTCTCCGTCTATGTGGGGGCTGGGTTGACTATTGAAACCCCATTTCAATCTGGCTCTTCATTACCATATAAAGAAAAGGAAAAGCGGCCACATGCACTAATAAAGATGTTACATAGCTGGATAAATGGCCACAGAGGCCACAATGGAGTTCCACCAAAATGACCTGCTCTTCCTTTTTAATACATTTTTTTAATTAATTTAAACATTTTAAACATACAAATTTCATAGTGTTTACTGTTTATATGTCCACCATGATAATACTTCACATTATATTTTGGTTGTAAACAGTGTGCAGCATACCCCTGGGATTCGTGCAGTTCTGTGTTGCATGTTGGCTTGCATGTTATCTTCATGACCGAAGCTCGTCATTTCATGGGTGAAGCAGCTGAGCATAGACCTTCACTTGAATCTGGATTTGAGCATATATTTTAGGCTAATGGACAGTATGATGTCATATGTTTATTTTCAAGAACCCTGATCAAATTCAGAGTTTTGAGGTTTTTGAGTCCCGGAAACCCCAGGACCCCCTGTATTTCGCACCTTGATTGTAAACGCATGTTGTGACCTTGTATATCTTAAACACACTTTAGATCTTTAGTGGTGGCCTTCAGACACAAGGGCCCCTTCAATAGCAGCATAATGTCAAAGAGCGCAATGTTTGTAGATCTATGGCTTGCTCTGCAGCATCATAGCCCATGTTGTGGGCAATCTATCCTTTCTCTTGAAATGCTTTTATGTGGTACCTGTCCACTCTTTGACAGAGTAGTCACTCAAAGGAGGGCAGTGAAGATTGACAGGCCCCCTCCCAACGCTTGTATTTGTGGTGCTCTCCATGGTTTCAGTGGTGGTGGTGGTGGTGTTGTGTGTGTGGTAGGGAGTCTTCCTTGTTGGCCTGACAGCGCAGCAATGTTTTGAAATACAGCCTAGTGTCTTCACAGAGGGGGCAAATGGAGATATAAGCACACGAGGGGCTGCTCCTGAGGCAGCCGGGCTGTCAGCCTCACTGAGTGAGACGAGCCCAGGCCAGGTCGACTGACAGCCATGCCAGCCTGTCTATGGAGGGTGGATTCATTGCTGTTTTCGAGGGGCCACATCATGGAAAACCAAATTTTCACAGATTTGTGGAAATAAAGAATTTCATGTACGATACTGTGAAAGTTGATAAATGTACCATTCATTCACAGTCCATACAGTAGAGCCCATTCTGCATTATTTCCATTTCAAGTCTACCTGCAGCAGTCCACCCGATAACACTGTAAAGAGGGTTGTTAGAGCAGAAGGTCTTAATAGTGTTTTTAGAGGTGAAGAAGTCAGAGAAAACAATAAAGGAGTCCCTAAAGTTTGTCCCTGAAGATTTCAGTCCAAATAGGGTAATCGCACCAAAGTCATTCAGAGTAGAAACTTACAGACTTAAATTTCTGTATGGACATATACAACAAACAAATATAGCCATTCATATGGCCAAACGAATATAGCCATTTTATTTAATATGCAAAATCATATGTGACTTTTTAATGATATTATAGTATATAAATCTGAAAAAACATTCATTTGGGACTATTTTGCTTGGCAGTATGTTTCATGTTGTATCTCTTTGCCATGCGTGCATTTAAAACAAGTATTTTAAGCCAAAACCTAAAACAACATTTCAGACTAGTCTAGGCAATGATATACATGATAATACTCATTCTCACTTCACATAATAACTTTCTGTTAGAAATGTTTAGAGGCATTAAACTCTTGGTCCTTTAAGGACACATGGGGTTAGTTCTGGGATTTACAGTAGCAGCTATTTTTTACAGCAGGTACAGTAATGTATTAAGTAGTAGCTTAATGACCAAGCTCACTTTGCCATAAAGCAGATGGTTAAAAAGTAGTTCAATAGAAAACCACCTTGCACTAACAGTAACAATAATACAAGAAAGATCTAGAATATGGGCCCTTTCAATGTAAGTGCTCCCACAGGGGGGACACCAGAAAGACCATGTTCCTTAGCATCCTTTAGCCTCTCTACCCCAGGCTAGCTGTGATCAAACAGGCTTGTGATGAAGACCAGCGTGCAAGGGGGGCCGGCGTGGTTGAATCGCTACGGGGCTGGAAGTGATCTGAGACGCCTCCTGTGGCAAACTGTGATGCTGCTGTCACTACTCATGGATGTGGTGAATGAATGTAGGGGGTCTTGGCAGCAAGAAGATTAACTAAGGACAGCGTAGCACAGTGGGGATAGTTTATGTATAATATACTTGTTATGATAAATGATACAGCAATGTGAACATTGTACAATTTCTATTGATACTACTAAATGCTAATGCCAAAAGACCTAATGCTAATAATGTTCATGCTTATTCTATAACTACACTGACAGGAATGAAACTTGGTGGGTAGGTTTGACATCGTGAGACATGCAAATGATTCAAGTTTCATGCTCGACTACGCATATGATGTTAGCAAGGATGGGCCTTATCACTGTACCCGATTGACTGTATAAGGTTGTCCTGTTGGGCACCGGGAGGCAGGATGGTCTTATCGACATACTGTGGGCCATAGCGGTCATGTGGATCTTACCATAGCACATTGCTGGCGGCAGTGGGTAGAAGAACACATGCACCAGTGACATGAATGATCTGGGAGACCTACACGAACTACTGAGAGAGAGAACCAGTGGACAGAACCCACATGCACGGAGTGACCCAACAGTCACGACTGCGGACATTCAGCTAGCAGGGATGCCCTCCATGAGTCATCCTGTTAGTGCCAGCACCATTGGCATACGGCTGAACAATGCAGGATTACATGCGCCCAGACAGTTACGATGACTGCCCTTAACACCACCAAAGACTGCAATGACTGACTGTCATGGAGTGACTCAGAATGCAGCGGGTCACCTTCAGCGATGAGTCCCACTTTTGTCTTGGTGGAGACGACCAACGAATCCGTGTGGAGGCACCGTGGTCAGGGCCAAAATGAATGGCTTGTTGTCAAGTGTCACATGTCCAGAAGGTCTGGTTTGACTCCACCTCCACACCTACTACAAAATCTGCAGGAACTGCTTGAGAATATTCAAGCTGCATGGGATGGATTATCACAGGACACCATTAGGAACCTCTACAACTTCATGCCGAGACGTCAGCATTGCAAACTGACACTTCCTTCTGGCTGCAACTATTCTTTTTGACGATGAGTGTATAAATAAAGAAAAACTGGAACTCTGTTATTAGAGTTACTACTTTGTTACTATTACTCTGTTATCTGTTATCACTGTTGGCTCACAGTATGAAATGTTGTAACTCTTGTGTTGATCTGCTAGAGATCAATATGGGATGAAAGGAATCACAAAACAGAAGTTTCCAGGTAAAATGGAAAGTATATCTACAGCTTCTGCCAAAAATAGCATCGAAACACAATAAAATTCCTTTTATAAACACTGACTTGCTTGTTCACTCTGTGTTACTGAAGGGGAAAAAATGCATAGTTTCACTGAATGACCGTTTCCAGAACAGGCAGAAAGAGCAGTTCAAGGCCAAAAGGGGTTAAGAACAGGAACAGCCTCACTAATCCAATCCAAAGGGCATTTCTGGGAGCACACAATTGGGGCAATATTAAACTGACTATTTGCTTGAGGATCAAAAGGTGCCAAAATGTCACCCTCATCATTCACCTGTCTTATGTGTGTGAATTGACAAACATGAATGTGAATGATTAATTTCAGTCATTTGTCTGCATATGTAGGCCATAGAATCCTTTGTGGACCTCCTGCCTGAAACCACTTTTTGAAAGCTGATAGAGAACTCAAGCCTGGGGAATTTCCTTTGAAGGCTGGACACCGGCTAAATGTTAAACACACTGTATTATTCATAGTAAATGGATACAGTGGGGTGTTGTGTATGGCAGAGGGTGCAGATTTGATTTTGAAGGCCAAGGGGGCAAAAAGTCCCAATGTTGCAGAGGCAGCTGACCCTGCTGCCACAAGACTTGCCTGTCTGTGTATACATATGCTATCATTATAACAAACAGCTGTCACTCATGAAAAGCACACTGTTTGTGGAAAAAACAGTTTACAGTGTACCATCTATTAGCCAGGAACCACCAGCCGCCAGTACTCAGTATTCTGAAACAAGGAGGAGTGAAAGTAAAAGCCTTATATTTCCTCTGCCAACTATGACTCTGCCTGACCTCTGCTGCTGATCTTTTGAGAATTAACTCCTTATAGGAAGGTCTGTACAATCAGAGGCCATCCTGGCAACACCCACCAGATACTGATTCCATTATTTTTCATACACTTTTAAAAAAAAAGTGTCTTAAGCGGATGGTTTTCCATTTTGAGTCTTGGTTTCTATCAGGGTTTTTCTTCTTGTTCTTCTCCCACTATCTAGCTTTCAGAGGGAAGCCAGATTGCTTACGTTGCTTATAGGAATGCAAATATCTTAGTATATCATAGTATTTTAATTGCAAGGTATTAATTATTAACTACATAAGTGGTGCAACAAAGCATTTCTTTATTGTAGAAGAATTAACTTTGTTTATATAATGTGTTTGCATAATGCATGCTGGGACAAAAACACTGAAAGGATACAAAATTGTGAATTCTGTCAAACTGATAAGGCTGGGGGGTGTAACGCTGTGTTGCAGAATATTACATAGCATGAGAAATAACATACTAAATTCCCCTTTCAGTCACATTTTTGTGTAGTTTTAACAGAAATGTCAATGTCTAACATACTAAACTTTGGTGGAAAAAGGGATGTACAACTCACACGGGCTCTGCTCCAGTCCACGCACACAATTTCAAACTGTTCTGTGCATTTCCACCAAAAAATAAATAAATACATTTAAAAAAATAGGTTCGAAACCCAAAAGTTTGTTCTTAGCTGGAACCCAAGAATAGTAGGTTCTTCAGCCCAAACTGTGTCAAGATCCATGGGGATAAAGAAGGCAACAGTGGCGGCAACAGCCAGCGGTCTGCAAATGAAACTCTGCGTCTTCTTATCACTGTAGCTGATCCAACTTGTGTTGTGTCATTTGTACAACGCCCTTTGTTGACGTTGATGATGTATCCTTTGACATTCCTTGGCTCCAATAAAAGCTGGTGCAAATGCAGACAGTTTCCCTGGATAGCACCAAGGTTCTATGAAGCCTGAACAGAACCAGTTCAAGAACCAATGTTCTTTTGGTCGAAAAGGGCTAATAGAGGCAGCAGCAGAAATTAGCATGCTTCTATAATGTCTGTGCATGATAAAATCACTGTAATGCATGGCCACAAGTGGCTTGCTGCTTTAATGAACAACGTCAACTAAAAATATGATTGTACAGAAAGCACACATGCATAAAATATTTAAAATGAAAG
This sequence comes from Semaprochilodus insignis, assembly GCA_034552555.1. Lineage (NCBI taxonomy): Eukaryota > Metazoa > Chordata > Actinopteri > Characiformes > Prochilodontidae > Semaprochilodus > Semaprochilodus insignis. The sequence goes on along the minus strand of CM067499.1, from coordinate 9,905,569 downwards.
TTCTGTGGTTCTTTTATAATTTTACTGTTACTGTTTTTACACCTTCAGTTAAACAGTACTGACATCTTGGGATGCCCCAGTCCCCCCCAGCCCCCCCAGCCCCCCAACTTCCTGCATCCCTGCTTCCAGACTAAGAAGCACACCCAGCAGAACACAAGATAGTGGACTTTTTAATGGACTTTTCCTTATGCTGACAGCCTACTGCCATCATGCCAGTCTCATCGCCTCTTGTCAAACTGACAAGAGAGAGATGAAACGACAGTATCCACTCTTCCCCACTCTGGGTGTACAGGGAGTTTTGTGCAATTAAAAGAGTTTCAAATCACCAGGAGCATTAAAAATGAATCCCAGACAGCAAATGGAGTATCCTCACTCATCAGGGATCATATGTGTCCTAGAGGAAGCCTGTGACAGATGTTAGGAAGAGACCTCAGTCCAACACATACACACATCCAGACAGAGCATACTGAAGAGTCTGATGTCAGTGTTAATCCCCACTGAATGCGCCCTCTGTCAATTACAAAAAACCAAAGCACGCTAGATGGACAGTGATTTTATTGTGGCTGTCTGTCCTCATGCTACCCGCGTGTATGAATAACCTTTTAAAATGGCAAATACGAGCGCTGATATGGCCTGCTAGTGCCTCATATTACAGATGTTAAGATCAACACAACTTTATTAGCTAAAATGTTGGGAAAAGAAGCGACTGGAGATGTTAAGCATGTGACCGGAAGAAGACGAATCTGGATCAAGATGGTTTGAGTGGCTGAAGGACTGGGGAATTGCAGATATTAGTTAGGTCTTGGGGTCAGAATGCCTCTCAAATTATAACTATCTTAATAATCACAAGTTATTTGGAAGGGTTGGCAGAAGAATGCCTTTGCTGTCAAGGACCACAAATTCAAACGCATGCAAGCGCACGTTACTGGAACTTTTGATGGCCAATCCGAAAAGTATTGCAAGTATGGTATGGTGGATCATTGATGTTGTAGGGCTGATTGTCTTCCAAAGGGCCTGGTCAACAAATTTGGATACCTAGTATTGTGGACTCAGTCAAGTACCAGCAGATATTAGATCAAAAAAGCTTAAACTTGGATAGAACTCATATAGAACATCCTTGTGAAATAACACAGCTGGGAGTGTGCACACAATAAAACAGACCAAACTAAAGAGTTTGACTGCTCTGCACCAACCAAAGTAGGTCTAAAAGCAATCTAGGTTTAGCACTAGCAGTAATAAATATTCAAATTGACATTTAGTAAATTCATAGACTGTGACTGTGCATTAGTTTGTGTATTACTGTAAAAAACATTTTTACCTCTCACTAAACACAAACTCATACTCTACTCTTTGGGAAATGCCCCACCCCCAGCTGAAATGAAGATTCTGATTGGTTCTGCTGCTGGAAAGGAGACTCCAGTTTTGTTGCTGGAATGGAGACTTTGATCTGTTCTAATAGAGAGCTGTTCATAGCACAACTCATGTCCATTCATTGAGTACTCGCTCGTGGGCACCCTCTGACATTTTGTAGTCATTTTGATATTATGGGAGACATAGCTAGTGGACAGCTTCCCTTTAAACTGACTCTTGTTACACTTTCCTTAAGTTTTTGAAAAATGAAAACTGAATTGCTTCCCACACTGTCCTCACTGTGGTCTGCAGACCAACTACAGTAATTGGATTTTTCTTCCCCACACATTTCCCTATTGAGCCCCAGTCCCAGCCAGTTTTCGTTTAGCTTTAAACCTGTCCTAAACGTTCAGTTGTATTGTAGACTCTTGGACAAGTTTTCCAGTTCAAAATCTTTCTTTTTTTGTTACACCTCTAGATTGTTGTAGTTACTGTGGAGCTTACAGTCTGAAACAAATCTCAGAGCATCACGGCCAATTAACTATTTAGACATTTCCGGATTGGTCTGTTATCCAAAACACATTCAGTTGATGAGTCCATAAGGGACTATATTTTTCCTCTGTTCTATTTTAGTTACATTTCACAGTTCTTAAATCCTTTTTGGTGATTACGTTCATACTGTTTTCTTGGCTCAGCATCTGCTTTGCTGTTGTTCACACCTCTCACTTTGGTGCTTTATGTTCATTTTATTCATCCAAAAAGAAGAATGCTGCCTAAAAAAACTTGGGTTCCTATGCTGTAGATGCTGGACATGCTTAGAAGTTCCACTACGGCTCTATAGGGAATGCAGTACTTACTTTTTATTCAAGTTCTTTACTGAAGTGCAATGTTCATAAAGCAACCTGTGTAAACCTTTAATGACAACTGACATAAACCTATGTAATTTGCAAAGACTTATTCCAGCAAGCATCAGCTGTCCTAAAAGCTGCTTTGGTCAATTTTGATGTTGTTTCAAGTTGATGTTGTTTCTAGTTATCACTAAAAGCTTATTTAGGTGATGTGTAGTTTTATGAACACTGCCCTTCAGCAAAGTGTTAGCAGTCTTTTTCTTGTTAGCTAATTTTACTTGAGTGAATAATTGACTGATGCAACAGCCCTTTCACTACAGCACGGTTTTAGGCTACTCTGCCCACCTCTACTACCGCTGTAGCCCCAGATGCGGTCTATTACTTTGCCTTCTTTAGCTCTTCACCCCCTCCTGGATGTCAAAGCCCCGTCCTGTCGGTAATTTGTTGCTAATCAGCTGTCAGCTCGCGAGCGATGATGAGGCGATCATGGCGCGGCGGCGGGAAGGTAATGGCCTTAAAAGTCACAGAGTCAATGTCAATGGGATCACTCGGATTCAATCAGGGAGCGGCCATGACGGATGGCGCCCGCCGCCATAACCACTCATTTTGAGCCCGAGCATCTGGGCCCTAGTAAATAACCATCAGAGGGTGGGTCCAAGGGACAGGTCATTAGCCCTGAGAAAAATAAATATCTCTCCTCGCGCGAAGGCTGCAAGTCATTTAGCACAGACTAGGAAATTTCACCCTAGATTAAGTATGATGAGGCAGTAGCGGTCGGCGGAGGCCACATCTCCGTGACACGGACGGGGAAATTTACACGCAGGGGCTGGCTGAGACGGGGGAATACGATTTTGAAGAGTTGATGTACTTGGCCTAGGGGATGGCGAGAGCAAGAGGTGCTTGGCCCCCTCGCCCCTGCTCCCTAATGCCAAGGTTTGGCCTTAACACAGGCGGCATTATGGGAAAAGATGGGGTCACAAGTGTTCCCTCGCTCCTGCAGAATGTTCTGCACTCGAATGTGCACTCGCAGTTCCTGTGTGCTGATGGGGGAATCGATGGGGGTTAATAAGGTCGGTGAACATCTGTGTAACACCAAACACAGTGTCTTTCTCCCTCCTTAATGAAGGAAAGCTTTAATACGCTAATTAAGCATTGCAGGGAGAGGGAATCCCACACAGCAGGTTTGTTGTTTAGTAACTTTGTTATAGTGCAGGCAAGTTAATTGATTAAGCACACTTAGTCATGGCTCCATTTTAGTGGACAGGAGTCTTAACACTGTCCAACCAATGAAACGGTAGGCTAATCATATACTTATGAATATCACTTTATTACTAATATTGTACAAAATTACATATTAAATTAGAACTGTCAAATGATTGAAATAATTAATCATGGCATTCAATGCAACAATGGCTGCATGCTTACTCTCATACTGCTATGCAGTGTCTTATTTCAAGGGGAATTGGATCTTTCTACTTTGCTGTTATTGCTAGTTTGCTGCTTGTTGATTTATCCATGGGACTTCCATGAGCACTGTCCTGCATGGTCTGCCGAAGGCATTCTGATGTTCCTGATACGTTACTGATATTACTGGAATTGGCAGCATCAGCACTGTGATTTGCTTATTTTAGACTTCACATACTTTATTGACAAATTCATCATGGCACTAGCAGGAACTTTATTTTAATTAATGAAACTCAGTGCCACTTAAATACTGTATGTTGAACGTGAGGGCTGCAATCACATAGCAACAGTGCACGCAGCTGGGGATCAGACTGGAGCTATGGATAGATAGAAGTAGTATTTCTCACAAACTGATTTGCTTATCTTTCTTGCCAAATTTCTGCATTTGTTCTTTTTAAGATAGACTGAAAGTGTTTGCCCATTTTGTTAATTTTTCTGTGTTTTTGAAAAAAAAAAAGCAACAGACTGATGAAGGAATCTAGTACAAATTCCACAGAACGTGGTTTGATAAAGTTGAAATGTAAAAAAAGTTGTTTTTGGAAAAAACTGAATTTTTATTCAGGTGAAAGGAACGTTAATGATATTATTTCAAAGATATATTTTGGGCCATTTTGTCCCAGTTTTGTTGAGGCAGCTGGGGCACAAAATGTTTTCTTCCTCCAAAAAGTTGGGGAATGACAGAAAAGGTTTGAGAGTCACTGGGTTAAATAGTCAAACTAAGATAATGCATTTGGATGGGTTTTGCCTGTAGTTGGAAGGCTGGACCTCTCCTCCCTTCATGACTGGGGTAGGACTGATATAGAACTGAGGGGCGGTGGTGGGTACTGGGATTGTGAAACTTTGTCACAGAGGTTTCTTTCCAAACTTCAGATATGCCAAAATTTAATTTTAAACTCTAGCTACTTTAGTGGTGTTCAAAAACATTAGTGGTATAAGGAATTTACCTCATACCACAATATTAATGTTCTAACTTTGACAAAACTACAGCAATGACAAAATTAGTGAAAATTGGTATGAAGGAGGCTGAATTATGCCAGCAGTAATGTAATTTACTTTCGTTCATTGTTAGCAACCCTTCAGTGAATACTACTGCTGATCCTGTAGAGGTAAATAATTACATCTCAAATATGACTATGAATATGGCCTACTAATGCTTTTATTTCTTAATTTCATCTAACCTAACAATAAGTCAGGTATTATATACCTTCAAAGTGCATCTACAATACTGTGCAAAAGTCAGTCAGGCTCTTTATTTATCCAGCTATTATGCACAATTATGACCAATGCACGTAGACATACAAGGTAGGAGTAGCTAATAAGCCTGGAAGTCTGTATCCACCAGTGGATCCTTACAGTTTAAGGGGTTAATTTTCACTGCTTCAGACCCTGGCAGCCTACTTAGTCGCAATTGTCCTAATTGTACAAGAACCAACCCTAGAGGTGGTACAAGCATACTATCAGGTGTAGAGCCAAAAGACAATGTATGTCAAGTGTAGTGCCAAAAGACAATGTATAAATGACCCTGGTGGCTTTCGACTGTCATTAATCCAATTAATAGTAATGACTTGGATCCATCACTCCCAAACTTAATATAAACATTATCATATTAACCTCCAAAAGTCAATTCTAAGTCTATCAACATAATTAATTTAATCAACTTGAGAGTGAGGGTTATCTGAATAATTGATATGAACTCGCAGATATGAAATATTCATATTCCCTCGCTGCCACCTCCAAAGCTGGGCTAGAATAGCAAGTGTCTCCATCCAAATCTGCTTTTGAAGAGGCGAGATAGAGAGCCAGAGTGAGACATGTCCGCAGAGCTGAGGACCTCGGAGGTGGAGGACTGACCTTCATGCAGTGGGCCGCCTTCACAGCTCAGTTCCTACACTGTCTCAGCCGTATATCTCAACGCTTCACGCCAGCTCCCCCACTCAGCAACTCTGGGCAAAGCTTCATTAGGTCTAATGTTCTCTCAGCGTTTTGGCGGGGCCACTCTCATGTGGCTATTCGGAGGGACCAAGGGAAAGCACTGACCTGCAAGTGTTAGAGGAAGACTTTGAGTATGGGGATCTCTGGATTAACCCAATAAGCCCTAAGGGTCCAAATTAAGCACTAAGGTACAGTGCTAAGTAGTCACGTTATTAATCCTTAGAGGGTTAATAGGGTTATTATTGTCATATGGCTGCACATTGCATTCACATACAGTACTGTGCAAAAGTCAGACATCATATTCATTGTTTAGGCGAGATTAATCAGGAGATCAGAGATAAAATAATCCATTCTCATAAGTAAGAAAAGTAAGTTTCCAAAAGTCATAGTAACTGTGTAAGACCTGGTAGACCACCAGAACTGTCACTGTCAGACAAAGCTTTCATCTTTAAGAGTGAGGAGAAAATCAAGCTCCACTCTGTTTCAGATCTCAAAACATCCACATGTGCTTCTGTCCATCATCCATGAGAGGACAACCCAATGCTAGGAGTCTGCCAGGATGTGTAGCTGTCATAAAGCTGCACTGAGAAAAGAAATACCAAAGTCAAAGAAGCTGCTGGGCTTCTCAGAGGCACATCATTGGTTCATGGCTAATTAAGCATTTTATTAATCCTTAAAAATCGCTATCGTTGCTGCCAATAACAAAAACACGTTGTGATTATTTTTCACTGCTCACTGGAACAGGCAGAAACATGAATTTGAACGTGTGAATTCTAAAAACTTTAATCAATAAAATCTTTTTTCTATGATTTCAAATAAAGTGACTGACTGCAAATGAGTCAGTGAAAAATAATGCTTTCAAAATGATTACAAAATTAAAAAATATTTTAAATTTTTATATACATTTTTTTTTTCTCATGACTCCAGAATTCTTGTGTAGATTAATATTTGTGAAAGAGCTGCTGATCCTGGCATGGCACCAGCAAGGTCACTTGTTGTCAGTTGTATTGTAGGACATATGAGGAAATTTACAAACACAAGCTTTTCAGCTAATTGAATACTTGTAAGGTTGACCTGTTTCGCAACTTAAGTACAATCATCTTGATCATTCTCAGCACTGCAGTGACCCTGATGTGGCGGTGGTGTGTTAGATGTGCTGGTGTGAGTGGATCAGACACAGCAGTGCTGCTGGAGTTTATAATCACTATGGTGGACTATACTCAGTGTCACTGCTGGACTGAGCATAGTCCACCAACCAAAACCATCTAGCAAATAGTGTCCTGTGGGCAGCGTCCTGTGACCACTGATGAAGGACTAGAGGATCAATTCAAACTGTATAGCAGCAGATGAGCTGTCGTCTCTGACTGTACGAGGTGGACCAGCAAGGTAGTAGTGTCTAATAGAGTGGACAGTGAGTGGACACAGTGTTTAATAACTCCAGCAGCACTGCTGTGTCTGATCCACTCACACCAGCACAACACACACCACCACGTATGACTGCAGTCTTAAGAATGATCCACTGCCCGCATAATACCTGCTCTTTGGGGGATCCGTGACCATTGTGGAACAGAGTGAATGGGGGATTAATAAAGCATGCAAAGTGCTCCTGTATGGTAAGTGGAGCTGATAAAATGGACAGGGAGTGTAGAAACAAGGAGGTGTCCTTAATGAAGTGGACCACTGATGACACTGACACAGCAATATGTTAACACTACCTGAGATTTTTCAAATATGTATATGAAAATTTGCTGTAATTGTTTTCAGTGGCAAGTTAGAGCAAACAAGACAAATGCAAGTATCACCAATACATATTACATGTACGTATTGCTTGACATTCCTTGTAACTTCATTTAAATATTATAGCATATGATAATCCTAGACAATTAAGGGTTAATAATGCAATGTCTTGTAAATACTGGATTGTATAGGAGAACAGACATGTGCATGAACTGTCTCTACACAACGACTGGAGAACAGCCACCACACCCCCATCAGCAAGTACCAATTAGGGACATGACTGCAGCCCTCCATTCTGTCCTATTTTTGGAAACCACATCAGTATAAACAGAGACACGAAGACATTCAAACAGAGAAACATGCATACACACACACACACACACACACACACACTCCAGCAAGGACACAGACAGGCTCTCTGGCCAGAAGCAGGTGCTGTGTCCAGGTGGAGATTCCAGTGATGGGCCTGGCATGGACAGACAGGTCAGACTAGGCCATGAGTCCACATGCAAGGGCTCACTCTGTCTCTCTCTCTCTCTCTCTCTCTCTCTCTCTCTCTCTTTCACACTGAAACACTCACATGCTCACACAGTGCCTACTTGTTGCCAACTCATTAAACAGGCCATTAAGAAATCCTCCAAAATCCACATGCCAAAATAAAACTTATCTGCTCATTCTGCGAAGGATGGATATCATTAGAGAGTAATTAATTTGTATTTTGTTCCTACGTTCCCCACAAGGCCTCGAGCTTTTTCCACCTCTGAGTGCCAGATAGACTTGCTGGAGGTAATGGCGTATATTTGTCTGAGTTTTAGCCATGGCCAGTTTCATATTACAACCTGTCAGCTGCTAAAAAAAAGGAAAAGCATGTGAGGCACTGAGAGCCCGCACTGAAAAAAAGCTGCTTTGAATTTACTCGATTGTACGTGAACGAAATGTATTACATCAACACAATTACTGGGGCACATCTGACTTACTTTGTGCATGAACTGTGTTGGTCTAGGGGTGGATATGAGCTGCACAGCAGTGGAACCCTGCTCTGGAAGTAAAGGTCATGACTCAACATTATTCTGGCTCAGATCTAGAATATCCCAGGACTATTTTTTTAAGGAAACCACATACTGTTGTTTTACTTGTATGCTTCTGACGTTCAGCCTGCAGGTCGCTCAGCCAATGGAAATTCATAGTGCTGCAGCAAGGTTTACCCACCCAGTCTCTTGGTAATGCATGTAGTGTATTTGCAATGTAAAGGCAGCCAAGAAAATAACAGGACATTTGTTCAAACTTTTGTAGCATTCGTTTTTCCGCACCAGCTTGACTGTACTCGCCTTTTTTGGCAACCCTGTTAGGCAAACCAGGCATGGGTACCATTTCACCTTCATCGAGGTTCCGTGCAGCCTAGGCTGATACCAAAGACTGGTGCAAACAACTGATTGGTCAGAGTGAATTGTTGAGAGTCAGAAGGCACCTTTCCACCCTGAACACATATGCTAATGCTAGTTAACAAGTTAGCGTACCCTCTTCAGGGATCAGAATCATCTCAGCATCTGAACTCTAACGTAGTATTTCCCAAACTCAGCTTTTTGTCCTGCTGCCAGTTTCATGTAATGTTACAGTAACTCGTCCTCCACTCTAAACACATATGCTAATGCTAGCTACCAGTTACTGTAAGCTCTTGTATCACCTTTGAGTAACCAGAATCGTCTCTTCATCTGAACATTTCCGGCTTTTTTCCTTTTTTAAGTACTTTGGCACAACAGTGTTTTTTCAGTAGTGTTTTATTTGACAACTGTCTACATGGGGGCTTCACAACACATGCATAAGCATTGAATTACATATTCCAAAACAATGCTTGATTATTTGTGAACAAATGATCTGTATTTGCAAGATGACATTAGATGTAAATCACACTGCACTGGGCCTAAGCTAAAGTAATGGGCATTTCATTCATTTATAACACTGTTATTAAGCACTATTCTCATGTAGTTGAAAACATAAGGCAGTGGCCTAGATAAGAACATGTCTGTGGGTGATTTTGATGTGCCTCTTTTACCATATCACTTTTGTTAGAACGCATTTTTATAGAGCTCATACATAACATACTGATTTTAACTATAATTCTCATAAATAATGTATGTGTCCTTTAGTTTGAAGGCCATGGTTTCATTATAGTATCATTTACTTCTTAACACCATCCTGTGAACACTGACATAAGCTGTTAATAAATACTTAAGTATTCCTTCAAATCTGACATACAGTGCTTATGAATGTGTCATGAAGTCCCTACGTAGGAAGCCTTCAAATAAGCCTTCTTCAAATTCAAACAACTATGAAACATCCTCCTCTTTCACTTATGCATATTAATGTTGCATTGACTGAAAGTTTAGAATCCACACTATCTGGAGCTTGGCTGGGACAAAAACAATCATCGTCAAAAGAATAGTTGCACAAATAGTTGCACCCAGAAGGAATCAACCAACAGGAATGAAATGACTGCACTTAACACATCGACGTCACCAAAAAGTCCCTCTTTTGTCTTGGTGGAGACGACCAACGAATCCATGTATGGAGGCACTGTGGTCAGTGCCAGGATGAAGGGTTTATTGTCACGTGTCCCATGTCCAGAAGGTCTGGTGTCACTCCACCTTCACCCCTACCGCAAAATCTGAAGGAACTGTGTAAGAACATTGAAGCTGCATAGGGTGGGTTATCACAGGACACCATTAGGAATCTCTATAATGTCATGCCAAAACATCTGGCAGGTTGCATTAGCAAACATGTACAAATATTACCCATGTCAGTCTAAATTTATCATCATTTATTATTAACCTTTATCTTCCTTCCCAACAGTATTGCAATTTGACACTTCCTTCTGGGTGCAACTATTCTTTTGATAATCATTGTATAATAGCAATTAAATGAGCCAACTGCATAGCTATTTTTTTCCAATATACGATGATTTTCATATTTTTGCACTGGGGCATATGAGGTCCTAGTTAGGCCACTGGAAGAACTGCTCACATTAGTATTTAACACTGCACAATCTGAAGTCAGACAAAGATATATTTTTGTTTCCGTTTCGGCCCGGCCACTTCTGATTGGCCGAAAGTGTGAAGAGTCTGTGCGCAAGGTAACACATTCCGGATCTTCACACTCCTCCGTCCACCATCAATCAGCGCGATACAGTGTTGATGCCTCTCCATCTGCTAGCCCTAGCGCCGGCCATATAACAAACGCTTGTCAATTTAAGCTGTTTTATTGACTCATCTGCTGAGTTAGGCTTCGATCACAATCATACACCCCCCTCCCCCCAACACCCATCCATATCTCTCCCTCTTTGCTTTTTTTTTTTTTTTTTGAATACATTTTCATGAATACATTACCAGCTCCTCTCACCCATGTGCTGGGGTGTTGTTTCTCGCAGTTAATCACTGGGCAGATAAATCATGCACATATTTGGTGTCCATCTGCTGGGAAGGTGCTGCATGCGTGCTCCCCCCAAATCTCTCTCTCTCTAGCCGCAATGATGGACAATAACGGCAATGAAAGGCACAGGGAATGGCTGCCAGCAGGCTACACCTCTGCACTGGAACACTCCGCCGTCAGGCCAGATTTTGGTGTCGGAGTGGTGGAGAAGCAGGAGAGGGGGGGTTGTGGTGTGATGGAACAGAATGTTCTGTATTTCCTTTAATATAGTAGCTTTTGGAGGAGAACCCTGTGAAAAAAACCCTCCCAAACAGAACACTTAAAGAATCATGGCTTTTATATTCTAATACCAGTACAGTATATTGTTGGTGTTGTAACAAAACCTTATAACTGTAACTTTATGAAAGGAGGAAAAAATGTTCTTAAACTGAATGTATTCTTATGTAATAGTACATATGGTAAATATAAATGATCTAATAATTCAATCATTTTGTTCATACATCAATTATAACTTAACCCAATGTAACTGCATCAATCACTGAAGAAAAAATGGTCAAAAGTCTAATTAATTTGCTAAAAATCAATTTATATTTTATTACCTATATAAATATAGAGTTGATACAGTTCTGTTTTACATATGATCAACTCTATGATGTGAGGTCATATTAAGCAAGCCGCCCGCTTTATACAAAAGGAAGTGTGGGACTGCAATGCTATAGGGAAGGAAGATAAAGGTTACCAGGATCAATAAATGACATGGACAACATTTATTGAGCTACATATACAGAAGTAGTGTCCTTCAGTATGGTGTCGGGCCGCCATGTTTGCTAGACATCTCATGCCAGACATCTCAGCATGGAGTTGTAGAGGTTCCTAATGGTGTCCTGTGATAATCCCTCCCATGCAGCTTGAATATTCTCACACAGTTCCTGCAGATTGCGTGGTAGGGGAGGAGGTGGAGTGACACCAGGCCTTCTGAACATGTGACACATGACAACAAACCGTTCATCTTGGTGCTGACCCTGGTGACTCCACACACAGCCATCATCACCAACATAAAAGCAGGACTCGTCATTGAAGAAGTCACTCTATGACAGTCCGGCATGACTCCATTGCAGTCTTTTGATTCCTTTTGGTTGCAGCTATTTTTGCAACTATTCTTTTGGTGATGAGTGTATGTGAGAGTAGATAATAATTTCACAATGCTGAAGGTGGCAGACTTTTTTTCTGCAACTTAGTATTTCACTCATCCGCCAGGCACTTTCTTTTTTGTTACTTTCATAGTGTGATATTCTACAGATGATGGCTAAGAATGAGTAAGGGGAAGCCGCAGGGAACGCAAACAAAGCTCTTTATTTTGCACAGCTGAACTTAGAGTTAGCAGCATCCGCTCACTGCCACAATCACAATTACCGGTGTGAGAAATTGGAAAGATTAATGCATAGAATGTTATCCAAAGTATAGTACTTATTTCTCAACTACGATCCTGCAATGCCCTGGGTGGAGAACTACTGACAGCGTGTAGACATTGCAAATGTTTACTCTGAAAGAACCATTATGTAAGCATTTAGTATTTTGGGGATAAAAATGCAAGTAGGTTGGCTTTGTTCATCTCTCACTGTTTGATCATTTCTGTTTATAGTCAAATGCTATGTTCACAAGTTGGCACAGAAACTACCAATGCTTCATGGCTCATGGTAGTACATGACCAATGGTGGCATACAGAAACACAAATGTTAGCTGGTGACCGCATTGGAAATGGGTGATTATCAGAGCAGGGCTTTAACAATATTGATTCCTTATTTAATGTGCTGTATGTTTTTCCTTGTATAATACTGGGAGATCCTGGACCTCAACAATAAGACATTCGGTGCTCATGGCTCCCAAAATTGCAACGGGGCTCTACTGAAATCAATGGAATATTCAGTCTTTATAAATGGGCCATAACAGTCTGTGTCCAGGCATTTTAGCCTATTTGGCTCATTCCATAAAATAAAATTCCTAAGCAAATTCATAAGCATGGTGGAGTACCTCAGACAGAATTAATTTTACATGTGTTGAGAGTCACACCGGCCTTTCTAACACACACATTCCCTGTGTAAAACTCATCTTGCACCATGTGTTTACATCCCTACCAATCCTTTAGGCCTGTGCATATGAACAGCATCTCCAAAACCCTTAGGGATGAACATCCTCCTCATTCGACTGCTCTTATTGACTTTATGACCCAAATAGGTGTGGCACTAAAAGTGCTCTTCCAGCAGACGTTTAACTGGCCCTGTTCTTAAAACTCTCAAGCATCCCCATCAATTATTTCCTAAGCAGACATACTGAAGATATCAGTCTGAAGCAGCATGAGGGGACAGTAATGATGGATGCACTGGAGGCAGAGGTAGTCCCACTGCATGCACTCTCAGGCCATCAGAGTCATGGCCCTTTGTGCGATGCCTGAGTAAAGAAGAAAAAAAAGGAAAGAAAAAAAACAAAAAAAAAAACAAGAAAAAACAGGACAGGAAAGGAGAGGAAAGAGAATCACTGTTAAGTGACAAACAGCAACTTGGAACCCACTTCAGAATAACCACTCACTGAGGCTACTTCTGCTTTTTCATCTAGTATTCTTCTTAAATGGTGCAGTGTGTATGGTGTAGGGGGATCTATTAGAAGCAATAGAATACAGAATACAAACCTATGTTCATTACAAAGTATAAACCATTGTGTTTTGGTTAGCTTAGAATGATCCCTTCAAATCTACATAAGAGAGGTTCGTATCCCAATGGTGGCTGACATGTACAGTCACAATGTTGCTACAGTAGCCCAGAATGGACAAACCGCACACTGGCTGTAGAGAGAGCCTTTCATGTTTCATGTTTTACATTGAAGCAATAGCCTAAATTTGGTGATGCTATAGTGCCTGTTAGAGGACGTAGAAAGAAGAAGAAACCTTCTTGAATGCTAAAAAGTAGCTCTGAGCAGAAACCTCCAGGAACAATTTTATCCTGGTACGATTATTACTCCTTACCAAGAATGCCACCAGCCTTAAAGCTAGAAGGTTGAAATCAGCTTCTTCTTCTGACCAGCTTCTTGCCTGTATTTTCCTGTTCCACAGCAAATTGTGCAGCTGGTGCCAGAATGTAACAAGATTTAGTACTCAAACAGTCACCTCCAACTAGATCGATCTCCCTCTTGGAGTTAGCCACTAACCTAGCAAAGATACCTTACTACTTGTCTTGCTCCTGTTTCCTCTAGCAGGGTTGTGGTGTTGGGCCCTAGTCATTGCAAGAAGCTCAGGCTGAGCTGGTATAGGTACCATGAATAACTTGTTATATTTACTAAACTCTGGCAGTATCTGATGCTCCTAGATATAAGTATGAGTAGACATACCTATGAGAAAAATGATTTGAGAAGTTTGGACATAAAACTTTTGGTGATTCTGATTACTAACCCTTTATCTATATCCATTACTGCACATCTACTCTTCACATTCTCTAAATCTTTACCTCTGAATTCTGCTATGAGACCCCAGTTGTATATTGTTTTGTTGTCCTGTTTAGTTGCATCACTGTCATGTTTCTGTACTTTATGTAGACTTGTATAATGTGGTGCTGTTGTTTGTTGCACCATGAGGCCTTTAGACCAGCGTTTAATTCAGATTTTCTTCAGTTCTTAAAAATGATTCTCTTTAAAAGGTTCTTTTTGGTAGAACAAGCAATTGGTAAAGCAGCACTATGTAATATTTTGGACCATGTCATACATCTTTACATATTAACATCGCATTCACAGACTCTAAAAGAAGGTTCGGCTCAAAGTTTAGGTCTCAGTTGGAAGACATGATGACAACTGCTGATGATTCCCTCATGTCATTAGAAGACCTTCATGTCCTTCACAAAGTTTTGACTGAGTTCTCTTTGAATACTCTTTCAACACGCTTGCAAATATCCATCTACTTGGGGATCCAAGACTCAACGGACGTTGTTCTTCCACACATTACATGCAATTACATGTATCCACCAGAGAGTCTCCAAATCTCCAAATCCTACAGTGTTGCTTTAAGCTCCAAAAAACCCTGAAAAAATTACAAAACAATTAAATAAAAAATGTCATTAAAATATATATGTACATAAATACACTATACTGTGATATATTCCAAAACCATCAGAAATGTAAATTATAACAGTACTTTTTTTTCAAATCCCATGTGGGGCTGGGTTGGAGTTGGAAATGTTGGATGCTGTTTGATTTTTCTTTAAATAGACAAAAAAAAAAAAAAAAAACCTCTAAATGTTTGGCTATACCACCCACTACGACTAGGATCACATTGGGAAAATGAATATTCAGAAATAAGGAACGACTACAGACTTGCAGTGGTTGGCTAACATATTGAACCCTAAGTTTGTCACTGAGTTAAGCTTACGACTTCTTATTCAGTTAAAACTAAAAATCTTTGTAGTCTGAAACTAATATGTATGTTATGCAGTTATGAGAGTGAGGAACTGAAGTGTGGGCATCATTAAACTTCTCTGTAGGTTTTATGTAAGTTAAGTTAATGTAGGTTTGAGTGCCCAGAGTGAAACACATACACAAAGTATTCATTGATGCCCATAGGAGAATCACAAACCAACTGCAGACCAAATTTAAACCAATAAAAGAGAAAAATAATCTATATGTAAGAAGCAAAGTCCCTCTAGGCAATAACTATTTGTCATGGACCGCATAAGAATTAGCTTTTTCGCAAATAACACATACTGTGGAATTATCCACGCTTAACACGGCTGAAGAAAGAGCCCCATTTCTCTAATTATACAACTGGTGCTTTGATGTTCAATAGTCATTAAAGATTCAATTGGGTCTGGAGAAAATTAATAGAGCATTAATCAACATGTGTTAATTAGCTAATAACATGTTAATTAAATTGGGCATTTAAAGTTCAGAGACATGTAATGCTTAGCCTAGCGTGTAGCCCCCACTCCTTTGGCTCAATGGGAGGAATGTCACAAGGTCTGTGAATGTGAAGACGAACGAGAAAGAAAGATTGGCTTTTGTTAGCACTTAAGTTTGGCATTTTCCATGCTTTTAGGCATTCTGAACTGATCCCTTCCTCGGAAGTGTATAGTTCACTTCCTTCCCCTCTGATCAATCACAGTGTATTAACGAAAATAGAGTGGCGACAAACGACCATTTGATCGCCATTGCAGCTGGCCATTTAAGCCACCATATGCTTGCTGCTTCTTTTGACACGGGGATGTAAATACAAAGCGCTGAGCAGGATGGAGAATGGCAGAAAGCCAATACGGAGGCATGTTCTCCAGATCGGTGAGTTATCTCGAGAGGGTGTGCGCCATCACTGGGCCTTAATGTGAAATCAATAGGCCCCAGCAGAATAAAACGCTTGACCCGAAGTTCCACAGTCTTCCACATCTCTCAGATCAGCTTGGGAGAGTGCCGTAAGATAAAGGCCATGTTTTATTTTATTCTGTGGAAGCCAAAGAATGAGCTAATCACCTCAGTGATCTTCTCCTTAATCCTTTTTGCACCTGTTGTGTGCTTACAATGAGACCATCAAGCTCAATCTAATACTGCTCTGCGCTCCCACAGCAATGTTGTAAGGCGGATTACACTTTCTTTTAGGGTCCCTTACCTTCTGGGTTTTGGATCTTAGTGTATTAGGTGTGGTACAAACTAGGCACAGTACTAGGTCACTATTTCGGTGAACATGATAGTAGGTTCCAATGCCCAGTATGTTCTAAGTATTAACTGGGTAAGTAGGTGGTAGAAACTCCACAGTAATGTGTAATTATTTGGAGTTGAGAGTATTGGGTAGAAGTATGGAGTAAACAGCTTTTACAAAAATAAATACACTTAGTATGCGCATAGCAGACAGCTGTCTATTACCAATTAACAGAACTGAATCTGGGCTGTAATAGCAAGCAATGATTAGTTACAAACCATTTATGAGGTTTTTGCCAGATTTAATCGTTTTAAAAATACTTCTGAATTTAGTCATTTGACCTTCATTTCCAAATATTTCAGTCTCTTTCTCTTTTTCTCTTTCACAGAGATAGGAGTCTGGCTTGTAAGGGTGGCAATAACTGCCAGGTGGTGGTGCAAAGGAAAGTGAACAGACTTTCCTATGTGGACTCTGATACCATTTACTTAAGGAAAAAAAAAAAAACTACCATTGGGATTTGTGCCTTCATCTTGGTACTTAGAGACATTTATTCTGAATAATAAAAACAAAATCATTACACGGCACTTTAAAGATTGTACCTACTAGTTAATATAGCACCCACTGGGCATTTTAGAGTTACTGAGTTGAACTTACCATCATATTGCCCAAAACGATCATTCAGTACTTTGGAATTTGTATCTCACACTCACCTGGTTAATATCTAGAACTTAAAAGAAAACATTACTGATTTACATCCCTTTATGCAGCATACAGAAGTATTTACAGACAGATATTAGATGATATTAGATGACTACAAATTCTACCCCTCAGGGAGAGGTCTTAAAAAGGTTAAGCTAAAATTAACCTAGAATTGAAGAGATATTGTTCTGCAAGATGTATTACATGTAATTACATGATAATTACTAAATTATTACATGTGTCATGTTAAATTACCATTACATTACAAAACAATACATTATGCATGACAATATCTTTTCATTAATTTCAAATCATGATAAAACATTTTAAAACAACATCTTACCCGTTAATCAAAAGGTAAGAACTGACACTTTCAACACATTTTCCCTGCTTACTTCATTAAGCTACAGGTGAGAAATAATTAATGTTCAATTACAACAGGCTTTTGTTATTGCTGTGATTTCTAAGGGTTAATTGTATTCCTTTTATTTGTATTTATTCCATAAATTTGAGTGTTAGTATTTTTTCCAAGTAAATAAATGCAGAGTACTGCATACTGTGTGCTAAATAATGTCCATTGTATTATACTGTTCAAGGCCATTCTGCTCTTTATCACAGTAGGAAAACCAAGACAATCCCACTTTTGTGTGCCTCTTGAAGATGACGCGATGGCAACAGTGTCCCCATTCTCACTTCTTCCCCTGCAATAGCTTTGCGCCACATGACACACTTGATTCGGCCAAGAGCCTTTTCTTTTTTTTTTGCCTGCTTGCACCGGCCGCCTGTGTGCTGCCGTCGCCGTGGCCTTAAAGAGGGTTGCGGCCACAGATCAATACTTTTGATGGAAGGCAATAATCGGCCCTATTAAGTGACAAAGGTTTACTCTGTAACAGCTGGGCTGGCGAGAGACTGGAGCTTGTCTGACTAATGAATCGTGAAACAATCAGGCAGTAGCCATTTGTGTTTAGATCTGTAAATATGGCGCGGTACAAGTGCCAGACCATTCGCCGGAGCTCCAGCTGGGGCCACAGATGGTCTGGATTGAGAGCAGCGCAGGAGCCGTTAGCTCCTCCGGCCCACGCCGCACCTCTGCTGTCGCTGAGTGACAACTTCACTTTCGCACTAACTTAGCCGCTTTGCCCTGCGTCGAGCGCCAAGGCATTCTTAAAAGCAGCCTGACAGGTTCCTCCGAGCGGGGGCTCCCCCGAGCTCTGGCGTCGGCCAGAAGGACGAAGAGAGAGAGAGGGAGAGAGAGAGAGAGAGAGAGAGAGAGAGAGAGAGAGAGAGGAAGGGAAAAAAAAGCCGTGATGAAGAGCAATGTGATCTTGCTATTTAAAGACATGATCACCTAATTAACCTTGTAGGGCAATGACTAATTCTGACACGTCGCCCACTAGAACCATGGCAAGGTCTGCAATAAATCTCATTAAGTAGCTCTTTCTCAAATACGAATACCAGGGCCGGACATAGCTTGACTTGCATTTCTGTGTGGGTCTATGTGTATGTGTGCTTGAGCATTTGGTCTTAGGAACTGAAAGCATGTACTCTGCTTATCAGCCCAATTGCAAAAACGCACTCATACTGTGACAGATATGCGGTTCATGCTTGACAGCCATATAAATACAGGCACATCTGAATAGACAAATAACTGCTTTTGTCGCTCGTCTGCGTGAAAAAGGCGACGGAGTGCATTTAGAGAGAGACGTCCTTGAAGATAGAGCCGTGAAAAGGGATGAAAGGTTTATTTAATCTATTTTCAAGGTAAATGATCCCGCCACCCCTGCTCTCCTCCGTACGCTGATGATCCTGACTGAAAGCTGTGCGGTGCCATTGTATCTCCTCTAGCACAATGATTATGGTAATGACAAAATGGCTATTGGCAAGCGTGTTTGAAAAAGGGCTTTGCTGTATAATGGATATTGGATATTTGTTCATGGGACTTTTACCATAACAGGCTTGGTTTTCTCAGAGCAATGACATCACATGGAGGTTTAACACTATAAACTCAGACTTGCCTAGCTCTACCTGAAGAGCTAATGATTGCTTCTTTAATCTGTAGTTGTCACTGACTAAAGTAGGCATTAAATATTCTCACTGTATTCAAATAATCAGAGATATTCAGTTGAAAGTGTGGACTTTGAACCTTTACCTGGTAAAACTTTACATGAATTGTTCACTAACAAGACTATATTAGTGCACATGAAGTAATACATTAAGAATGACTACAATGTTTAACAGATACATGGTTACACGTAGTACATGTAACATGTAAACATGTAGTTTATTTAACATGGCTACCCATTGTTAATGTATTACTTCATGTTAACTAATGCATTACTTCATATCAGTAATTTAATACTTTGCTGTAAAGTGTTACCCTTTAGTTTATACCATATTCTTGTTTGTAAGTAGAAGAGAAGAATGTTTATGATGTGATGTGAATTTATTAATTGGAGTTATTGTTGTGTGTATACTTATTATTTGGAAAGACATATATAGATATACCTTTAGCTTTCAGAGTCCTAACCAATAGAATAGCATGCTAAGCTCCATCTAGAGAGGAAATTAAAAAACCTGATTGACCGATTGAAGAATTTAACCCATTTTTTTAAATCCAGAACTTAACAATGAAACACAAACAGATTGATCCTGTAAAATAAAGCTAAACTAAAAATGAGAAACATTTAGGTTTTGGTTCCCAGAAATCATCAGGGCCTAGAATACCCTGGGGGTTATTTCTGGTTTAGGCTATTAAATCAAACTAGATTATCTTAATGGGCGTTTTCGAGCTATGTTCAAGATTTGACCTCAAAGATGAACAGATACAGTAGGGCAGTAAACATACATAAGCACCTGATTACATAAAATTACATAACCATCTGATTACAATTACTTCCCACTTTTTTTATATGGAACTTATTTGTCAGCTAATCGTCAGGAAATCTTTACATATTCATCATATGGTAATGCTGAATGTGTAAAGATAACAGCAGACGTCTTAGACGCCCCCTGAGAGCCCTTCCGCCTGGCACACACCAATTGCTAAATGCTTAGGTGAAGCAATATTTATGGACACCCAAATGAATATGACCAGGTCAGCCGTTATCTTCATCCAACATCAGTAACAATACCAGCAGGAGACCTGCTGTCCTTGTCTCTCTCTCTCTCTCTCTCTCTCTCTCTCTCTCTCTCTCAAACCTCAATGAATACAAAACCTGTCCAATGGAACTTTTCGCAACGTTAACTGTCTTGACCCCGCACAGCCGGGCAGAATGGCTTAACTAAGCTGTCAGCTCTAATCAAGCCAATAAAAGGATCAGATAAATGTTTATTACATTGTGGGAAAAGATAATTTCTATACCGAAATTGAGGATGACCTTTCTGGATAATTCCTGGCCACCTTTTTTTTTTAAGGCAGATAAATCAGTGGTCCTTTGTTTGAGACCAATGCGGTGGAACCGTGGAACCTTGCTGATGCTGGACGTAAAATGGTCTGACCTTTGATTCTGTCCCGATCTGAGATCCAATATGCTCTACTGTCACATATTTACAATACTATCTGTACATGCAGATAATGAGTACAGAAGACTAGCATTGTTCATTCTTTGAACTGTACCGTTAACTATGAGCTATGAACAGATAACAATTATATAGCAATAGACTAGACTGTTACACAAGACCAGACTGTTACACAGCTGGTTGCCAAGAAAGAAAATTACACAATACCACTTACACATAAAACCTTCAGCTTGTTTTCAGTTCAGTATATACAAATAAATATTTAATACCATAAAACAGAGTCTGCGTTAAGGAGGTGCAATGTCTGAGCCTTGTTTGAAGCCATTGTAAAATAATTCATGTATGACCGCCTCACAATAATTAAATTGTAGGCTGTTATGATGCTCATATGGACTGTCAAGTTTACTGATAGATGAAGTAAGAACCTAGTTTTGAAACAGCTGACAACTTACTGTATAACAGCAAGGCTAAAGCAAACCATGCTAAGCAGGCCACCCTGCTACTCCATTAACAATCCCTGTTAGGCTGGAATTAAAGTATTTACCAAATGAGTGGCAGAAGCTTGTTACTTGAGTTACTTCAATGTCTAACACATGTAAGAAAATGTGGCACGGTTAGCTTGATGATAATATAACCCAGAAAATCCCACAAAGGTGCTAATATATGTTACGCAATTAAAAAGGTAATAAAAAAAGAGGGACTATATAGTGATGGGTATTTGCAAGTTCCTGTCCTCCTTCACAGCTCATAGTATGGCGGCCCTCTGAAAGTCAACAAGCCATATCATCTGTTGAATGCCTCAATGGTCAACTGAGATTTGACTAAAAGTTCAGCAGCCGACAATAACAGACAATTTTTTGACAATAACAGAATAAAACAGATATAAGCTTACTATAATGAACAAGGGTTATAGTCCAGTGAGGAATTAAAAGCAAGGAGAATCAAAAAATACTGGTGCAAACATGAGCCGGTGGTTAACTGGTAGAGAAGCTGAAGGTGGAGTGGTTGGTAAACTAGCCTACCTGCAACCATGTCTCAGGGGACGTCTCAGTGGTGGCACTTGGAACTTTTGAATAACCCTAATAAAGTAAAATGAAACCGTTTAAAACAGGTAGGCTGCATAGCCAGACAGCCATTCTTTAATTATCTGGGCAGATTTACTATGTATACATATAATGCAGTAATAAGTCCGTTTACAGCCGGAACAGCCGGCAGCCTCATATATCAGTATGATCTAGCTGGTGAGAAAGCTGCTGCTTAGAGAGAGGCAAACCCTGTCTTGTCTCAGAGAAGCCCACAAGCAACTGATCCCTTCAAATCTTAAATTGCAAGTGTTCGATTTGTTAATTATTTGCTTACATTTAATATTTATTTATTATTTATAAATATCATCTAAAAATTCACTTGTGTATAAAATAATACAGTAGCCTATAAGCTCATCCTGTTGAAGACCATTTGTCGTTATTTCAAAGCAGACAGTGATGTGAATTTATTTAGCAGTTTTAGGCGTACTCTAATTTATTTTCTTATAAAATAAATTCCAATCTTGTTTAGATCCATTTGAGTTTTTGTGTTTGCAGAGAGATAAGTAAGTAGGCCTGTCCTGAGGAAGAACAGACATCAGCCATTTCAAAGTAGGCAATGACATGGATTTATTTTCATTTGTTTACATGTCATCTTTAATGTGTAAAGTGGAACAAAAAGATTAGGCTACAAAAGCTCCATTTAAACGTAAATGCATACTGTAGTTTTACCATGGGTAAGGGAGCTTCTAACCCTAACCCTAACCCTAACCCCTTACTCATCACCAAATCACAGAACTGCACATAGCTTAATGTCATACCACTGTAAATATTAACACAATATGTACATTAATTGTATTTACATTTTCTTCAATAACCGACTGTACTTCATCTGTTTCTTCTTGCAGAATTTGTTTTCCCATCTTTACTCTGTTCATCAGTGGTCAGAAACCCCACATGACCACCACGGAACAGGTGTGATTTAGATGGGGGATCATTCTCTCCATACTGAAGTGGTGGTCAGATGTTAAGTCAGAGACTCATCTGCTTCTGCACAGTTTGCATTGTTCATATTTTAGTCCCTCATCAGTGGTCACAGGATGGTGCCCACTACCCACTGCTGGCTGGATAGTTTTGCTTGGTGGACTATTCTCAGTCCAGCAATGACACTGAGGTGAACTCCAGCAGCACTGCCATCTCTTATCCACTCACACCAGCACAACAGACACTAACACACCACCACCACGTCAGTGTCACTGCAGTGCTGGGAATGGTACACCACCCACATAATACTTGTGGTGTGTGGTGGTCCTGGGGGGTTCTTAACGACCGTTGAATGGGGTAAAGGTGATAAGAATTACGCAGAGAAATAGATGGACTGCTCTCTCTAATTGCAGAACTACAAAGTGCACCCATATGGTGAGTGGAGCTGATAGAAAACAGACAAGCATTGTAGATAGGTGTACCTAATACAATGCTCACTGAAAGACCCCCACCTAAATGCCATAAAGGAATCTTGTCATTTCAAACAGCCTGTTCTCATGTACTCATTTTAAAGCAGGTTTAATTTAGTTCTGTTTATTTTTTACACTGAAATATCCCACTCAGATTACCTTGGTACCACTGTACATCATCACAACAGTTATACACTCATCATTGAAGATAACTCTTTGGTCATGTTGACTTGGTGTTAAAGGCAGTCGTTGTAATGTTCTGGGTGCATGTAGTCCTGTGTTGTGCAGCCGTCTGCCAATGGTGCTGGACTAACAAGATGACTCATGAAGTGT
Source organism: Semaprochilodus insignis (assembly GCA_034552555.1). Classification (NCBI taxonomy): domain Eukaryota; kingdom Metazoa; phylum Chordata; class Actinopteri; order Characiformes; family Prochilodontidae; genus Semaprochilodus; species Semaprochilodus insignis. The sequence goes on along the minus strand of CM067499.1, from coordinate 9,882,120 downwards.
ATTGCTGCTTGCTGAATGTCTGCAATTGTGGCTGTTGTGTCACTCTGTGGAAGTCTGACAATTCGTTGGTTTTACCTCTCCGTGGTCCGTGTAGGTTTCCCAGGTCCTTCAGGTCGCTAGTGTGTGCTTTCTCCTATCCACTGCTGCCAACCTGTGTGCTATGTGGTAATATATAGCGACACCCGTCCAGCTCTTCCAACTGCTCAAACTGCTTTCAAACCTCTCTGAGGTACACTTCGCTTGCAAAGGATGCTACCTACACAACAGCTCAATTTCAGAATGGAAAGCACGCGCAACAGGATGACCTTATATAGTCAGTCAGGTACAGCAATAAGGCTCATCCTTGCTTACATCACATGTGCAGCCGAGCGTGAAACTTGAATCATTAGCATGTCTCACTTACCCACAAACCTACCCACCAAGTTTAATTCCTGTTGGTTGATTCCTTCTGGGTGCAACTACTTTTTTATTGATGGGTGTAGTAACAGTTTTCCATTTTGGCCAGAATGCCCCTTAATATGGTTAAATCTTGATATGTTTCCAGATAAAGGGTTAAGATTACATTAGTCGTCTTCTATAAAGCTTTTCTTTTCAGAATCTTTTGTTACTAAAGCACCTCCTACAAAACAAACTCAGCGTAGACGAAGTAAAATCCACCTCACCACTGACAGAAGCCAGAGATTAGGAAGGAGACAGTGCGAAAGAGTGGAGCGTCTATTTCCCTGGCACACGGAGGCCATTAGATGTGTGCAGCGGCCTGTGAGATGTTGTATCACTTTAATTAGCGGGGGGCTGAAGGGCATGATGTGGGGAGATAGGGGAGAGGCTGATGGGGTCTAGTCATACCTCTCACACAGCAGGGTGCCTCATCCAATGAGGCCTTTGTCAAGCTTGGCTTGCTCCTAGACTACAAGGTGCGGTGCTATGACATGAGAAGGCTGAGTGTGCATGTGTCAAAGTGTCGTGTTCCACCTCAGTTTTGATAGTGTTGAGGGTGGCCTTGGGGATATTTAAAGATGCTCATATCCAACTTACAAGAGCATTAATTTATGTCCACAATTGTAGGATTAATTATAAAGCAAAATGAGACAAAAAGCCATTAATTTAACATGGTGCGGGTTAAAAAGAACGTTCACTTTATGAGATTATTCTGGTATCAACATCAAAAATATTATAAATAATCATGACAAAGAGCACATGCAAAAGACAAATCCCAATGAAATCACTCAAATCACAAAGGAACCATGGTTAAGAATGTTGCTGTTATACAGTGCGGTGCATAAACCATGAGCACCATTACAGATTAATGGATGGGGGGCTAAGCCTTTACTAAACTAAAGAAACTTGAAATTCACGCTGACTTTGCAATACACGGCTAACGTTGGCTAATGTTAATAGCCTGTCCAGTTTCTTTACCGCTTTACATTTAACCTAAAGCTTAGAAGAAACTGGTCAAAACTCTCTAGCTATAGTTTGTCATAAATCTGTACTGTAGGCAGATATTTTCACTCTGTAACCTTGACCTGTCTTACTCTGCATATGATGTATTTGGAATAAGGCCTTATGTTTACTTTACTAAGCTTTTAAGCCAAAATGCTACCACACTGTCTGAGGTTGCCAACCAACATTAGTTTTCAGAATGAGAACCAATGAGACCCCCGGGTCTGATTTAACTGGCTCACAACTTATGAATACTGACTGCAGTCATGTTAGTAAATCTCTGGTAGTTCAGTTGAGGCAGCGGTGGATTAGAGTAGCAGCAACAGCTCCTCCCCCAGTTCTCACCCAGTTATGACTGTATATTGTTGATATATATATATATATATATATATATATATATATATATGTATATATGATATCATTACTGATTGCAATTAACATTAACAATGTGTACATTTTTTTGGGTTGATAAAGCCCCCCAGACACTGGCCTGATGCCTGAGTCGAGTTTACAGTACATAACTGAATGTCTTTCAAGACTCCAGCAGGTTTGCATCCAAAAGTTTTATGTACCAGAGATTAGATTTAAGAAGTTACTGGTTTGATCAACAAACCTGTTATTGCTTAACACACAAATAACACTGATTATAACATAATAAATAGACATTAAAATAAGCAGTAATTTTACTAAGTTTTACTAAGAATCTAAGACATAAATATGATTAAAAAAAGGGCTTAAAAACCACTATCTAAGAACAGTGTGGGCACGGCTAGTGAGCAGCTTGATTGACAGCTGTCTGTCCAGCACACCTAGCCTCCTCAGTCACTCATACTAATCTTTGGTTTTAGGCTGGAATGTCTTTTTAGGCACAGTGATGAAGTTTAATTCATAAATATTTT
>CM067499.1:9842199-9875274 GCA_034552555.1 Semaprochilodus insignis | reverse complement strand
CAAGACGTGCACCAACAATTTGTCCTCTTTTGAACTCTGGTATGTCACCCATAATGTTGTGTGCATTGCAATATTTTGAGCAAACTGTGCTCTTACCTGCTAATTGAACCTTCACACTCTGCTCTTACTGGTGCAATGTGCAATTAATGAAGATTGGCCACCAGGCTGGTCCAATTTAGCCATGAAACCTCCCACACTAAAACTAATTGTCCAACCCCTGTATATATATACATATATATATATATATATATATATACACACACACTCATTATTAAAAAAAGGGTACCCAGAAGGAACCAGCCAACAGGAATGAAACTTAGTGGGTAGGTTTGACATTGTGAGACATGTGAATTCAGTTTCATGCTCAGTTGCACCCATGACATTTGTAAGGACAGGACTTGAGTTCGAAAGTAATTCGAGCAGTTAAAAGAGTTAGAGAGGGGTCACATCATAGGGCTCTGAGAAGCGGGATGGTCTTATTGATGTATTGCGTGCCAAACTGGTCGTGCGGATACTGCTATAGCATGGTGTTGGCAGCAGTGTATAGAAAAAGCACGCACCAGCGACATGAAGGTACTGGGAGGCCTAATGGAACCACGTAGAGAGACAAAAATGATGAATTGTCTGACATGGCGGAATGAACCAACATTCAGCAAACAGTTCAGCAAACAGTGATGCCCTCCATGAGTCATCCTGTTAGTGTCATCACCACTAGCAGACGGCTGCATGATGCAGGACTACTTGCACGCACACCCTTACAACAACTGCCCTTAACACCACGCCAACGTCGCCAAAGACTGCAATGGTGTCGTGCCAGACTGTCAGTGGAGTGACTCAGAATAGCAACAGGTCATCTTCAGTGAGTCCCACTTTTGTCTTGGTGGAGATGACCAAGGAATCCGTGTGAGGAGACACCATGGTCAGCGCCAAGGTAAACAATATTCCCACATCCAGGATAGAATACTAGCACCATTCTGCTCTATTCTGTTGTTTGCTATTACTAGACTTCAATTGCTACAGTTGTGCTGTCAGCTTTATTTCAGCACAGCCCTCTTTTTACCAACTTGTTTGGAAACAGACTTATATTAGAGATTTATGGACAGAATATTAACCATTGAAGAGGATGATGTACCAGAAAGAAAACAAAATCAACTATTATGATGCTTCCTCTACAGTCCGTCCAGGCAGATGGTACACCGAAGTGATTGTGACCCACTGAGTGCTTTGTTGCATCTCATTTCACAGCTAATTCAGATGCTATTGTATAACTGTTATAACATTAATTTGTGCGTTTGTGAGAACCAAGCCATCGACAATAAAAGGGGGAGGTATGGTCATTTGAAAACATCTCTATGAAAATGATGAAAAGTACAGGCAAAATTCAGGCTTCAGAATGGTACTGCTGTTTTTGTTTATGCAACAAACTTTTGTTCATTTCATGTCATACAGTTTCCACTGAAGCAAATCTATGTGACATAAAGTTTGCACAACGTAAAAGCCTATATTACTCATTAACTACATTAGACTACAATTATGTGTTAGCACTGATTGTCCCATCTTTATCGTGGAGGCCACAACAAAGGGAAAGCTGAGGCACAAGAAGCATGCTCTGACAGGGCTAGCCAGTCACACTCAACCCTGGTTCAACCATTGCCACTCAGTTCAACCATTGCTGTGGTCTGACAGGATTGGACATTCCAGACCTAATCATTACCCACTCTGTGAAATGACTCTATACAACTGGAACAACTGGCTGATGAGGAACAACGTAGTAATTTATGGGGAAAATGAGGCAAATTGATACACATACATGTGTTCTTAAATCTACAGTTTCAAATGTCCACATACAAATACAAATCATGATGAAACAGCTCTGTTGGTAAGGGCTGACTTGTTCTTCTGCTCTGATATAGTTAGTATACAAATTAATAAGGCCATATAAAACCTCAAAGCGATAAAAAAAACAGATGGAGCCATACAGGAAGTCTACATATTGCAAGCGAGTTCAGAGCATGTTTTACCAATCAGAGCTTTTACCTCCAGGGAGAAGCTGAAGCTCAGTGTCAGCAATAACACAAAGGACCTTGCTTTAACATTTCGCTCCAGTCACTTCCCCACTCACAGCCCAAAGCTTGCACTTGCTATCCTGGCAAGCTGCTCCCGTCCACACACTGGCGATCTCTCCTCAGGCTGTGCTTGACCATGGAAGACATGCACGCGCACACACACACACACACACACACACACACACACACATCCTGCCACAAACTCACTTATTAAAATTTACTATAGCAAGTCTTTGGACATCTTATTTAGTTTACACTCTACTGTAAGGCAGTGTTCATAAGGCTTCATGACACCAACACAATCCTTTCATGACAACTAACATAAACCTACATAAACATCTGTAAATACTTATAAATAAATTATAACTCCAAAAGATGTTGTTTGTCATAAAGGTTGAATTTGGCAGTTAGATGTGACTGGAGCAACAGAGTTGTTTCTGATATTAGATTTCATCCTTTCTAGGATGAGATAATAGCATATTACGACAACCAAATCTTTAGCTTAGCGCGTGTCACAAGCATATGTAGATCTTATGTTGCCTTATGAACTCTTTCCTGGTTACCCTTAATTATTAATGACGTGGCCAGGAGAGCATCAACATGGGAATAGTGTGCAGATGCCAATAGCCAATATTTGTACAAACATAAACATTTACTAAATGAAGAAACTGGAACTATATCCACCTGTTTCATTTCTAACACTTCATTCTCTAGAGTTACAAATTGTGCTGATGGACAGATTATGACGAGCACTGAGCTAAAATCAAGGCAAGGTTTATTTAACAGATTTGTAATCAACCACAGCAGCAACAAGAGCAAGGTGGACATAACAGAAGGGCAAGACAGAGTCAAGAAACAAGCGGACGTCAAAAACAGGCAAACAATCAGACCAGCAAAAGTACCAAAAGGGCACAGACAAAAGAGTAAATCAACGAATGAGAATAAAGTCAAAACCAGATTAACAAACAAGAGTAATCACAGAGAGCACCACTCGATACGCACAGACTGACAATACTTCACAATGTGTCAGTGGGAGAGAGAAGTATTTGTACAACAGACTAAATTAACAACAGGTGTGATCAACATTCGGGTGATTTGGATCTAGAAAACGGAACAGGATTGTGAGATGGCAGGCATGTGACAGTGATGTCATCGGGTGGTGGGTTATGGGCAATGGAGTCCGGGAGATCAGGGGTGAGAAGAGAGCCAGCAGGCATGGCACAAATATAGCAAAATAGAAAAGAATATTGTTGCATATTGCCTAAAAAGTTTCCGCTTTTGCAGTAAAATAAAATCAGCATGAAATACTAGTTTGAAATACCGGCCAAACGTCAGTCCAATGTTTGTGGATCATTTCCACATGAATAAAATAGTACATCAATTAAATAACTGCTGAAAGTAAATTAAAAGACAACTGTTGATGTGTGTTGATGTGATTTTACTCATTCATTAGGAAATGCTGTATTTGAATCAGGTAAATTAAATGCACTTTTTAATGCACAGTATTAAGAAAGCCATTCCATATTGACTAACCATACAGTGTACATTGAGACTGCTCTCTCCACAAGATATACATGACTCTAATAATAAGAAAGACTAGCCTGAAAGCGCTGTATATGATAACCAACAATTCGTGCACATATAGTAGTATAGCCTCCTTCATAATGTAGCTCACAGACCAGCACTACTAAAGAACTTAGTGCACATTCACGCACCTGTTTACTAAATACATTAGCCCAACACAGCAAAATAAACTGATTAATAATGCAATCATCAGACTCTGATAACTGACTGTAAATTACCCTGTCGCAAACTTCACCATTAGTGGAATTAAACTTATTGCTGACCGTCTCACTTCCTGTAAGTGAGGTGACCTGAAGGGTGGCAGTGCTTCATTCTAGGATAGAACTGGCCCCCTATGACTACCCCTTGGCTATGCCCCTGTTTGTCTATACCGATATGATTTAACTTCATGCAGTCGCTAGACAAAGCCCAGATCAATGAAGCCAGGATCAGATGGTTTTAGAAACCAGTAGATGGATAACAACTGTGTGTAGCTATTTTACAATATGCATCAACAACTGCACAAAACATCAACAGCGAGGTCATACTGTAGAAAATGAAGATGAAATATTTGGAGTGAAAAATGATTTAAAGTGTTTGTGAGGTTTGATTCTGTTGATTTCAGGTCTAAAAGAGAGTATTTTCTACACTGCACAGTGACCATAAAAAAAGAATCAATTACTAGCAGCATTTGCATGCAAACATTTACAATGCTGCATTTAAATTCATCCTCTCATCCATGAGCCCAAAACACAAACACGCCAGCATTTGTCTCCTTTGCGGTTTCCTGGTCCAGCAGATCTACGCGTATAAACACCCACTCGTTTTCACCCTGTTTTTTTTTCTTTCTTTTTTTCCCTCCCTCCCCTCTTCTTACAACCAAACTGTTCGAGCCTCTTGCCTGCCAGCCAGTCAAGATGGGCCCCCGGCCCCTGCAGCCAATCGCGCGGTCTGGCGCGCAGCGGAGCACGGCAGGCCAGCTGATCCACTCCCCGACTCCCTTCATCTGCTCCTCTGGAAACTTTTGGACGCGCGCAAATTTCCGAGAGCTTCACGGTCTACTGGGCTGGAGTGTTTCGAGAATGGAGGGGAGGGGGTTGTGTGGAGGGGTGGTGGTGGTAGGGGAAATAAAACCCCTCTGGTCATCTACAGGCTTGAGAAATCTGTTAGTTGATAACCCTGCTACAGTGGATCAGCTCGCCACACAAAAGAAGAAAAAAAGGGAAAAAAAGCAAGAAGCTAGAGCTTGATGCGAAGGATAAAGCGAGGCATGGTTGAAAGCTTGGCAGCCAGGGCTTGTTTTACAGCCTGGACAGGACACTGAAAGTGAATCAGATGCATTTGGGTCCCAATTAGGAAGCAAAAATGCAACAAAGGTGGTGACTCAACTGCACTGATTTTGGAAGGGTAGAATGGTTTGAAATGCTCCATTCTGGAGAAACTTGATCAGAATTGTTCACAGTGGTGGTGATAAGAACCAAACATAAAAAGTGTTTAGTGATTGTAAAAGCTCCCTCAAAGAAAGTAATTACATGAAATGCTTACAAATGTTCTGATTGATTCCTGAGAGCTTGTTTTATGATGTTACTGTGATAAGACTTTGGTCTAAAACATATATGTGGTGTAGATGTACATACTAGGAAAACTAGTACCAGGGGAATTACCAGTAATTTACCATCGTCAAGATACCATATAATACTCTGAAAGCATGTGTAGGATCACTGGTTGTTTTGGATGGATAAAAAGGGTAAGAAGACATCATGACCCCTGGTTCCTATCACCACCACTGTAAAGCATCCAATGTTTCTTTACAATGTACCCCTTTTCAAACCACTCTGACTGACTTTATATATATTTCACTGCTGATGAATCAAAACACCATATTTCTTTACCTAGAAAAAGCAAAACATTCTTTACTTCAGTGCAAGTCAGTGTAACCAGCCTTTTTTCCAGATCATTTTGGATCATTTCTTTTGGTTCACTATGAAATGTACACACAATGTACATGTCAAATTCTATCAAAAATAGGAAAATGTGGAGGTTTTGTCAGGACAGTAGTAATACAGTGTAATTTTAAAACATCTAAAGTGCTTAATGACTCTTATAGCTCCCTCACAGAAAGCTATTGCATGAAGTGCTTCCAAACACATTGTCCGATTCCTAAAACATTATTTCCCAATAGTGTTGAGATGAGAGGCACATTGTAAGGCAAAATGGTACACAAAGAAAACTCATTTTTATCTTTATTACACATGACAGTCAGAGGACATGGTAGTTTAACTGGTTGTTTTGGATAGTAGATAAAACATAGACCTCATGACCCCTGACTCCTACCACCACCACTGTAAAGACCCCACAGCACAGTCAGTTTGTTTCTTTCCAATGACCCATTTCATCAAACCATTCTGACTGATTCCTAACATCTAAAGGACTGGACTAGGCAGGATGTTTGAAAAATCTGTGGAATTCCCATTTAACCGGAAATCAGGGACTTTTATCAATAGCTCGTTAGCAAATGAGTCAAACCACTAGTGCCCAGACCTCCAAAGAACTGGTCATGTGGGAAGGGGTGCAAAATAGATTATGATGAACTGCTTGAACTGCAGTAGAAAGGAAGAGAGCCGACAGCAGTTTAGGCAACAAATCTGGGCGGCTGCAGCTGCAGCTGCTGCTCAGTTTAATGCAGTAATTGATAGACCCTGCCAGTCACTAGAGGGATCAGGACGAAATCTTAAATTGCCATCATTAGGGCCTCCTAATTGCTGCATCCCATGCAAGGCAGTGTTTTTGTTTGTTATTATAAAATTACACTTCGGTTATCTAATTTGTTAAAGTAAGTCAGCCTGGTTAGCCAGATGCAAAACCCTTTTGGCTGCACTGTGTAATTTGAGGTGCCACCATTTAATTTTGAAGCAAAACTAGAAACATTAATATTATAATTGTTGTTCCCAGTAGTAGCAATGTGTACAGTATTGTGCAAAAGTCAGAGACCAACAGTCATTTGTTTAGTGTCCAGTCCAAACAGCTGTGAAGAATAATTTTAGTTTTTCAGTGTTAATAAAATGCATACCAAATATTATAATTCCAGGTATTTTATGTGTCCACCCTGTGCCTTTATTACAGCTTCTACTCATTTCAGGAGACTTCATTCTAGCGGTTTGAAGAAATCTACAGGTACCTTTTTCTACACTGTCTTGCATGGTTGTTAGAAGCCCCATTTTTATTATTATTATTATTATTTTTATTATTATTGTTGGTTTTTTTTATTTTATATGTAATCCCCTCAGAAATATTTCAGTTTTAACTGGAAATGAAATAAATGAAGGGAGGGGGTCTCTGACTTTAAAAGCAAATTGATTGTGATTTATGAATTCGCACCCATCTAATAAGCATTGTGCATTGTGATTATCAGTCTGTGGCCTTTAAGGACCACATTCATCCACTTTGCATAAGCACTTTAATTGTATTGCGATGTGATAGCTGATACTCTCCCAGTATCTATATGATGTCTAGAATTAATTCAAGGTCAAATGTCAGGCACGGTGTATGTGTGAGTGTAGTCAGTGCTGTAGAGCATAAGCCATGTATCTCCTTGCCCCCAGCACTGTCTCAATAAGAGGTCATATAGGGAAAGGAACATAGGTAGAAGAAAGATGCTGACAAGGCATAATGGTGTAATGCTTCCCTTAAGATTGACAAGGTCTCTGTCTGCTGGGGCGGTCTTTGCCCTTGTGCTGAACCAGCGAGAGAGAGAGAAAGAGAGAAAGAGAGAGAGAGAGAGACAGACAGACAGACAGACAGACAGACAGACAGAGACAGATATGTCATGAATTTTAGTAACAAGTCAGATTAAGTGGATAAAAGACAAATTAGCTAAAGATACACTGATAACACTTTACTAACCAACATGAAATAATACATTAGTTAACATGAAGTAATACATGAAGTACACTAAGTAATAAAGATAACTAATCTTAAGTAAACATGTAACAACTGTTACATGTAGTTGTTATATGTTTACTTAAAATGCAAACACGTAGTTGTTATTTGCTAAGTTAACTTTAGCTAAACATTGTAACCATTGTTAATGTATTTTAATGTATGTTAATTAATGTTTTTATTATGTATTACTTCATGTTAGTTAGTCAACACTTAATGTGTTACTGATACATCTTGTGTTTTTTATGGGTAAGGATTTTATTTGGAGATCCAAAGCCACTTCCATGTGCTTTACAAATGAGATGTTTCCTGTCATTACAGCAAATTCATCTTTAGATACTTTCAAAGAATACATACTTGATTCATTTTTACAATCTTCAATTTTATTTAGCACGCTGTTTAAATGTTTTAAATGTTTAAATTAGTTCTCTCGGTTTACTTGAATAATTGGCAAGTAGACTATGAAGCATCATCAGCATTATTGTTTAAACTCAATAATAAAATTGCAACTGAATAAAATAGCAAATTATATACTTTGTAGTATGTGTACATCAATTGACACTGGGAGTGAGTTCAAAATTCATTATGTGTATTTAATCAGCCGACCACACAATTGCACAGGTACAGGTTCAATAAAAATTGGTCAAATCTAAATCAGGTGAGTACTGATAATTTTTTATCCATTATCTGCTTATACACTGTACTTACATGTAGAGTCTGTTGCTGTTGTCCTTCAGCATAAGGCACACAGAAACGTCAGTGTCAATAAAGACGACCATCATAAGTCTGAAAAATCAGAATAAACCAATCAGAGACAAAACATTAGTTTAGCAAAATCAACTGGTGAGCTTGACAAGAGCAACAACCTGGAAAGCACAATAATGTAATGGATGACTACAGAATGTTTGAAATCAAGGTGTGGAATACAGAGGGTCCGAGTCAGTAATAATTTTTTTGGACCCCCTTAAATGCCCCTGAGGCAAAATTCTTAAGGGTTCCTGAAAATAAACTCATTATGACATTATTCTGTCTGTTATGGTTAAATGCTCATATACAAATTTAAGGAATGGATATTGTTTAGCCCTCTTCTTTTCCAGTTTCTCAAGATGGTGGAAGGAGTGACTTTCCCAAACCCAAAGACAAAAGAGGAGATGTTTAAGCTCTGTTAATGTGTAGGAAATCTCATTTCCGAACCAGAAAAGAACATTTTTAGAGAGAACCACACATTGTGGCAACAATGAAGCTAGCGTAGCCAAAGCTGGAGTAGCCATCCAGCATGGAAAGCCCCCCCGTGTGTACAATCATCTTAGGTCCAGCTATAGTCTAACTTCTTAGTAGATGGTATGCTTTGCTGCTAGATGAACCATAGCTTGCTTACAAAGCAGTTATGAAGCTGTTTAAGGTCAACAAAATGGAACGTGATCCAACCACTGAGGATCCATTTCACTTACGGAAAATGCAAATGAAGACGAAATGCACCACAAAGCAAGCTGGAACTGAAAATGACTGCATTACCGGCCTACTGAGAAGATATCCAGCATCTCTTGGAGGATCTCAATGTGTCACAGTCTTCAGGCAGTCAGAAATGCCAAAGAATCTGAAATCAAGTAGTAAACGTACCAATATTAATGAATATACTGTTAATGTGTCCAGTTACTTATGATACTCTGAAACAGGCAGACTATACACTGTATTAAAAAGACTGTTATAGTTATCGTATATAGTATTATATTGTTATAAATAGCCTCGACCATTTTGGAAGCCAGTGTGCTGGGGTACAGGGCCAAAACAATAAAATTGTATCGCTGTTACTGACAGACGTCACTGTATACTCTTTATCCACCTACATCCTTCCTATACTACCCAACAAAATCCTGATACCTGCTTCAATTATCAAGCATTAATGATTATTAACCATGCATATGCCTGCATTGGGCAATCGGAAGGTTAATCGACGGGCGACGGCAGCAGAGTCCCATTTATCAGTTTCTATTTATCTCTCCTTGGGAGGTGGCAGGTTTACTGTAAATACCTTCTGTCCCTCTAATTTCCTAATGATGGGGATAATGATGGAGAATGGCGCAGTCATTAGCCGGGACGGGCTCTGTGCATCACTCTGTCAGCTCTGTCTCTCCCAAGCCCACAATGAGAAGTGATGGAGCCCAGCTGTTCTGAGCACTCACCCTACCCCCACATGCCTCTCCCCCCCTCCCCGAAAACTGCAGTGTGTTCACCAAGTCACTATAGTGTGCAGGCTGGGCAGGGTGGCCAACAAAAGCGTCTGGGGGTGGAGGCTTGATGATGGTCCAGAATCTAGCATGCTAGCCTCCTTTTCTTCCTCTTACTGTGCTGTCTGTTTACTGCCTTTAGTGCTCTACTGGCTTAACCCTATCCTGCCTAATACAGTCAGAGACAGGTGATGTCCCTTTGAACCTGTTTTAATCTGTTGCAACCCCCAGTTGCAATCTGTGCATATGGATGCTGGCCATAGTAAAATGGATCAGCAGGTGGAACTGGTGTTGTCTGTGTACCACTATTTGTTCTTCTGTTATTAATAAACATGCATCAAGACTCACACAATTCCCATCTCTAAGGGCGTATTACTAAATGTATGAAAATACAAACGTTAGCTATATTCTTTAGCTTTGAATAGAAATGCAGCATCATCACACTGTTTAAGAAACATCCCAGTCCAAAATGAAAAATGTAGCATTACTACATTTGATGGAAACATGACACATTTTGAAAATGGGAGTATCTTTTGAAAAACTACAACTGCTTTGGAGTGGTAACTGTCTTATGGATTACTTTAATGACAGAACTGATTCATTGGGTGATGAAAACATCTAGAAAAGTGCATTTCCTGAAAGAAACACAGATTGGTTGCGCATCTTTAATAATTCCCACTTCGTGGCTGAAGTTAGGAGTGAGGGGTGAGGGATGAATGAGGGATGAATAAACGACACATACTAAGTGCTGGCCAGTATGTCTGTGGATTAGAGTTTTGGGTTTGGGTTGCACCATGAATGAATGGGACACTAATTTCTTTCTTTATTTAGTATGATGGATGTGTATCCTATCTCTCAATGAAAATACAAAATTAACAGAAAAATGCTGTCATAAATGATGGTGTGGTATAGGAATTACTTTTCCTTCCACCTCCTAAAAACAGCTGGCGAGTATGAAGCCACTTAATGTGCAGAACTGACACCAAAATGTAAATTTTTAACTGGTACAGCAAATTATCAAAAGACTCCAACGATTTAATTAGCATATAAATTTAATTCATTGTTGAAAACCACAAACTTTAAAGTCGGTATCGTTATTGGTATCGATGTTATCGGTGTTATTCTTGGTATTACTTTGGATCAGATCAAATGTAAATCAGCAGTATGGCCCATCTAGATACCTTACCACAGTTTGACTTCTATCATGTGTTTGGCCTTCATTAGTGCTGCACAAATAAAGAACTGACCATTCAGCCAAGAGTTACTAGTGCTAGCTTGTTTTTTATTAGCCTAAGGCTCAGTGGCTAAGCTAGCAGACAGGTTTGGGTGACATCAGACAGGTTTGGGTTTCCAATAATTGTATGCATGTTTGGATATTGCATGCTGGCTATTGTAGTAAGATTTCATTAACAAAAACATGAAAATGATTAAAAAATATATTTGAATTTCTGTTAAACCGATGAGGCTGAGAGATATAAAGCTGTGGAACAGAATACGACAAACAACATTAGATGCTAGGGCTGTAATGCTCTAGAAAAGAGAAGAGTAAAGAAGAAGAGTTAAACAGTTTTGTATTATACAGTATTTTGTGTTATATACACCATCTCTCTCTGTGTAGATGCCAGAATCATTGCTGCTTACCGCTATCATCTTCTTTATTTAGCCTGACCCACAGCACCACGTACATTCCTCTCATTCTCATGTTTGTCCCTTTTACATGAAGAAAACTTGAACTCAGGAGGTGAATCTGTGGCTCTGACTCTCTTACACTTTCTCTCTATAGCCCTACCCCCACCTCTTTCCACCCTGCTTTACCCTCGGTGAGAGACAGGCCTTTGTCTGGCACCCGCTTTAATTGGTAGTCAGCACCACGTGTGCTGGCCTCAGCCTTGCAGAACATGTTACAATTAGAGCTGATAGTGAATTAGCCCCTTTTTTCAGAAAGACTAATTTGAGGAAGTGTCATATCAAGGCGGGCTCCCATGTCTTGTCTAATCAAATACAATAAAAGAGTCTTAAAAAGATAAAAACAAATACAGAAAATAAGTCAGCAAATAAATACATTAATTAAGAAATAAATGAATCTGTTGATAACTTTAAAAGGGGAGCACAGTGCAGAAACCTTACCACAAAAGGTATCTTAAACAATACTGGACTATCAGATTAAAATTGTGATATATAACTGGATTGTTTACTTCTAAATTAAGTCTTCCAACCAATCTCACTGACTGATTGATTGATTCATTCGTCTTCTTCTAAGCCACTTATCTTTTTGCGTCATGAGGGACACAGGAGCCTATCCCAGGGCTCTTTGGGTGGAAGGCAGGAACCACCCTGACATTTAAAAAAAATTACAGAACCAGTCAAAAGTTTAGTTACACCCAACTAAATGGATGTTGTTGGTTATCTTCAAGACTCTACAGGCTTATACTTAACAGTTCCATCTGATGCGATGTCTGAATAACAAATATCCTGATATACCAAAAATACTCTTGATGTATCACAGTATTATATTTCTGCCACCTCTAATATATATTTTGTTGCAAAACAACTTTTATCTGTTTTTTTTATTGTACAATTTAAAAGCTCTAGTTCCCCTTTCAGTTTGGTGAATATATTAATGATCAATAAAATAGCCACAAAAATAGTCCGAAAAAAATCTTGTTATATCAGCCTCCATTGCAGGTAAAGAAAGCTGTTTTTTTTATCCCACTGTAAAGTTCCATTTTGGAGGTTTTAAGGTGGACTGTATAATTCCATGAGTGCTATTTTATAGTTTGATGTCTTCACTTTTATTCTAAAGTAAAGCATTAAAATAAACATAAGGAAACCTTCTATAAGTAGTTGTGTCTAAACACACACACACACACACACACACGCACACACACACACATTTCATTTTGTAGTGGAGCTACCAGTCCAGTGTAGCTGAAAGCTATTATCAGCTACGGATTATGCAAGATTCATGTCTAAGTAATCTCACACTTCCCTCATACCTTATTAAATTGTAAATAATCTCAAATAGAGATGCTTATGTGGTTCTGACACAGTATAACTGGTGCATGATGCATAGCTAAAAACAGTAGTATAAATAATGAATAAATCAATATATTGTCAATTTTAATGGAAAACAATAAGAAGGGAATAAACTTTGGCTTTTGAGTGAGAAAAAACAAATCTTGGCTTGACTACATTTGATGGAAGAGGAAAAGTTTTTAAATGAACCAACTGTTTTAACTCATAAAAATTGGCAATAGTCCCTGTGCTGGTAAAAATCATTTACCACCTGTGTAAAAAAAAACCCATTAATTTATATGTTTCGTATGCAAGCCATAGACACTGGTAGTCAACATTAATAATACTGAATTATTAAATACACTCATCGTCAAAAGAATAGTTGCAAGTTGCAAGTTGAATGGTGGGTAGGTTTGACATTGTGAGACATGCAAATGATTCAAGTTTCATGCTATGCCGCACATGTGGTGTAGCCAAGGACGGGTGTCATGCCAGACTGTCATGGAGTGACTCGGAATAGCAGCGGCTCATCTTCAGTGGCAAGTCCCACTTTTGTCTTGGAAGATGAAAGGTTTGTTGTCACATATCACATGTCCAGAACGCCTGGTGTCACTCCACCTTCACCCCCTACTGCACAATCTGCAGGTGTGAGAATATTCAAGCTGCATGACGTGGATTATCACAGGACACCATTAGGAACCTCTACAACTTTATCTTCCTTTCAAATAGCACTGAAATCTGACACTTCCTTCTGGGTACAACTATTGTTTTGATGATGAGTGTATAAAGGGTACCGTGATGTCTTACAACAATACTTCATTTATTGTACCTGTCGTAGATAAGATTGGTAGTACTTTCTCAGACAACAGAGAACATGGCTTTAGGTCTTGGGAAAAACACTGTAGTCACTCATCTCACATGCAACTGGACAACAGGCAAAACAGTCAAATACAAAAAGACATCAGGCCAACACAAAGGCCTCAGACAAACAACCTTGAACCTTGACGTTCACAATTCTTCTCTTTCTTACTAGATTAATTACAGTTTTGTGGCCAAATGAAAAAATGACTATATACTACAAACAACTTTTACAGAACTGCGCGTTCTTTTGACAAAGCTGCAAGTCAAACTTTGTTTATATCCATATTCAGGATAGTCAGGAATAATCACAAACGTACCACTAGAAAAAGCTTCTTTGTTTCATGGAAAGTCCTCATTTATCAGTTTTCTATTTTTTTTTTCCTCATACAGTATTCTGCTTCTGGCACAGGCCTACGTGACCCCTTTTTCAGAGAAGATCTTTCACTTTACCCCCTGGCTAAACCAAAAAATTTACTAATATTCTTCAAAACTTTTTTCAAGATCTGTTATTATATCAGGCACTGAGGAGATCCTCAACAGCCTGTTTCTGTTTTTGCCACAGTGTGACCGCTGACACTGTGAAGCTGTCTCTGCAATGTCCTTCCCCTCCATCGAGCAGCGTGTCATCCAATCTTGCAAGCTTCTCGCACCTGGCTGCCGCCGGCTACTGAGCGAAGCTGAGCTGACTGACTGAATCTACGCTCCCTCTTCTGAAAACACCTTGAGATCTCAGCACCTCCAGCCTTGAGGATCGGTAGCTGGCATGAAAGAGAAGCCTCAGTCCTCAGGCTTTGGCTCTGCCAACGAGACTCTGGAGTTGTCACAGCGGTAACAAGATGCTGAGTGACTGAGCATCTCTGGAGATGTCAGGCCTGGAGCAAGCGGAGGATGCCTCAGTGGACAACTGAGGCAGACCTGCTTCAGTCTGACCCTGTGAGAGGCTGAAAGAGGACTGAGAAGAACAGAGAAGACAAGAACAATAGAACAACCTCCACCGGTAGGGTGACTACTGGCAAAGTACATGAGGCAATCGTATTGGGGCCTGTAATGCAACAAGACAGTGGGTTGTGTTCCACATCAGAAAGGTGTATGGTATGGTAAATAGGCTGCATAGTATCACAAGTAAATGAGCACTGGGCCAATACCTGATACCAGTATCTGTATTGATGATTTTAGTATTTGAATACTTTTACTATTAACGGTGCCATAGAATGGAAAACTATATTTATACTGGCATAGTTGAATAAGGAGAGTTTGGTACATAGAACTGACATACTATAAACCTCAAACACTGTCGTCATAACAGTCCTCACTTTTGTGGTGCCCACAAAATTTACTTATACCAGCTCACATTGTAGCCCACCAGTAAAGAACCACAATGGAGCAACAGCTATAGTGGATTATGCATGCAAAAATCTGCGATGGGGATGTTGGCACTTTTCATACCCTTTCCAGGGAATTCTGGGCATGATTGACATTCATCTTTAAACAAGGCTAAAGTTGACTTCCTATTTGCCAGCTTCTTAATCAAAAGTTAAGTTCCACCTTAAAAGCTAATGCTAGACTTGTTTTATGCACCATAACATAGTAGCGGTACCATTAAAGGTGGAATGTAAAATTCACAAAACAAGGTGGTGAACAGGAAGCCAAAAACAACTCCCACATCTTTAAGAAGATCCTGTACATCCTGTACAAGTTGTTTGTTCGCTCTGCTCATATCACTCCAGACGGTTTCTCAAACCTTGGACAAGATTGAGGCTTTGCACATCACAGAGAGGAGCAATTCCACCTTAAAAAGTATGACAGCGAGCTGTAAATGTAGCATGTTGTGTAGCATGTTGTGTGATTTTATCTGCTTGTTGACAATTAAAGCAGATCATCTTCAATCGAAGGTTGAGGTTAATTTTATATTCCTGCCTGTGTTTGTTTCAACATGTTGCTTCTAAACCAGCCAAAGAGCAGAGCTTATCAAAATACTGTACATACCATATATATATATATATATATATACAGGGGTTGGACAACGAAACTGAAACACCTGGTTTTAGACCACAATCATTTATTAGTATGGTGTAGGGCCTCCTTTTGCGGCCAATACAGCGTCAGTTCGTCTTGGGAATGACATATACAAGTCCTGCACAGTGGTCAGAGGGATTTTAAGCCATTCTTCTTGCAGGATAGTGGCCAGGTCACTACGTGATGCTGGTGGAGGAAAACGTCCTTCTTGGTGGTATGCTGACATTACCCTGGATACCGTGGCTCTTGATACATCACAAAGACTTGCTGTCTTGGTCACAGATGCGCCAGCAAGACGTGCACCAACAATTTGTCCTCTTTTGAACTCTGGTATGTCACCCATAATGTTGTGTGCATTGCAATATTTTGAGCAAAACTGTGCTCTTACCTGCTAATTGAACCTTCACACTCTGCTCTTACTGGTGCAATGTGCAGTTAATGAAGATTGGCCACCAGGCTGGTCCAATTTAGCCATGAAACCTCCCACACTAAAATGACAGGTGTTTCAGTTTTATTGTCCAACCCCTGTATATGGTGTGTACATATATATATCTGCTTTAATTGTCAATCTGCTTTAATTATTATACACACCATAAAAGCCAAAACAGCTCATTTCATTCTAGGGCCTGTTTCATTTCATTCACTATTTTACAAAGTCTCATGACCTCTGTGTAGACATCAGAGAACAAAAAGTACATTGATAAAAATGCATTTTATGGCATATTTAACAGCTACTCAGGAACCTGTCTATATATGTAAGTCATATGGGGTAAAATAACTACTAAAATACTGCTTGACTTGGGAAATAGAGAGGCTATCACTAAATGACATAAGAAGTGTAGCTAAACTAAAAGTAGCTTAAGTGCTTGTAAAGACACTTCCCCTGACTTATGACTATCCATAATAACATAGGCTACTAAAAAAAATATTAATAATTAGTTTTAAATTAGAGCACCAGACATGGTGAAGGTATTTTTGTAAGGGGGGGCCCATAGATCCTACTTACAGCACTGGCATCCACACTCTCACTCCCTCATGTTTCTTGACCCTATTCAAGCAAATCCTCAATGCTCTTCTACTGCTGTTAGCTGTGAGATGGTACATGCGCTTTCCATTGAATGGCACAAAATGGAAAGCACATGACCTCTTGCAAGGCTTTGGTCGACTCTGACACATCACAAAAATAAAACCGGAGCACGAACATATGAAAAGGCCATCCGGCTTAGTCAAATTACAGTTGTTTACCTCAAAATGATCAGAGCAAATCCTTCATTTGTGATGGAGCATATTTATTGGTGCACAATGTGAAGAGTCTGTATGGGTGAGCTGCTATCAGCCACTCAGTTCAAGCCTTTGCTGTAAAATGTGCTTTTGAAAACTCAATGCCTAATGAAACTTAGTGACAGCTAATGGCCTGTTTACTCTATCCTTATAGATGTCTAGGATGCCACATTGAGTTTTGATTGAATGCACATTTTCAGACTCGTACGGGCGCATGCATCTAACTTTAATCAAGAACGTGTACTCTGTTCCCCCACTCAATCTCATCCACTATGTCTCTGTTTTTCCATACAATGCACATCAGCTGCAAAAATATAATCAGTTTTCTGACAGAGAATATACTTTATGGGTGATGGGTGGTGAAAACATTCAAAAAATTGAGCTCTGCAGAGCCCAGCAGACCATGTAAAGGCTCTTACTGCTCAAGGAAGAGACATGGAACCTCTCATAACAAAACGGCAATGTACGATGAGGCACCTCGATCGCAGAAGGGTTTAATCTGACATTTCTGCATTCTAAACCTGACTGCAGCTCATATGTCTTTATAAGGGGTGCTGCTTACAAATCAAGCAACATCAAATTATGCACAGCAGAATGGCACAGACTGGGAATAACTTGGTTGACTACACCGGGGTTTTAAACGAACATGGCTCACAGATTGTAGGAGCTGCTTAAAATGTGGAACACATGATATATTCCCTTAATATAGAGCCTAAATCCAGGTCACAAGCCTGCCTACTTCTAGGGCTGGTAAACTGGGAAGGGTTGCCAAGGGCTGGATTTCACTGGCAAAGATCCACTTAGGGTTGGTGGGATGGGGTTGGCAGGACTAATGCCAAGCTTCCAGCTCACTTGCTTTATCGCTCCTTTAGCTCAACACTGCACCTTACAGGGCTACAAGGCTAATGTAGCTAACAAGTAATGGAAGCCCTTAGCCCAACAATAAGATCTACTTATTTGAAGGCATTTTCACATTTCACAACATTTTTTGGTGTCTCAAGTGGTCTCAGAAGAGGGAGTCGTGCTTTCTTCTGCATATCCTCCATATGGGCCCACAAATGAACTGAATTCAGGCCAGTTCAGAGGAGGTTTAACTGAAGGATGTTTTTGCTTCACTTTGTGGTCAGATTGATTTGTGCCTGGTAAAAACCAAAAACGTACACAGTCCTGAAGGCTTACAATACAAAGACAGACACACTCTACTAACTACTCAGAGAAATGACCTCTTGTAGGATGTGTCCTGTCATGAAAGGACAACAGCACTCACATATTAAACAATATGCCCTAAGGGCCAAGGGCGTAGGAGTGAGTTTGACATTGGGGGGGACACATTTACTACTATAAATCAAAGCCCACCCTGTTCCCTACAATATTATCTAGCTATAAGCTGATCCCAAGACTTTATACATAGCTGTTTTCATAGCTGTAATTAGCCATAGTTGTTGACTTGTTGTTGATGTTGTTCTCTCATTACTGCCGGTAGAAGCTAACTTCAGTCCAGACTCTCAAAAGACGTGAAGGCTGGGGACAGTGATGCTGGTGATTGAACAGGCACCTCAACACAAGCCGTAACAAAGGATAAAAGAAGATGAAGCATCCCTGCCAAAATGCACAAAGTTACTGCACTCTTGCAACAAAGAACTGTGCAGTTTGGCCAGATTTGGTGGATGTTTTCCCTGGCACAATTCTGAGGAGAATTTCCTGTAGACTGGGATTTTAGCCACTGCTGCTAGACCTGTATGACTGTTCACTTCCATACACCTCCAAATTCAGCTAATTCCTTCACACACTGGTCTTTGGCATGCCCAAATGCAATCATTAACATCTCCTTACGACCCTTTTTCCTCACATCAAACAAGACGTTCACTGCACTGTAGCTCAATCATGTGAGTAATATAATGAGCAACAACAGTTCCCAAAACCCATTGTTACCCAGATGGTGTCCGAGTTTTAAAAGAGTTGTGCGTCTAAGAGCAAGTTTCTAAAATTTTAAAATGAATTAAATAGAATTTATATTAACTTACTAGCTACAGCTTTAGTTTGTAATGTGTGGTTCACATTCACACGTGTCTATGTGTCTATTTGGTCATCACTACACAGAGGGCTAGAAGGCACAGGTTCCACAGATTAAGGCGAGGGAGTTCTCTTGACCTTTCGGTAAAATGCCACGGCGTTTGAAGTGCACAAGCATAATTAGACACGATAGTCATGTTGTCAGCTCATATAGCCAAGCCGATCCGCCAACCTATTGCAGGCATTCATTAGCCGACTTTTTAATGGGGGGGCATCATGAGCTAATGACGGCAAGTAGGGAGGTCTGTGTAATATTGTTTTTTCATTCTCTGATGCGTTTTTTGTGCGTTACGTCCACAAACTGTTGCTGTTGCTTGTAACAACATCGTTAATGAGGTGATGTTGACACTGGGTCTAGTTAGCCGTCGTTGGGAAAATTAAGCTCTCTCCAGGCTAACGTAGCTCCCGATTCGCACTGACATTTAGCCATTAGCTCCGTGCTGAATTGGACAAACGAACAAAAGCAGAAGCATAAAAAAAAAAAAAAACGCAAATCATTTCCAATTAAGCGAGGCATCAAACGGTGAAAATCCTAGCAGGAGATTTTACGGGCAGTGCACGGGGAAAGGTCAAGCTTCAGCAGTACAGGGCACAGTCAAAGGACTGATTATGACTAATGAGCTCTTTCCTTTAGACAGAATTAGTTGTGTTATACACAGGCCCCACCCACAAAGTCAATGCAAAGTTCACAACGTTTATTGAAATATAGAAGAGAATGAGTGAGGAAGTTTCACTCAAACTTAGTTTTGAAACGTCATAGTCTGAAAATAACAATAAAAAAAAAAAAGAGTCATTCAGACTTATTGGTTCCAATATCCCAACTTGCAATAAAAATACATGCAGCTGTGGAAATATTTTCCCTATATATATGGCTTAATATTTCTATGGCTTAATATTTGCCTGTTACCAGTAATAATGTATTAAGTGAGAAAAGTCAATAATCAAAAATGTTTATAACACTAAAGCCATACAGAATGGTCTTTAAAACCAAAACACCACCAAAAACTATTTTCCCAGTGCTTTCCCTAAGAATTCCCCCAATTTGCCCAAATTTCACCAACATCTTTCACATGGCCTGTAGTGTACATTCATTCAGATTTAGGAAAAACAAATGATAGAGTGCCCCTTTAACCAGAGTGGAGGTTGCAGGGGGGAAAGCAGCTGCAGTCTCTCTCCCCAGATGCACACATGTGGTCCTGTATTTGTATGTGTTTATGGAGGGGAGCAGGCGAGATTGCCTGTGACAGCGGCGAAATGAGGCTAACAAACAGCCTAATGGGAACGAGGCAGGCACGCGGCCGACTTCCCACTGAGCAACACTATATGTGCCCTTCCTGCTGCAATAATCCACTTAATGGGACTCTGTATATTCATCTGCTCATTGCCACTGAGACTGACTCAGTGTAGAACACCACACAGCCAGAGAGTATACAACATCCATTTGGTGCCAAGAGGGCAAAAAGGGATCAATCTAGCAATTTACAAGACATCAAGGCCTGAGCGATACGCAAATGTTGAGAAGTTAAACATCCTGATAAATGGTTCTTACAATTTAATAAGATAAAAATAGTAAACACTAAATAGTGTTTTGGTGGCTGATATGTCAGTTCAAATTTCAGTTGAGTAAACTCAAAGTTGTTTAACCTGAATAAACTGTAGAAGTAAAGTTTTAAATAACGTCGGATAAAGGGGTCACCAAAATAGGGGGCTTACCAAAATAGGGAACAACAGGAGTGGTTGACACAAACGCTAGTGGTTCTACCATATATACCAGAAATACCATATATGAGGAAAAGCAAATTGCCAGTAAATGAAAGCTAAACATCTTAGATAAAAAGCCCAATTCAAATGTTAGAACATATTGTCTGGAATTAATGCAATTTATAACCTAATTCATGTATTTTATACAGTTGTAGCAACAAACAGAACTTATAAGAGCTTTTAATTTAAGCCAGACAAATTTAAGGCAGCCAAATTATGTTTTTGATGCAATTAAATGTTAGAAATGTTACGTACATTCTTTTATTTTTGGCTTTTACAGAACAACAATAAGAAAGAAAATAATAAAAAAGGGCTTTCCCACAATATAGCTTTTTTCCTCTTTTATAGCCTATATTCAAGGAACACGATTCATTAAAGGGGTTTTCCTATTTAGTGAATAAAACATTGTCTTGTTAACATAACACAATTTTAACCTGTTCAATATAAAATAATACACTAGTGATAATAGACATGGGGCAACCTAGCCCAACCACATCAGGACAAAATTCCAGATTTTCCTAATCCTAGCTTGGTAGCATTGCTTATTGTTGGCTTTCAAATCATCAAGTATACAGATACTAAATATCTGTATATATATATATATATATCCACCTTCCACCTTACTAAACTGTAACTATCTTAGCTCTTGGCAAAACAGAAGTTAACATAGATGCAGAAGTTAACACTGTGCAAACCAGTAGACAAGGGAACTGTTAACCTAAGGATGCCATTGGAAAATGTTGGTCTGAGGATGATGGGCACATACAAAAATCAGGGCGTGCATGCAAACCAACCCCGTTCTTGCTTACATAGTGCTTTTACTGGCTTCTGTTAACCAGTTTTTATTTTTCATACTATTAATTTAGACATCAACACAAAGTAAAATAAGGCTGTTACTCACTATGAAACTTTCAGTTTAAGATGATCTGCCACTTACAGGTTGCTGTTGGGGCTGTGATGCTAATAAGGGTGGAGCTGTTCCTCACTTCAGTCTTTTCAGTATCAAATGCTGACCAAAGCTGCTTGATATTGTCCAAGGTTTGAGAAACTGTCTGAAGTGAAATGTGGAAAGCAAGGATCCTGTTTTGGAGGCAAGACTATTAGTCAAGACTCTTATGTCAAAATAATCTTATTTAACTGACCTGTTCTTCAGATGCGGGATTTGTATTTAAAGGAAGAGAAAACAGTGTTTGAGGTTCACGGTATGTTGGTTCTATGTATCAAACTCTCCTCATTCAACTACAGTTTTTCAACTTCAATTCTACAGCACCTTTTGTTCGGCCGGTACGCTGTAACACAAGCAAGAAAGGTGCAGTTGCTAGATTAGTGGACTATAACACTGGCATATGAGCACAAACCACTAACAGCTCTTAAGTAAGCAGTTTCCTTCATGTCTATGCAGTGTTCATTACAACATAAAGTAAGCCGGTGACTATTAGAACGTTACTGGCAGGACTTTGTTTGAAACTGATAAATCCATGCCAGTATCGGCCAATAGTATTAGACAAACAATGTATCGGCCTACAAGAAGCGGCAAACAACAAAGCATAAGTTGTTAATATGGACATAGTTCAGCACTTGGTTCTAGAGGAAATAGAGATTTTCAATCTGTAGATTAACAAGCTTTCTCCAAAGTTACTTAAGACCCAGCTCTGCAGCCATGTCTTACAGTTTGGTCCTTCAGTTCTGACTCAAGTCCAGTTTTGAGCTTTTTCATTACGCTGCAGGAACCCTCTGCTTGAGGCCAGAAATGCACACAAGCCCACACAAGGAGCCAAAATGGCAGCCTCTTCAGCAACAGCGTTAATACTTGCTCATAAAAGGAGCTTCAATTACTTCCCATTTTAGACTGGCAAATGCCAGGCCAACTCTGAGGATTAAGACACAGTAGAGAGAGTTATTGCTGGCATGGACTTCAGGTGCTGAGGTGATGCTACTTAGTTTTCCGCCACCCTGAGACTTGAGCATGACATCACCTGACTGCGCCACATGACGACTACACGAAATGGCCTCGCCATCATTTAAAGAAGATGAAATGAGTACTGCGAGGACGGTGTGGATTGAAAAGACACCTTTTGATTTTTGGAAAGGCCCCATCTCCCTGCCCGCTTCCGTCCCTCTCTCTCTCCTTGCTGCTCTCTCTCTCTCTCTCTCTCTCTCTCTCTCTCTCTCTCTCTCTCTATCTCTCTCCTGGCAGGCTGGCCAGCCATAAGGTGGGGTGGTGCCTGAGGATAATGGCAGCAGAAGGCGAAGGAAGCGGACAGCTGGCGAATGCTGCCCCAATATGTTTCCATGAAAGAGGCGAGGAAATTTCAGAAGACACGACGCGTACCCGGACGACACGCTCGGCGGCAAAAAGAGGAAGATTAAAAATAAAATTAGTTAACATCTTGCCCATTTCACCCCGCGATGCACATTTCGGCGCACGAGAACTGATTGCAGCACCCATTTACATTACAAAAAAAAAGAGGCAGGGAAAAAAAGCATACAGTTAATTAGGAGAAATCATGTATCGCCTACTGAAGCTAATTCGGCTGACACAGATGTGGTCTAGAATTATTTAACCCGCTCTCTAGAATTCTCCTTTCTGCCTGTCCACGTGGCTCATGCCTCTTCTTTTTTTCCTCCTGTTGGAAGCATATTGAGAATCTGAAATGCAAATGCCTTTCTCCAATCACGGTAGTTCTAATGAGGTGTAAAATATGTACATTAATGACAGAGAGTTATTTAGTTCTAGGGGCGCACTAATTGCTCCTAATCATTGCCTACATCCATCTGGTTACACGAGACAACAAACCACTTCATCCTGTAGGCTCATTAGGCTTCTAGTAAATCGCTGCAAGGAGAAAGGCAGCGCACATATTGATCTAGTATTCCATCTACCATTGCCTTGTTACTCTGCATACTGGAGCAACTGAAAGACATTTTGGTTTAAAAGCCAGCTTGAGGTACTTTAGTATACCGTGACTAGAACAGCCATCCAAACATGTTTCTATGCATAACCACTGCTGCTAGACACATAACTACAACAATAACAGCAATAAGGATTATTAGAGCAATGGTGAAAAATCAAACACAAATCATTTTCCACTAAGCCCAGATATAGTCAGTCAGCAAAGTCATGTTTAGCATCTAAATTTACTCTCATTGTCAAAAGAAGAGTTGCACAAATAGTTGTACCCTGAAGTTGTGCCCTTAAAACCATGCCAACATGGCCAAAGACTGCAATGGTATCGTGCCAGACTGTCATGAAGTGACTCGGAATGGCAGCGGGTCATCTTCAGCGATGAGTCCCACTTTCGTCTTGGTGGAGACACGCATCACACGTCCAGAAGGCCTGGTGTCACTCCACCTCCACCCCTACTGCAAAATCTGAAGGAACTGCGTAAGAATATTGAACGATAAGATCATTAACAAACATGGCAGTCTGACCCCATACCGAGAGACACTACTTCTGTAAGTGAAGCTCAGTAAATATTGCCCATATCAGTCTAAATGTATCATCATTTATTGCTGCTGGTAACCTTTATCTTCCTTCTCAAAAGCACTGCAATCCATCACTTCCTTCTGGGTGCAACTATTCTTTTGACGGTGAGCGTAGCTTCTTTAGTTCAGCACCACAGCTATGAGGCTAACATTGTTAAAGAAACACTAGAGTTTTGCCCCCAAAAACATCCCCAAAATGTCTCTCAATCCACTCACACTACATCCAGATCTTTATTAAGGTCATTCATAAAGGCCTTTCCAATGTGGTTCAGGACCCAGTATGATTTACTGTGAAGTATGAAGAAATGAAAACTTCCTTGATTGTCCAAATACAGCAGGGAGCCATTTTGGATAGCACATTTGCTGAAAATACTACCCCCGCTTGCGTCATCCAGGTTCAATTTCATGTACTCTTACCATGTCCCAGTCCATGAATAAAAAAACTGGGTGTACATTGAATGGGTTAAGAGGCATTTCAGGCATGTATTTATTCCAGATATTTGGCAGACTTTTGACTTCTAGTGTTTGTTAGCAGTGTTAGCCTTGTAGCTTCACCACTAAACAAAAGAAGCCAGGTTTTAGGTGGGGTATGTGATTTAGCAGCAACCCATTATTTGCTTGTGTTGCACTAAATATGAGGAAAGAGCAGCTAGTATTTACCAATTAAGGGCAATTTACCAAACATATGCCTTTAAAAACACATTTTCACTGTCCTGAAACCCATTGTCATTGACCCATGTGAGCTAGATAACTAGTCCTCAAACAACACACATCTGCAAGCTAACCTGGGGGTGTTCAGATGCTGCAGTAGTTGTGTGGGCTCTGTGCTGGCTCCCAAGTATGTGTAGTCATGGGTCCCTTTTGTGAGGCAGATTTGGTGGCCAGTGATGAGAACAAAAACAAAACATTGTAACCAAACTGGCTAATGTAGGTAGGATTGCGAATTAATTAGTTACCAGTTAGCATGTATTTATTGTTAGCAATGGCAGCATTATTTAATTGAAGTATTTCTTCAAGACATGGTTTGGCTGTTTGTTCCTTATTATTAATTGTTCATAGAAGATGGACAACATAGGCCCAATGTAGAGTCAGTGTAACATTTCTCTTGGTGCCTTTTTATATGACACTATTTTCCATGTTTCATATACTTCCTTAAACTCTTGTTACAATGTTAAAGCAATGAGGCCCTATAATTGCTTATTTAAAGGATCAGTTTTGCTTACATAAACAGCACCTCGTTTCAGACCCTCAATATCCCTTTGTTTTAACAACAAAGCAGGACAACATCATGACACTGATGACCAAGCAATTAAAATGAAGTAGACTATCCACGGTATGGTTCAGCTTGTCTTCTTGCATGCGTTATGCGTGTTTCAGCAAATTCTGGTGTCATGTTTAATATCTGCTGTTATCTAGTCAACAAGGATACTTAACTCTGTTTTTCCTAAACCAATTACTGTCACACTGTCCCTTACAGAACATGTGCCACCATAAATCAGAGCAAGGCTGTTAGACTGAGTCAATAGCTTCAGTGACATCCAACTATTTATTCTGTTCCCAGGTTGAGGAAAAACTCTATTCATCAACAAAGGCTAACATGCAGGTTGAGTTTGGATTGATGAGCCATGCTATCACTGTAGTTTGGTAACTGGACTGCAAACACTGTTGTATTAAAAGTGATATCACATATTCCTAAGACTACATGTCTGTCCTAGTGAACAATTCATGACTCTTCCTCATTGATTATTACAGGCATTCTCCGATGTGCAACATACAGAGGGGTCCTACTTAACCTCTTGAACCCATGTCACTAAATCAAAATTCTGGGGGGTCCCTGAAAAATCTAACTCATAATCAGCGAGCTTCTGTCTGTAGTATTCTAGACTGACTAGAGATGCAGCACTGGTCTCCCTTAAGGTGGCGCTGTAGCAATTTGGTTCACCCAGGTGGTCTTTTATAACTTAGCAAGTGAGAAGAAATCTATATATATAGTAAATATATAGACCACCGTTAACAGTGCAAATCTTATTAGGGCACTTGCGAAAAGAAGCTCTTCTGGTTTCTGCGTGTTGTATAATGACACGCATTGCAGGCACAAGCTCACGATTTATTATTTTATGACTGTATCAGCCTTTTAGTGCTAAACTAATGGTTGCACAACCTCATGTTATGTGTTCACTTCAGTTCTGCCAGAAAGACACAAAAGGCAAAAGTGATGGAAAACGATACTTAATCTTCTATAAGGTATACAATATGAAGGATGACATATTGGCCCAGGTCTTGAAGGGTTCGGACCCTCACAGATCCTGCCGGCTATGGAGGGCAGGGGCGGAGCCTACCCCCTGGACAAAAGGACCGGGGTCTGCAGATGCTGTAAATGTATGAGTGTGTCTTCTAAAGAGTCTTATCATTGGTGATATACATTCATCAACTCATCAACTGAACATCAACAATTAACTGAATACATACCACAACCAAAGGATAGATATATTGGTATTTTTCATGGTCACAGACACTCTGTAAACACATTTCTGTGTTACTGTACAAGAGTTTTTTTTGCCATTGCAGTATTTATAGGAATATGAAGAGTAGTGACCAAGCACAGAGGGAAAGTAATTCCCTGGTGGCGTCCTCTACAATCACATATGTTCTCATGTATTTTGTTGAGAAACTGGTGAAACCATCATGCTGCATTTGCATTTTTCTGCCCGTAACACTGCACCCAGCATACATTTTCTGACAAACGCTATGAGCAAGTCAGTGACCACCACACTCTGGAGCTCTACATCTGTTTAGTCTCATTATTATGCATGATGCCCAGAGCTACACATTCCCCAGTTACCCCAAGACAGGGAGTGATGCTAGGCTAGCCAGCACTGACAGCCTCCACTGCCCTCCAACCCCACCCCAGTCCTGTATAGCTGGAGCCAGTGGGTTAGTTCCCTCTAGCAACAGCTGTCCTTTACTATTGGATATGCTAACTTCTTTGTTGACAAAGACAAAACAAGAGCATTAGTGTCAACAGCGATTTACCAAGAGTCGTTGCTAATATCAGCTTACAACTTTCTGCTCCCCCTGATCACTTCAGGCCGATACTTTAGATCAACAAAAGCTAAAGTGCTCTAATACGTATGCTAATAGCTTTGTTTTTGGTTCAGGTTGATTTTGAAGCACGTCCGTGTCAACGTTGCTCTTGAACCCAACGCAGGAAATAGAGGCATAGGGCAAGAAGTGATGCAAATGAGCAAGGAGGGGGGAAAAGAAAACAATCTGTTAATTAATACATACCGGCTGAAAAGGGCTTGGAGGATTACCTGGAGGGGGGTTGAAGTGCTATTGACGCTTCCTGTTACAGCGACGGGGAGTGGAGAGTGCTTTAAACGACCCACGTGAGGTCTTCTTCAGGCAGCTAATGCATCTTCCCCAAAGCGCCAGAGAGCTGCCCGAGCGGTAGAAGGGCTAGAACTTGGAGTGACCTACAACAACCCTGACACGAGTGCTCAGATAAGTTCAACAGCCACTCTGAAAAAGGCCGACCGGCAGAAAGGGCCACTAATTAAGGTGGGGAACATGGATGGTGGAGTCCCGCAAGAGCTAGCACACAGTTGGAGTGTATACTGAACCTTGTCATGTAGGTCAGTTTGAAGCTTTTAGCAAAGCCATGCATATTAATAGATACCCCCCACCCCCTCTCTCGACACACACAGACACACACACCGGAGCTAGATGCTGCCGTATGGCTCTGGAGGCTTTGGGTGAATTAACTGTGGGCTTTTTCCAGAAACATATGCATTGCAAATTGAAATTACGGCTGGCTACTGCAAAGGTCCCTCTAGCATTCTGCGCCTAGCGCACAAATAAAGGTGCGTGATGAAGAATGAGTGATGAGCTTGCTGTAGATTAATTAATTAGGGAGGTGTAAAGAGGTAAGCATATGTTTTGTACAGTAGTCTAGACAAAAAAAAACATGCATATTTTCAGTGTGGTTTGCATAAAAGACTGTTAGGAATATCTTAAAGTCCCAAGGAGCCTAAATCTGTCAAGTTCATCTTGTATGTCATATGAAAACCTTCCCAAATGTCTGCTGTATTTCACCATATTTATCTCCTATCCACGTAAACTGGGTGGTCCTAATCTCAGGTAAAGCTTCTGTAAACTTTTCGTAACCACATCAGAAGATGTCTTTTACCCCGCCAAGTCAAAACCGTTTCAAAACCAGCAAAATTAAGCAAGCTAAAGCCAAAGCAAATTCATTGTTTCTCTTTTTTTCCTTCATTCACACATTGTATCATCCTTCAGTTTATTCATCCGCATGTACGTCTGTTCATCCAGTTCTTTGTGCATTGTGTCACCTGAAAACTGGATAATGATTTTAGTATGAGTGGTGGAACAGGCTTAGAGTGTTGGACTTAGAGCTGTCAATCAAGCTGCTCATTAGCCATGCCCACCGGATACTCAGGTTTTTAAGCCGTGTTTTATTCTATGTATAATTTACTTGTAATTGTTTATAATTATAATTGTTTGGTCAAGCTTTGCTGGATCATTAATCTAACACTCAGGTTCACTATCATACAAACACGTCTAATATTTTACTCCATGTTCCCTGGGACTTTATCATGATTAGTATATCACAGGAATATAGCCTAAATTTGGCAGAGTCTAGCATAACGGGAAATTAGTGGGAAGGTTATTGGGCCTGTATAGTGTTGGCTATGTATTTTTTGGGAGATATTCTTCTGGGTAACGCTGCATTCAGAGTGACGAGGGAGCAGTCATGTTGTGTGGGAGTTTGAAATTTGTAGCTGCGATTTAGTGACAAGCAACAGAGCGACAAGCAACAAATCGAGTTGAGATTTCGAGTTAAGATTTTGATGTGGTGAAATGACATTGTTAAATGATTGGCTCCACCAAATTCTGTGGACGAATCATAGGCATGGGGGTTTGAGGTTCCCAGCTTCTGCTCTGTGAATTATGTGTTCCTACCAGCATTTTGTTCCTATTCTCAACAGTGTGGTGGTAAACACGGAGGAGACACTCATAACCACTCTTCTTTTTCCAGTTTATATGAATCATCTTTATACATATATCTTTATAAAATAAAGCGTGGAAGAAAGTAGCAGATATTGTTCGTGTTTCTGGTGAGTTTCAGGTCACTCGATAGCTAGCTTGGTTAGCCAGCATGCTAACTGGCCAATAAAGCTATCATACAAATACTGCATGTGGATTAAAAACTATCCTTCTTGGACCTTGTACACACCAACATATGACAATGCGAGTGGCCTTGAACACCCCCACAAGAAACAAACTTGGGGCAATGTTAGTGACTCGTCACCTGCTAGTGTGAACATAGGGTAAGTCTTCTAGAGGCTCACTAGCATAGTGCTAGTTCTGTTTTGCACCTGGTTCATGAACTCTTGATTAAGCTCTTCTTCAGTTGAATCAGGTGTGTCAGAGGAGGTGAATACAAAGTGCAGTGCATGTGGGCCCTCTCATATGCAAACACAATACATCATAATACACTGGCTCTCTTACATTCTATATATGAGAATTCCTGATAGCTTAATATTTACTGTTTGAGCGTGTAGGGTGAAGGAGCACGTCGACCAAAATCCAATATGTAACCTTGCAAAATGGCCAGAGTGCCTGTAGACTGAGAGTTTCCAATTTAGAAGGATAGTCAAGAATTACCCTTCTACTGATGTATCTTGAAGTTGGGTGAAACTTTTGAAATTTATACTTGCTTTGGTTTAGGTTTTTGGGATTAGGCGGTATTGAAATGTTTGTTTTTAGCTAGTGAAGACGGACCGCTCACAATGCCACTAGAAAGCCAGTCTTTATGTCCTCTGTCTAATGATATTACAGTCATTAGGCTGAAGACAACAAAGTTAAGCTAATGTAAGTTAAAGTTAACAAAGTTAGTTTAAAGGTATCTGTATGTGTTTAGTGTGGTATTCTGCGTTGGAGGGTGAGTTTAATTGGGGGTGTCTTGGATGTGTGTGAGGGGGGTCGCTGTTAGGGCACAGCTGATGGCAGGTGGTGAACTCTCTTGCGAGTTTAGTGATTGCGTCTGCTTTTAATTACATTTCCTAAATGAAACAAAATTAAATAAAACATTTAATCCAGATGTATTATAATGTGGTGGTGCACAATGTTGTTGTCATTTTAGACAAATGTAGCATTTATTTTTATTTCTATGTATAGTACCTATTCTTCTGTTGGGGACAAAAACTATATGATAACGATATTGCAGTACATCTTATTTTCGTGGACGCTCCAGGACTTGAGCTGAAAAAAAAAAACAGTCCTAGAGGGGTGCTGGAGATATGTCCAGCCATATTCTTCAGAATGCACCAGCGTTGTAAGACCGTGTGGGCTGACAGAGAGAGTCTTGTGCAAGTGCTGCTTGTCCGAGCGGCTTTGCTTTTGCCCACATCCTTTCCGATCTCCTCGCGGACGGCTGGCATGTATCTTCAGCTAGGCCTCACGTGCTGTACGGCCTAGTGTCACTCAACCCTCTGCCTTGTTTACGCCAGCACTGTCAATCCTACTGCCCCCACCCACCTTCCCCCATGCACACTCCGATCTGGCTGACTAGTGTCTCCTTCAGAGTTGCACTCCGGGACGTGTGATGTACATCAGTGGTAATCAGATAAGTTGGGTAGCATCCTCCTGCTATCGCTCCCAAACAACATCTTCACTGAACTGAGCGCCAGAGTGCAACTGTCACATTACGAGCCAAGGCAAGGCGCGTTCCACTGCTCTGAGCAGTAAACAAAAAATTGAGAAAAAGGAAAAAAAAGGAAAGAAAAGCCCAAAGATGTTTAGCATGACAGTAATAGAAAAAAAACCCACACCAACTCTTTCAGGCGAGGCCAGGAGGAAGGCGGAGCCAGAGCTGCTATTCTGTTGCTTGTTTGAATTCTTTAACCAATTAAAATGGTAGAGCAGAGTGCACATTTTAATATGCATGACAGAATGGCAGATTAGAAAATGTGTGTGTGCGTTTAGGGGGAGGGTGCGGAGGCGTGGTGGTGGGGGGTAACCACAGCTAATTATGTGGTCAACAGTCTGCCGTGATGCCATTGTACCTTCCGTTTAATTTGCACATAAAACTGTGCCTTCATGACGGCAACATGCGTTTTTGATCTTGTGGCCCGAAAAGCCAAAGCTTTCAAGTGCATTGTTTTAATGAGGCACCGAACATTTGGAGCTGTTTTTGCGGCTGAAAAGAGCGCGCCGGGGAAAATTTGCAGCACTGTTACTTTCGGTGCCGTTTGTCATTATTTCATAATGAGCAAATAGCCTTATTATGCCTCTGTTGCTCTGGGTCATAATTGAGTAAGTCATTGTTATTTACCTCCCCTTAGCTATGTTTGCTAGTGTGCGGTGCCAAGCGGCTCGTTTTTATTGTACTAAGATATGGCTTCCAGCATGCTGGCAAAACTTTGCCAATTATTTGTGGATTTTCAAGCTTCAGTGAACAAACACATAAAAAACCCTGACTAATTATAGGATGAAATTTATTTGAGTGTGAAATGCAAAAATAGTTCAATCCTGTATCTGCTAAGGCTTTTGTGAAGTGTGAAAGCTCAAAAACATTCACATATCATGAGGCATGTCATTAATGTATCTTCTCACACATGTTGAACAAACGTTTGTGTTTATGTCATACCTGAATGGTGGGATGTTATAATCTGTTATAGTGTTATAATGTAAAGTGATAATTAGTCCTGTTTCCTGCTCTTGTTAGTAGGACATTAGTAGGCTACCACTGTAACACCGTACACAGTTCCTGACTTAATAAGAATTACACTGCTTGTGGTATTAAATATGACCAATGCTTTTAAATCATATACTTTCTCTATACAGATTGTCTGTGTGAGTGTGTGTTACCTGCGACAGCTGATTGTGTTTCTTTGATTGTGGACATGTACAGTACAGTGTGAGTGTGGTAGGCAAAGTTAAATTAGCAAGAATTCTGTATTCTGTAAATCATTGTATCTTTATAAGCTCACCAAACAAATATTAGTCACCTGTGACTGAAACGTACCTAATGGCATGTGATACCTCCACGAGCATGAATAACAGCTGCGATTCAATTTGGCATGAACTGGACACGTTTCTGGATGTAGGCCACATCAATGTTCACCCACACTGACATCAAATAATTGTGCAATTGGGACAGATTTGGTGGATGCCTTTCCTGGCACAATTCTGAGGAGAATTTCCTGTAGTTTGGGATTTTAGCCACTGCTGATAGACCTGTATGACTGTACGCTTCTGTACACCTGCAAATCCAGCTACTTCATTCACACTGTGACCTTCAGCACGCCTAAATGCAATCACTCCTTTTAGCCAATCATTAACATCTGTTAACATCTGCTTTATGACTCATTTACCACACAACAAACGAGACATTCACTCCATTGTACCACCTCTTCTCAATCTATGAATCTCGTCACTCACACCTCGCAGGCATTTATAGCCCCTATCATCCTCATGCAAAGGCATCTGATGAGACTGAAGTTACTACCACCTTAAACATGCAAGGTGACTCATTTCTTGTCCAGTGATCTTTTTTCTTCTTAAGAACGGTCGGTGAATGAAGCCCTTTGTGTTGAAGTTCCTTCTTTGTGCTTTGTCCTTTCCTTTAAATTATCTGTTTTATCATTCTTTTTAGAAATAAAGTATGGAGAGAAACAGAGGGACATTAGATAGGAAATGAATATATATATATATATATATATATATATATATATATATATATATATATATATATATATATA
>CM067499.1:9817609-9841914 GCA_034552555.1 Semaprochilodus insignis | reverse complement strand
CTCTTTTATATATATATATATATATATATATATATATATATATATATATATATATATATATATATATATATATATATATATATAACATATATAACATCTGATATATGTATGTAATAATAGATACCGAATGACCATCCTATATAATCACTATTCAAAATTCAATATAGTCACTATATAGTCATTATTCAAATTGGGTTCCAATTTCAACTATTCAAAAAAAAGTTCTAATTTTAACTTGTGATCTCCCTGATAAGACAGACATAACCACTAGAACAGGCAGTTACCTAAAATAAGTTAATTGTTACAAAGACCCTCATTACCACATCAGATAATGGAACATTCTAGAGGTCTGCATTCTAGAGGTCCCCTCTCTGCCCAAAAACCCATAAGTGATTTCTCTTTGGGCCATCCCAAAAAAAGCCCCTCTGTCCATCTTTTTTTATCCATAAATACTGCTGCGGATTTCTGCAGTGCTTGCCAAAAGCGCAGCTCATCCAAACTCATTTGCAGCAAAGTCCATTATGATCATCACTTGTGGTGATGAATTCCCGGCGACGGCGGCGGCGCTCGCCACAGCCTCTACACACATAATGACATTCTGCTCTCTCTGGCAAGGCTCCCGCGCAGATAGCTCACTCTAAACCGTCTGCGTGACAGACAACGCGCGCCTGCGAACGCTGCGAAGAGGGTATCTGTCAGCCTTAAAGGGACGGGAGGGTGAGTTATACGAAAAACATTATGGTGTCTGGCTCGAAGTTCCTGAGGTTCTGGAGAAACAGCCATTAAACTCTCCATGCTCCATATTAACAAATGTACTCTTTCGTAGCAACTGTTGCTATGTTGGACAAGCTTTACAGAACATTGACAAAATCGACAAAATTGACAAAAGAAACAATAGCACATAATTACCCTTGTGTCCAAATACGTATGATTTTGTACACATGTGAAAGGTCGTACTGTTTGATTGGATCTAGTTTATTTCTTGTATAATCAACATAGTTAGCATGTTGCTAGTTTTAGCCACAGAGACTCCACCCCCATGTAGAGTATCTTTAGTGCATTAACCAGATCAAACTGATTGGCTATCCACACTTCCACATGTAGGCACTTCCATGTATTCTTTTGAACTGGTCTGACATGAATCAAAATTGTGTTATTCCACAGTTTAGCCTAGCGAACAGCAGTCTCAGCCACAGACACTCTGCACATTGTACACTTCTGTGTTTCCTGAGGGAAGATTGGTGTAGTGACTTTTTTGTATATTTTGGTATACAAAATATTTTTGTAGTGATTTTCGTGATTGCCTCCTTCTATACATGGTGAAAACTGATGGCTTATGATTGGTTAGTTTGTGTGTTAGTGAAATCTTCTTCTCCTGCAGTAGTTGGTTGACCTTGGCCATGTTAAATGAGTCTGGCAAAGCTAGACTAGCATGGTGGTATATGTGTGGTTTCAAACATGCCTGGTTTTGTTGACAGCATTTCAAACCAAAAACTCTATGTTATGTAATGACTCCAATCAAAAAGTGTTCTATATAGGACTGAAAATGGTTCTTATACTTGTAACAATAGTATTCAGCTTTTTGGTATACAACCATTTTAATGGGTGCTTTAAAGGAACTGGCTTTTCATCATAGAGTTTCAAGCACTGTAGTGATGAGTGACAGGTCAGAGTTATTGGGCAAATCTCCACAGATTGCACGGTGGAGCGCTGAATATGTAGAAAATTAGATGAATATGTAGGAAAATTGGATATTTGAGAGACAGTGTAACAAATATATTTTATATACACCAATCAGAAGTTCACTTGTACAGTCTGAGGGCCAGGGTATGGGGCTTCAGCACCACCAAGGTATCTCTGTGCATGTGCCTGATTCAAAAAAGGTCAATTTGTAGATTTCTTCAAAATCCACACATCTAGAGTTGATAGAGAGTGGAATGACATTTGATTTGTATCAATGTATTTCACACTGTTAGGATAGACTGGACATATAATGTTAACTAATGCTAATATTACTAATGTCAGCACTGCGGGGGAGTGTACCACACAATAGTGTATAGTGTTGTGGGTAACACCTCTGCCTCCCATGCTGTAGACTGGTATTTGATCCCCTACCTGGGCAAAAGCCCTACATTATATCAATAAGGGTCCTTGGGCAAGACTCCTAACTCTACCTTTGTCTACCTGTGTAAGAAATTTGAAGGCGCTCTGGATGATAGCATCTGTTAAATACTATAAATGTTAAATGTGTACCCATACTCCCAGGGACGTACATCATCTTAGCTCTTTATATAAAGCATAAACCCTCAATATGATTCATTAGGGAGATCAATGAAAAGGTTCTTAAGAGTCATAGTTAGTCGAAGTCATACAATGGACAACTTGAAGCAGATTTTACCCTCAGTAAATTATTTAGCTAGCTAGGCCAACTTTGAAAAGCAAACCATTTTTTGAGAAGTCCTGGGAAACACTGGGAGGATCTTCATCGTGATAAATTAACTTAGCCCAGCTCAGTAGCATAGCATTTTAAACTGGGAATATAATGTTAAGTCCACTTTCTGATTTGATTGAATGTTTTTTATTTAAGGCTTGTCTCACAAGATCTCTATAAAAGAACCCATTTGTGGTAAGAGCACTGAGAGATAAATTAAGATGGTAGTGTAAGGTACTGTAGGCCACCTTTGGAAGGTTTAAGGTCAGTCGCAAGGTTAGAAATGTGTCAAGGTCAGCACAGGGATTGAGTTTATTCTTTTTTTTTTTTTATTCTTTCTCCAAATCCAGCCTCTGAGCAATGTTCTGTCCGGGTACTACCAATGTGCTACCACCCACTGCTATTCAAGCTCAAACTTTGATTTTGTAGTGGACTCAGCTTTAAGCCTTAGGCCTTGGCTGGCTTATTACAGTAATGGAAGAAGACATCTCGCTGCAGTATCGTGTACCCGAAGTGAGAGAACTGACTTTTTTCTCGACGAGGGAAGTAGGGGGAGAAAAAAAAGAGGGAGAGAGAGGAAGGCAAAACAGCTTCATAAGCATCAGGCTGTCAGCGACGGAAGAAATTAAGGTTGATGCCCCATGAAACGAAATGTATGAGGAGGAGCCAGGCCAATAACGCTCAAAAAGACTGTGGGACAGAGTCATTCCACGTGAAATAAAACAGTCTGTGGACACAGTAAGTCTGTCCTGTCCAGTACTGCACTTCTCAGCATAACAGAGTCCTCACTGAGGGCAAGGAGCTGGACCAGCTGCCTGCTATCATGGCTCTAGCTTCAGAGGGCCAACTCCTCAGCCCTTATAAAAAGCAGGGATCATTCTCCTTAGTTAGCAGTATTATTTCATAATGAAGTCTTGTAGGTCAAATAAGGTCTTTTGTCAGAAAATTGCAGAACAATGGATGAAATTAAAAGTAAGTAAAAGGATAATAATATCGAGGCAAAGAAAGAAGAAATGACTGCTGACACAGCTGATGACACGTAAAAGAGAAGTGAGGAGACTGAAAAGCCATAAAAAGCCTGAACGGTAGAGCAGAGTGTAGAAGAACACTCAGGAAATCGGTGGAATTCAGTCCGTTTCAAGATCCCACCATAAAAATCTCTGGTAAGGCCGAATTTACACAGTGAAACATTAATGCAGTTAGCCGCATGTTGTGAATTGAATGCAAAATAATATCCATGCAACTTAACAGTTAAAGCAATTCAAGAACAATTGAAGTTGTGTGTAATGTATTAGACTAATTCACTAGATAGTCAGATTAGTTGCTCTATTTTTGATAGACCATTATTTGGATCCCAAAGAAATCTAAATGTTTTGTGTGAAATTAGGGGTTAAGAGAGGAGAAAATCAGCTATCTAGCATATGGATCATGATAACAGCAGGTTAACAAAGAAGTTGTAGAACAAGTAAAGTGCCTTTCTTAAAAAAAGAGTAATTATGCAGGTTAAGTAGTTTGAAAGAGTTGCTTTGGTATTCCAGGTGATTGCTAGGAAGAAAGTAAATTGGTCAGATCATTAATAAACATTGGCACAAGCAGCTGTTTGAACATGTCTTAACATATCAGGTAACAAAATAAAAAGCAAATCTCCATTTTTAACCAGTTCATTAACCTCTTTGCTGGTCAATTTTCTCCGTAAAAACTGTAATTTAAAATAATGCTGATTCATATGGACACATGATCATTTTGATTGGGAGTTTATAGAAACTTGTTTGATATTGAGATAGGTGCAGCTGTTAGCAGCTGGGTTTCAAGGATGCTTTTCAAGGATCTCATGCAACTTCAATGCAATTTAGTTTCATGTAGTTTTTAAGCAACCAAAGTTGCATTAAAGTGTCACAGAGTAAAGCCAGCCTAAGTTTTTAAAGCATACAACACAATCTGATCTAAGAAGAGTTCTTTTAAGAGCATTTCAAAGTGAGTACCAGTACAATGTAACAACTCACATCATGTTGCAGTTAATAGTTACTAAGTTTCCAATTTAGCATAATTGAATACAGATAACAGATTAACATTTGACCAAACAGGTTAATGTTTGACCTGCAGCTCATTTGTTCAGGTTTTGAAAAAGAGTATGACAGCGGGACAACATCAAATTCTGAACCTGCTAAAAGTTTATCTTCACTATAATGTAAACTTTTGTTGAATATGAGACTAGCTAGCATATGAATGGATTTTTCCCTGCTAGAAAAAAAACAGCATGCACCTGCAATACCAGCATATGTAGTATTTTAGGTGCTGGTCTACTGGACCAGCTAGGCAACCAGCTAAACCAGCACCAAAGAAGCAAAAAACAGCATATTTTTTTCAGGGTTTCTATGCATACAAGGAATATTTATAAGAGATATTATTTGTTCCGACCCTTTAAGGGGGAATGATACTGATACAGGATTTCTGAGGCTTCCGAAGCTCCAAAGATTAAAGATGGCTGAAGGTGACACTTCCTTTCACCCAGGGAGCCTTCTAAACAGCAGCCTGGCAGAAGCGTCCTTCTCCTTTAGCTGACAACTGATGATGGTCACCAGGTGGGATATGTTATCCTAACAGTCTGGAACTCTTGTGAATTATTTGCTGATAGATATAAACAGCTGTTATTCTTGGTAATGGAAAGCAATTAGAAACATCTGCACACTTGGCGGTGAGCGATGCCTATCCTAAGCCTGCCCGCTTCCCAGGTGCCGCTGGGAAATAATTACATCATCAGGACACTGCCGGGGCCTCCAGGACTGGTACTGATCTGTGAAGAACAAGAACGGAGCCCCTCCCTTTCTGGAAGAACACAGCAGGGAGGGAAAGGAAAAGGAGAAGCAACTTTTCACAATTAGGTTTTTCCATTTGTCATTCATTCTTGGGTAAACATCCTGGGTGTTCCTGTTTTGTGTGCGTGTGTGTTATTAACACTACTCCTCTGTGTTCAGTTTTAGCAGGTTGTTAACCCTTTGATGCTGTTGTTAAAAGTGACTATTCCTGCCTTTTTAATCTAATGTTGTCTTTTAAAGAAGTGATTTGGTAAAAAATCAACACTATTTTACATTTACCCCAGATGTAGTCGATCAGCCAAGACATGTTTGGTGCCCAAATTTGGCTTCTTAGTCTAGAGCTGGAACTATTAGGTTAATGTGCTAATAATAAGCACTAGTCAATAGTCACCCAAATGTTTTCTCCCCAGAAAGTCCAGGTCCTCAAGGTCACACTCACTTGTTGATGTGGTTTAGGACACATGATTGACTCACTCACAGTATGACTTTCTGTGAACTATGAAAAGAAACAAAACTTCCAAACGAGTAGCTAAATGCTAGGGGCAGTTGTGTTAGACAGGTCTTAATTTGACTCCCGCTGACATGCAGACTAGAATACATTTAAGTTATGTCAGTAAAAGAAGCATGCATACATGTGGAGTCAGCATATAGCCGAACATATGTTGTCTATAATGGCTGTTCGCTGAGCTTAGCAGTTTTGTGAGGTTTTGTTCATTTGTATAGTTCACTGTAAGACATGTTGTGTCCTAAACCACATCAACAAGTCTGAACCTGGATGTGGCTTGAGCGGAAGTTTTGGTAATGTATTTTTGGAAAAGATCTGGTTGTCAGTCTGAATTATCATATTTTTGGCCCTGGACATATACTTGGTGGGACTTTAGGTGGACACCTATTTTGGTTGGTGAATGATTTTTCAAGATTCCACAGCAGAACACTAAGCCTATTGAGCACCACTATGGCAGAATACTGACTGCAGTGTTGGGCACATCACCATGCATATTTTTTTTTTCAAATTTAGATAAAACAATAGCTAGATTACACACACATTAATGACAGCGCAGGTTAACATAAACCCAACTACCAAGCCAAATCTCCCTATAAAGGATGCAATACAGTAGGTATGCAAAACATTCCCTCCAATGAAGACTAGCATAAAGATGGACAAAGCAAACCTAAAAATCCAAACCATCAAACATCCTAGCTAAAGCATTCTGCAAGCGTGCAGTAGATCACCTGCTGATCTATTTTTCTATGGTCATTGTGGCCCAAATACACTGTGGGCAGATTATGATGACTTAAATGTAACTTCAAAAATGTGTATGAATGTACTGCTGATGAGACATTAGGTTAGACAGGGTTCATTTACAATAGTTGGACCCAGAAGGAAGTGTCAGACTGCAGTACTATTCGGAAGGAAGATAAAGTTTACCAGGAACAATAAAAGATGAAACATTTAGATTGATATGGGCAATATTTATTGAGCTACACATACAGGAGTAGTGTTTCCCAGTACGGGGGCTGCCATGTTTGCTAACGCAGCATGCCAGATGTTTCAGCATGGACTTGTAGAGGTTCCTAATGGTGTCCTGTGATAATCCATCCCATGCAGCTTGAATATTCTCACGCTGTTCCTGCAGATTTTGCGGTAGGGGTGGAGGTGGAGTGACACCAGGCCTAGGCCTTCTAGATGTGTGACATGTGACAGCAAACCCCTCATCTCGGCGCTACACAAATACATTGGTCATTTCCACCAGGACAAAAATGGGACTCATCACTGAAGATGACCCGCTCCCATTTTGAGTTACTCCATGACAGTCTGGCACAACACCATTGCAGTCTTCGGCGACAATTACATGGTGTTAAGGGCAGTCATCGTAACAGTCTGCATGCATGTAGTCTTGCATTGTGCAGCCGCCTGTCAATGGTGCTGATACTAACAGGATGATTCATGGAGGGCCTCACTGCTTGCTGAATGTCTGCAATAGTGGCTGTTGGGTCAGTCAGATACAGCACGAAGGCCCGTCCTTGCTTATGTCACATGCGCAGTCCAGCTTGAAACTTGAATCATTCGCATTTCTCACAATGTCAAACCTAGCCACCAAGTATCATTCCTATCGGTTGATTGCAACACTTTTTGTGCAGCTATTCTTTTGTAGATGAGTGTATTTTAACTTGCTAAAGTCAGCTCATGATAAAGCAGTTATATTGACTGCTGAAGTTTCATATTATCATGTATGATCACTATATGATTGATCAAAACTAACATGCTAAAGCTGATACATTTGCCTTCTCGTGTGGTCTGTGCACTTCTGCTGAGTACCCTTTTCCACTGATTAGTTCCCGAAGCTCACCTAATCAGAACCTGACCTCCCGTCACTCTTCATACACAGCAGCAAGGACCCCCATGTGCAAGGCCTGTGGAATTTCTCTTGCTTGAGAAAGCATGACCGTGGCTCTGGCAGAATAGATCACCAGACCCCTACAGAGAGCCCTCCTCAGCTGTAAATACCACCAGTCTCTGCTACCCTGGAATGAGATGGAAGACAGTGGTCTGGAGGGTCACAGCTCGGCGGGCGCCGACACGGCTGTTTCAGTGGCACAGAAACGTCTGCTCTGTCTCAGACGATCGGGGTACATGGCAGAGAGGATGGGATGAGCTGTGTTAAGATTTTCAGGCTTGTCAGGGATGACATCATATATAGCAAGACATTATACAGGGTCAGTATGCATCTACAGCTCCTGATTAAACTTACACTTAACCCATATGTAGTCAATAATGAGCAGGTTTGGCGTGGAAAGTTTGCTTGTTTAGATGTAAATTAAGGCTAATGTAAAAAAGGCTTAATGCTAAAATAATGAAGCTTATGTATACAAGTTAGCATTGTGCAAAGAGCATGTCTAAATGACTGCACACTTGCCACAAACCACTTTGAGTTGTTAAAGCTGTAATTTGTAAGAAGTCTAGTTTAAAACATTCAACAATTAAGCATAAAGTTGAATCAGTCCAATATGAGAGGATGAAGAAGTAGCATGCCAAAGTTCCTGCCTCCTGTTGGATCATTTAAGGACTGGTAGCCAATGAACAGAAGAGTACACACTATGGTGGCTGAAACTTGCCAAGTGATCACAATGACTCCAATGGCTCACTCAGAAGCCAAGTAAGAGGCAACATTGGCGTTGCTTTCCACAACTGGAGCTGCTCTTGACAATAAAAGGATACAGGATTTGATGCTACACTGTTAAGT
Organism: Semaprochilodus insignis; assembly: GCA_034552555.1. Taxonomy (NCBI): domain Eukaryota; kingdom Metazoa; phylum Chordata; class Actinopteri; order Characiformes; family Prochilodontidae; genus Semaprochilodus; species Semaprochilodus insignis. The sequence goes on along the minus strand of CM067499.1, from coordinate 9,833,422 downwards.
AAATGACTGCTAATGATAAAATTGAAGAGGAGGGACTGTGCTTTTCCTTGTTTCTTATGACATTGGGTGGACATCACTTTCTGGTGATAAGTTTAAATTTAGATATAAATTTAACAGGTTACTTCATTCAGCAGAAACAGAAATCTCTTTCTGATTCCGTGTGAGTACTTTATGGGTGGGGAAAAATACTGAACACACTGTCTCAAATTTATTCAGTAACATATGCCATTACAGCACACTAAAAAGTACAACCTTGTTTCCAAAAAAGTCATGCAAACTGTGATGTTTTTTGAAAATATATATGCATATTTTCAATTTGATGCCAGCAACATGTGTCAAAGAAGTCGGGACGGGGTCAAATTTAGCACTGTTAATTTCATTACCTCTTATTAACAACACTTTGTTAGTATTTGGGAACTGAGGAGACCAGTTGCTGTAGTTTTGAAAGTGAAGACAGGTTTTTGGCTTGATATAGCATTTCAGCTGCATAACCATATTTAATTTTATAATGTTTTCAGAGGGTGACGGGTCTGGACTGCAGGTAGGCCAGTTTAACTCCCAGACATTTACTACAGAACCATGCTGTTGTAATGTGGTTTGACATTGTCTCACTGAAATAAGCAAGATCTTCCCTGAAAAAGACATCATCTGGATGGCAGCATATTGTGCTCTGAAACCTGTATATATTGTTCAGCATTAATGGTTCATTCACAGATGTGCAAATCCATTAAATACCATCACAGATGCTGGCTTTTAAACTGTGCACTGATAACAAGCTGGATAGTCCTTCTCTAAAATGTATTATTATTATATTGTTTCATGTATTGCCTTTATATGTGGGACTGATGCTAAAGGCATAACTGAATGATCATTTAATAACCATCAACCTCTGATGTACACAGTTAAAGGTATACAGATTTTATTAATCCACATCTTATGACTGGGTCCTAAAGTCCCTTTGAAGCCAAATGTTCTTACATGGAACCTGATATTATTTGTACTTGTGGTTCACATCAAAAGCCAGCCTGAACACAGAAATCCTGACATCACCATGTTCCGGGCCTCTCTTTGCTCTGGTTTTTAGACAGGAGATACAAACGGCTGTAGCACCGAACATTATGTTTGTGCCTTTGTTCCGTCCACCCCGTAATCCCCCAGGCAACGAGCAGAAAATGTCCGTCAGGACGGATGAGGCCAGAGGCAGGCTGACGAGGCTGCTGGGGCTGGATATGTTGATGCTGGCTGGCGTACCTGTCACGGGAAGCTGCTAGCACAGTTGGGAAAAACGAGGTGGCTGGTGCCACATGAGGCCGCGTGGAGACATGGTGACGAGTGTTAGTGCTCACACACACACACACACACACACACACACACACATACATAGGCAAAAACGAGGCCGGAGAGCATGTTTGGACTGATGTCTGGGTCAGCACTTTCTTTTCTGAAATGGAACAGAGCAGAAAGGCTATGCTGCTTTAAATGTACTGACTGGAAGGAGAAGAAGAAAAACTTACGATTCACAATCAGCTGTAGCTGTTAAACACCCTAAACCTCAGGATTATATTGTATATACTGCCTTGAAGAACTATCATCTTTCTGTGTTTTTCAACCTCCACCTGCAGTATATCTGTCTTATAACTGATTAGCATGGGCAGTAATTTTGAGGTGTTTCACTGTTTTTAGAAAAGAACACTTGAAACACATTTATTTATCATCGTTGGGCTTTTTCCACCAATTTAGTCATATGCAGTTTCTCAGCACGTGCTTCTTCTGAGTCCACAGCATTTTTTTCAAACTGCCACGAACACATCATTGGAACCAAACACAGTTGGAGGAGAACACTGGCTGCCAATTTTATTACGTCGTTCTGTGTTCTTTTGTGTGATGGGCAGAGGAGCAGGGTCATCCTACCCACTCAAAGAAAGCGAGGCCCATTATGCTCTCTTTGAGTCAGCAGGGATCAAACTCTTGAGCTCCCAATGATGACAATGTCTGGAAGCTTCTTCTCTAGTCAGTCTTTGTTGACACATGCCACCTATCTAAACATTGCTGAGGATCACATACACCCCTCATTGCAGCAGTGTTACTCAATGTTGGTGGACTCTTTCTGTAGGATAATGCGCCCTCCCACACACTGTTCAGGGATGGTTTGAAGGACATGATGAAGACTTCAAGGTGTTGCCCTGGCCTCCAAAATCCCAAAATCTCAGTACAATTAAGTATCTGTGGGATGCACTGGAACAACAACAAGTCTGTTCTGTAGTGATTCCACCTCACAACATACAAGACACTAAGGATGTACTGCTAATGTTCTTGTGCGAGATACCACATGATACCTTCAGAGCTAAAAGCAGCAGCAAAGGAGAATGTCACAGTGTCAGAAAACACACAGCATGCATTTTGGTGGGCTTGTATTGTATTATCACTCCTAAAAATAAAGCTACCAAGTGGAACCAAAAAGAGCTCTGATGTGATCCCATAGATCTCCCTAAAGAACTTTACAGTGCTGGGTGCTTTAGAGGACCATTAAGCCTAAATAGTTAAGAGTTCTTGTAGAGTCCATGCCCCGGTGAGTTGGAGCAGTACATGGATTACCAACAGGATATTAGGCAGGTGGTCATAATGTTATGGCTCTTCCGTGTATTACAAGCATAACAATTTGAAATATTTACATGGTTTTCAGGATTTCTTAGCATTGGTATTTTCCCCCTTTTGCTTGTTTTGACAGCATACATTTGAGCTTCCATGGACTCTGACTTCATTGGATTTGTCTGAACATGAACTTGTCACAAATTTATTTAGATTTGAATAGTGATCTAAAAATAGTGCAGAATTCCTTGTTTTATTTTCCTCGTTTTACAACTTTAATTTATGGCTTTTTCCCCAAATATCCAAAACTTTTTGTTGTTTATTTCTAGGTTTAAAAGAAATAGGAAAACTGAATCTCTAAAGTGGTCTTTGGTCTCAGGGAAAAAAAGTCCACGAGCAGTCCAATATTAGCTATGTGTTATCAGAGTTAACATGCATTGCTGTAAAGGGGAACTATAGATTTTGTAAGGTGGTGATAGGGACGAGACATCTTAGGAGTTTAATGCATCTGAAATGGATTGATATACTCTGCCTGACTGTTTTATGGTAGATTTTTTGATTATCATGTTTGGTGATAAAGGTATAGCTTAAAATTTATTTTGATCCATTTATTTTAAGGGATACATGCAGGGTATTATAAGGCAAAATAATTCCCAAAGACTATTTTTTCCCAAAAAATAGTAATTAATTCCCAAAGTATTTTTTCAGATTTACCACTATTTTACCATCATGAACTGTACATATAACAACTCAGAAATATATGTGTAGGTTCATTGGTGGTTCTGAATATTGGATAAAATGGCTATGTTTGTGTTGCAGACATCTGGAACTCTCTCTCACCGCTGGTCAAACAGTCCAATTCTCTCTCTGTAATTAAATCTTATCCCAAAACACATCTCTTCACACTTCATCTTCAACTTGCCTCAAACCTAAACTGTTCTTCAAAGATGTTGCTCCTATTGTCTATTTGTATGCCTTTGTTGTTAATGATGGGTTTTCTTGTCTAGTGCTCTCGTGTACTTTTGTGAAATAACAATTGTAAGTGTCTTTGGGTTCTTGACATGCCCTGTATAAGAATAAAGTATTCACTTTCAAAATGTATAACATTCTTTCAAAATTCTTTCATTAATCCTTTCATTTCTCATACATCAGTGTTAACAGGAATTACTGAGAACGAAAAAAGTTAAACAAGGCAAATAAAAGGTAAAACAAGGCAATGCAGTAACCTTTTCATCAGTAGATGAAGAAGATTTCCTTCTTACAGTGGAGTATTGTGGGTTGCAGGCTTATTATCTATTTGTTATACAGTGACAGTTTCTTTGCAGCAAAACTGCAATAACGTATAAGTTATGAAGTTATGAGAGTGAGGATGTGGAGCCTGAGCCCACATGTGAGTCCTTAGTAGTTGGGAGGTTAACCTGGGACCAAATAAGGTAACACAAGCAGCAAAGAAGTGTACAATTAATTTGCTTGTTTTCTGAGGAAATACAATTTAATTCTTGTGTCCTGATGTAGCTGCTCGAACCTCCCGCCAATCTATTTATACACATGTTCCCAATGTATCAGACATAATTCATGGGAGTGATTCACAATTCCCTGGTAGTCCAACATCCCACATGATGAAAAGCAGTATTACGAATTATTGTAATATGGGGGGATGTAATACAGTGTAAAAAAAATAGAAGTATTCATGCACAGATGGTACGCTCAGCCTTTTAATAATGAAATCTGCTTTTGTGTTATTTAAAAAATTACAATAACCTTTTCCGCTAATCCCCTGACTTTCGGCCCAGTACACCTGAACTACTATGTCACAATCCCTAGCCTTTCTGATAACATATTAGGATTATATCTGAGATATGTTTTTTTCCCCCTCTCTCTCCTAAATACGTTAGATAAGCATATCTGTTTAATTTCATTCTCTCTCCGAATGTGGGATTACACAGTAACAGTTGATTGTCAAGTAATTGCATTGCCAAGCACGGAGGATTCATGCAAACATCTGCACGACAATTTATCAGACAGAAATTATGTCTGGCAGGCAGTATTTAAGAGGCAAATGCATCATTTCATATTGCATAGGCAATGCGCGACATATGTAATGCATGCATATGGAATGTACAAGTTGTTTTTGAGACTAAAGGACAAGTACTGTTGATATTGCATTTGAATTAAGTCTTGTTTACCATATATGAAGCCCACGCTTCCTTATTATACAGCTGGACGGCAGGTTGCTGACTTGATTTCAAACAAAATCATTCAGGATTTTCCATCATTACAAAATAAGCTCCTTGACTGTGGAAAGAGCTCGGGAAAACCATACAATAACTGTAGGACTTGTATTTGGCACCAAACTCTCTCTATTTAAATCTGTTTCTGTTTGCTCCCCCCACCCATTGACTTTACCTTGCGTGCTGGGCAGAATATTGCAGCACCTGCATGTTGTAGTGATTTCCCTCAAATCTGGCAGATGGTCTACTCAAACTCCCTCCCCAGCCCACTCACATACCCCCTCCTTAAACAGTCTCTGGCACCTGAATCTATGGGGAATACTGCCATGCAGTTCCACACTGCAGTGGCTTACAAACAGACAGACTGTCAGAAAAACACACACACAAACAGCTTGACCTCTCAAAGCAAATCTCACAAGGGTATGATACTGTTTTAAAGTGATATTTTGGCAACATAATATCACCTTTACTCAATCTCTCCTTGATCATCCAAAACACACTTACATTGTTGGCCCACACTACAGGATAATCAGGGTGATGATTCTGCCCCTACAGACAAACACAAAAGGTGTGCCCATTTCAGGCGGGACTTAACCTTTTTCTGCCTGCCCCCTAGCGCCTACATCTTTAATTAATATAATCAAAATAAAACGCTTTATTCAGTCACTCTGCTATCAGATTACTAGGACATTGCTGGCTCTCTATGTGTGATCTGTTGTTTCACCATATTAAGCTGCTAGTTAGCAATGAGGTGTCAATTGAGGAGGACTAACAACCCCCTCTCCTCAAAAAACACTGTGCTGAGTTAAAGAAGACAATACAACTGCAGCTTTCTTCATGTCAAATAATTGTACACAACTTCAACAATAAGAAAATTGCATTTAAACATAACACTTACGACGGCTTTCTTGGCCAACTACTAAGATCAAAGATTTGTGAATCATAAACATTTCCACTGATATATATTCCATCAATGTTAATTAGCAAAAAAAATGAGCATAGTTCAACAACTGAGGGACTTCCCAAACATGTGGAACTTGCATTTTACTGCTACTGTTTATGCAACTATAAATCTTCTGCATGATAATGTGAGAATTTCAGAAGTAGAATGTCTGCGTTTCATCTAGAATGTCTAAAAATGTTTGCAAATTACTGATTAGCTTAGCACTATCAAACCACTTAGCACTACCATCCCATAGAGATGCCAGAAGTTAGCATTACCATAGAGATGGGGTTTTCCTCATGTTTTGACATTTTAACCATGTTCTGGTGACTTTTGGCCCAATTCGAAGGCCTAGCTTTAACAGTGACCGTTCACCACTAGATAGTATGTCATACAGTATCAGAAACTACATGAGCAAGTCTGTTTGAGATCACTCAACACTTATTGAGGCTTGCAGCTTGCACAGTGCTCATTGGATAAGTTTCCAATACTCGATAGCTACTTCAGCCTTGCAGCACCAGTGCAAAAGCTGAACCAGCAAACTTCATGTCTTGGCTGATTGACTTCAATTGGGGCAAAGAAGAACGTGTATGAATTATGTTTTTTTGCTGAACTACCTCTTTAAGACCCTATTTTTTTTAAGACTAATGCAAAAATATGCCCCACAGCTCAGAGCCTAAACTGGCAGGCTGGGCATGACTAAGAGCAACATGTACAGTCAAAGATAAACTCCTTATGGCAACTGTAGCCTCACTGCATTCTGATTTAATTACACTGCTTTGAATCCACAAGCACCATGAGGGACGTTAGCGGAGAAAATAATCGCTAATGTACGATACGTTCTGTATCGCTGACATCTCGCATATCCCTGAGCGGAATGGCGGGGCGAAAATGAAGTAGTTCATCTAGACGTCCACTTCGCTGTTCATATCTGACCTGTCAAAGTGAGCTGGCGAAAGTGCCTTTAGTTTGTACTGCTAATTAAGGTTGCGCAATGCTAATGTGATGTACAGCAGCTGACAAAGTGAAATATCAGAGTGCTGAAGTGCATTTGTTGGGAATAACAGGAATAGGAGTGGAAGGATCTGATAAGAGCAGCCTGGTCTCCAGGGCTGAGGCAAGGCCTCCAGTTACTACTACTACAGATGCATATAAATAGTATATAAGGAAATGGAGGGGTGACAAACAGACATTTCCTGAAAGCAACCCAAAATCAAAAAGATAAGATAAAAACCTGCTTTATGCGAACTAGAATATATCCAGCATATACAATAATATATATAAATATATATTACATAGAAGCACAGCAACAAGTCCTGACAGACCACCATAACTGTCTCCATCAGGTCCATAGGTGTTTCTGTCCATCCTTCTACAGTGAGAAGACAATTCAACATCTGTGGCTCTGAAAGGATGTGTAGCTGTCGAGAAGGCCTTAGACAAAAAAAGATCACTTCCACTAGGACACCAGTACTGGACATCTGAGATGTGGAATAAGGTTTCAAGGAATTAGGTGTTTAAACTAGAAACTGGGATTATTTGGATCATGATAATCCAACTTCAAAGACTGAACTTTAGAGAGGTGGAAAAATATCTCTGCAGATTTCTCAGAAAGTAGATGATTCCAGATGGTTCCAGATGTCATCACTTTAAATTCCATTAAATTAGTTCAATTCCACCAGCACACTTGATGTGACTTCATGAAGTTTTGATTAGCCAAACCAGGTAGTGGATGATGACTACAATCAATACTCAGCTGCCACAAGGAGAGGTTTGGAAATGGTTAAACAAATATGCTGTCATATATCCGTACAGTTGTATTACTGCTATTTGTATATTGTTTTTTCCCCCTAGGCAAATATATACTTACTGCTCAATGGATAAATTGACAATAGTAAATTAATTGAAAACACACACATACACACGCATATATATATATATATATCTTGTACATTGTAAAATGACAAATTAATGAATGTTCTTACTGAGAAAAGTAAAGAGACGAGCAAGAATAATAGAAACTAGAACACTTAACTGGACACATGCACTAGAATACTAAATCTGAACATCTCAGGTGTGGACTAACGTTTTACAGACCGATGAGTCTAAATTTGTGTTTGGGATTAGTTGGATCAGGAAAAGCAGAAGTCTACAATACATTTAAAAATACATTTGTAATTGGGATGACTCTAACTGTAAGAAGCAGGAAATACAACCAACTTCTAAGAATGAACTTCCGAGGTGTGGAAAAATTTCCCTGCATATATTTTTGAAAAAATGAAATCAGGTTTTTCAAAGTCAATGGAACCTGTAACAAAGGCAAACAGTGGACACACTGCACACAGAAAAGAAATAATGTTGCATTTAGTTCTGTTAAGATATTTTAATGTATGTACTTTTTAACACTTCATATATATCTCAACGAGTGGTCAATGAGTACATCTGCCAGGAAAGTCAAAAGTTATGACTGCTCTTTCTCTGGACTTTTGCACTCCACCCAATTACTTGTTTTATGTGCGCTGCATACTTTTGCATTATAGTGGTCGTTTATTCAAAAACTAAAATATATGCAATATAAGGAGGGAATGACAACCTTGTGTACGGCAGGCCAAGTCAAGGGAAGGGAGTCACAAATCATTCAGAGAAAAGATAATGGCCTTCCATTTCGAGCCAACAGTGCCATTCAGTGCCGCAGTATCACTCTCTCAGTGTAATGACAGGATCAGAGGCCTAGACCTTCACCGTCGTCCGCCATAAATCTCAGTGATATTTTGATTTCCTGACTGGACTCCTTTGATACTGGGGTTATTGAAGGAACATCTACTCCGCATGGCACTCCTTAACAAGAGCAGATAGTATGTACGGTTAACATGGTGCATTATTATGTTCAAAGGTGCTGTGATAAGTTTAGAAAGTTCACAATATAAAGTAGAGTAGCATTATGAGTTTGCTGTCATGCCTCACCTTAAAGGATAAAAGTCATCAGGGATCAGTTCTATTTGATTTGGATATGCTAGCTTTATTAATTACTACATTAAAATTGTTGGTAACGTCTTTGCTGTCAAGTCTCACACTAAAGAGTTCAAAGACCTTGGCTGGATATGAACAAATGTCAATGAGGACAATGTTCATATGTTAATATGATTTCAATAGCTTTCATGAACTTTTTTGTTGTTAAAACATTGGGGAATATGTTTGTTGCCCTCGGTAACTTCATATCAACTCTACGTTTTGATGGAAATAGGTTTTATGTATAACATCTAAAAATGGGTATTATGAATAAAAGATTGGTGAATCAAGTTTGACACTATAGAGTTTTCACTTAAAATGAGTTGATTATGTATATTATTGTTTCAGAAATCATAATAGGACCTTAGAGCCTTAATAAATCATGCTACTTTTACTTCCCATGCTAAGGTACATGTGAAGGCAAATACTTTTGTACTCAAGTGCAGGTCTAAGAATTCCCCTTCCTCAAGAATTCCCCTTCCTTGCCTCAACTCACTGTGAGCATGGTCCACACTTCTCAAATAATTCTTTTCAACATTAAGAAATGGATAAATAATTCCAGAAGACAGATTTGTGTTTGTGTTTATGAATTTATTTATTTATTTATTAAGTTTCCAAAAAGAGAGTTCACAAAGCCTCTGAAAGGGGTACAATTACACCTTTTCAGGATAAAACTAAACTTCAGCATTCCCGAGATTTATTATATACCAAGCCCTTTGATATGAATATACGTAATTACAAATAAAGCAGTTAATGCTAATTGACAGTGAATTAAAGGTTCTACATGTTGAACTTAATAAAACAATGTTATTGTTGTACAGTACCAATGGGCCTGTGGCATAACACCTCCGGTGGCAAATTTAAAGGAGCATCTTTCTTTTCTTGTTTTTGGGCATTGTACAGGGCCAGGTAATTAACAGGTAATTAAAACAACAACATGGTGAATAGTGTTTGCTGCTGTTCCTCGGCTTAAAGAATCCAAAAACACTGGCTGGATAAGAATGAAAACAAACATAAACCTATTACCATGATTTAATTTGTATGTATGCTAAAAGAGTATGCTAAGAGACTTCCATTAGCTTTCATTATTTACTTCATTCAAATGTTGGCTATTGTGCTCTACCTTACCTTGGAGGATTACTAAAATGCTACTGGACAGTGATAAAAGCAAACCACCAGTTAGCATATCTTCTTTGTATAAGCTGCCATTAGCTTCATTACAGTGTGAAGTAAAGTGACATGGTGCAGTTAAGCCAGCCAAAATGGTTCAACTGCTACTTAAAATAGAAATCATTCCATAGCTATGTGGTGTGTATAATGTTTAAGTCCAGGCTCGGTCAGTGACGGCTAGCATCATATATTTTGGAGAACTTCTTATCTAACTGGCATTCGGTAGGCCTGACCCAACTTTCAGTGTAAAACCTTAACTTAAGTATGCATTTCAAACATCACTAATAATGAAAAAAGGTCAATAGAAACCCCTCTAAGCCATACCTGGCCTCTTACAACCAGTGAAAGAGAGGACCCCTGGAGCTGTGGCATGTGCACTGGCCATGATCCATGCCTCTATAAGAACCGGCGGCGATGGGCCGAGGCTGAAAATAGCCTGGCATGAGCTGCAGTCCCAAATGGAGAGAGAGACAGAGAGAGACAGAGAGAGCCTGCTAAGTCATTGCTATGAGCAAAGTGAAAAGGACAGTGCTGACTGTGATGGAAAACGACTACCTTCTGAATTCTTTTCACACCTGTACAGTTTGCCAGGTCTGAACAGTGCGCTGGACTGGGTAAGGTCAGCTTTTAAACTGACACAAATAATCATGTAAATGTGGGGAAAGTGAATCCGTTGTTCAGTCATAAATGAGAAATCAGAATGCTACGGCAGCATCCTGACAGTGTGGAAGGCTAATGCACTAAGGTTATTAGACTCTCTGTCTATGTGTGGGCGGAGCATCTGTGGCTGAGACTACATACATTGTCGCTGACATATTAAATCCTCTCACATGGTGTTGATACGCAGGCGGGGTTAAATCTATATTGTACAGTATGAAAGAGTTTAAGTTACAATTGTCTTTGCAGAACCTATACCTTAAACGTATTTGCATCAAATTAAGTTCTCTCAGCTTCATAATCCCTATGATGTTGATGGAAAATATTTAGCACATCTCTGTGTTTCAGTCTGATTCTCGTCACCCTCCTAGCCTTCTTCAATCTTCTCTAGATTCAAACAATTTTGTTTCTTTATTATCCCCAGATAAAGTGACGTCTAGATTGGATTAAGTGACACGTCGTGCATCCAATCATATCAATTTACTGCACTTCTGCTGATTCTGTTCTCAGTCTGTTGCTTTACAATGAGGCGTTTTGGCCACGTTTCTGTTTCTAATATAGGATTGTCAGAAGATGCTTTTGGAAATGGTTGGTCTTGAAGACAGGCTAAGATTGATTTAAAGCATTCAACAGTGTGAGAATGCCTTGCATGCAGTGCAATGCCTTGTTCTTTCTTGAAAATCATAATGGCACATGCTAGTCATATTCCATGTGGGATTTAAGTCAAGCCACGGAGCTTTACAGTAACAATATGTGAAAGTGCATCATGCTAGTCAAATGTTCTCTTACAGAGTGAAACACTGTCCAGGTGTATTTTAGTACCACAAGGTACTAAAATATTCTTACTCCAGTATTCTTACTGTCGTCTGGGCACCTCTTGCCAAATGACCTGTTTAGTTAATACTTTTGGTTTCGGTTTCATGTTGTAATTTAGTGGGCGCACTAAAGGACTTTGCATGACCCACATCCTGTCCTCATCACCTGCATGAGTTATGAGGTATGGACGTCTGATGTTGGTGTGCCCCCAAATTTTATCAGTGCATTGCTTATTGTGATGGCTTTGCACACTAGTGTAAAGCACAAGACTTCGTAGATGGTGAAGTGAAGTAAACCTGAAATGAACCCACTAGTGCTTCCTGTGTTGCAGTATTTCTGTAAAATATCATAGAGCTCTCTTGTACTAAAGAGGTGAACCTGCTCAGCAAATTTCCCTTCAAATTCGTTCATTTTGAATGAAGCTCTGTGTGCCCTGTGAGAGCCAAGTTACAAAAACATTTGGTGGTGAAAAGCCAAGTGCCCTGTCACTTTTGAAGTGCACACCCTCTTTCACACCTGCTATTTTGGTTCAAACCAAACTGAAAAGTCTGAAGGTCCGGTCCAAACAAGGTAGGTGTGAAAGCACCCTAATTCAACACACATTTTCTACAGAGACCACATTCTGCACATTTTAATTATTGTTTATTTCCAGAATTTAATATATTGGGGAAAAAATAAAACATAAAATGTGGCCTGTGTAAAAGATATTGCACATATATACCCATCAGCCATAATATTAAAACCACCTCCTTGTATCGACACTCAGTGTCCATTTCATCAACTCCACTTACAATATAGGTGCATCTTGCAGTCCTACGATTACAGACTGCAATCCATCTGTTTCTCTGCATACTTTGTTATCCCCCCATCACCTTTTTTTCAATGGCCAGGACTCTCACAGGACCACCACAGAGCAGGTGTTATGTGGGTGGTGGATCATTCTCAACACTGCAGTGACACTGACATGGTGGTGGTGTGTTAGTGTGTGTTGTGCTGGTGTGAGTGGGTCAGACACAGCAGTGCTGCTGGAGTGTTTAAACACTGTGTCCACTCACTGTCCACTCTATTAGACACTCCTACCTTGATGGTCCACCTTGTAGATGTACAGTCAGAGACTATAGCTTATCTGCTGCTGCACAGTTTGTGTTGGTCATCCTCTAGTCCTTCATCAGTGGTCACAGGACGCTGCCCACAGGACACTGCCCACAGGATGCTGTTGTCTGGATCATTTTTGTTGGTGGACTATTCTCAGTCCAGCAGTGAAACTGAGGTGTTTAAATACTCCAGCAGCACTGCTGTGTCTGATCCACTCACACCAACACAACACACCACCACTTTATTTTTCCGACCTCTCATCATCCTTTGCAATTGAATAGGCTGTTTTCGTAACTGTGCCTTATGCCTCTTTTGTAACTGTTTCTTGTGCCTCATTCAGAAATCAGTGCTGAAACACTGCTTTAAATTGCAATGTAGTTGAGTGGATCTCATCAGTTACAGGCCAAAGAGGAAGATATATGTAAATGAGTTCATTCCAAATGGGCTGTTATTGCAGCCTCGTTGTTTCCATATGTGGTCTCCAATCCTAGTTCTGGAGCTACCTTCCTGCTAGTTCCAGCTACAATTTGCCACACCTGCTCCAGGTAATCAATATTTTCCAAAAGTCCCTGACTGACTGTATTAGATGCATTATAGTTAAGTAAGGGGTGGGGCATCTTAGTAGATACAGGTTGAAACTAAAGTTGGAAACCACTGATAAATGGACTGGGCAGGCAAATAGTATGTTTTAAAGCTTCTACATGGCCATCTAAACCGCTTAACTCCTTGGTTGCCTGTGGTGCTGGAACATATCCACCAACACTTATTGGGCAGATATCAGGAAACTCCCTGGACAGGTCTCCAAATTATTTTATTTTAAAAATGTGAGGGAAATTCATTTTTCATATAACTGCAATATGGTACAATTATGTTCTCTCTAAAGATGTACCCTTGAGGGCTTTAAGAGACCGCCACTTTTTTGCTCCAACCATCTCATAAGTTATAGGGATAACGCAAAAAGGAGGACCACCTGGGGGACCTGAACACCAACTATTGTTTGATGGTGCCGCGACACTGACAATGTTTGAACCCAGAAAGGTACAGTTTTTGCTGAACATGTAGGGGTGGGTGATACAGCAAAAATCATCATATCATGAGACTTTAAAACATTTTCTTGATATGCATCACAATATTTTGTTGTTCTGAGGGCTGATATGAAATCATTTAATGCATGAATAATGCATCTGCGCTAGAAGTGTGTGCGGAGCTTGTGATGTGATTCTGTATAAAACCAGTTATATTGGGGCACATTATCTCTTCATTTCATGGAGATTTCAGAGGAAGTTTCAGAGATTTGTTTCAGCAGATTTGAACTATGAAAATATGGATATAAAGATATTACCCCTACACTCTGATGTCATGTCCTGTAAAAGAATTCTATTTAAAAAAAGAGTTGCATATTAACCATTTCAGGGAGCAGAGAGGGTGCAGAGATCCTCCAAGATACTGTGTTTTACTTATTATGGATGGAAAAAGTGTTTTAATTCAGTGACAGTTCAGCAATAATAATTATAATAATAATAATCATTATTATTATTATTATTATTATTATTATTATTATTATTATTAAAGGCAGGACATGTTCCTATTTTAAAATGATAATAATATAGACATGGTCGACATACTTACCAAGGGTACCGGTAGAACAGGCTAGAATAGAGCCTGGTAGTTCAGGTGGTCAACACAGTGACTTCAGTACATCACACCAACCAGTCAGCCCTTTTGGCTTCCCTGAAAGTTTTATTTGTCTGTCCTCATGTTTCAGCCCAGCTTACAGCACCTCATTCTCAGTGAAACATATTGCAACACTTTAATCGATGTAATTGTACATGTTTATCCTTTGGCTCGGGTATGAGTGTCCACTGCTACATGGTGACCGGCATGAGGATATTAGGCGAAACCATTCATGGACAGCCCGATACATGGTCCCACATCTTTCCCTCTTACCGGGCCTTAAGCCTCTAACAGCAAGGCCATATTGAAAAAGAGCTCAAGAAAACATGAACATTTTCATCAGGGAGATTATACGCCGGGTAGACAGATGTTTGCTAGGCCTCATAATATTTTAAAAATATAAATAAACAGACAAACATGCTGTATGGTAATGCCTGCTGGGGGGGATTTTTCCTGAAGGGGTTTGAGGCTATCGTTAAAAAGGAGATTACGCTGCCATGGAACGCAAAGGGCCTCCTAGGCAAGTTTCCACCTATATTAATAAACAGGGAAAAAAGAAAGGAAAAAAAGTCCACTCAACTTTTGCATAATCTGGTAAGGAGTATCTCAGGATGGTATTATGCACGCAGCATATGCAGCTGGAAGCTCTTGGATGTACAGTGTAAACCACTTCATTTAAATGGTCTTATCTGAGCCATTGTTAACAGACTGGTTTGTGCTCCTCCTGCCTCCTCTTACATAAACTCTAATGTAGGTTATAGTAGGTTTGTTCACAGAAACGGCTTTTAAATACAAGGGGATACATTATTATACTCAGCTGTAAGGATGTCTGCAAATCTGATGAGAGATGCTACATGCCATGGTTTAAAAACTATGCTAAAAATGATGCTTCTGCTACTTCAGTTCAATTTAGTGTAATTCACTGTGATTTGCATGTTAACATTGTCTCAAAGAATCTTTACAGAAATGCAAGTTTATGAGCGAGCTAAGGGAGACAGGCAGGGGGGAAAATCTCAGAGGTAATAAGAAGAAACACCAAGAAGACCCAATGCTAAGAAGGAGAACCAAATCTCATCATGAAATATTATCATGTTTTAGTTAATAATGAAAATTCCTGTTCTGTACATGGCTTTATACATAACTGTTCATAGTGAAGATTTGAAGGGAAGACCACTGATTGGATGTAATTTACATTGCTTGAGTGGGAAGGCAAATTTTAAATCACACAATGCTCGTAGGGTGCTTGCTAACGTGGCTAGCTTGCTAGAGCTTGCTGGATCCGTCTGTTCACCATACTGTCATTAGGAAGGAGGTACTGCAGCATCCAGGCTAGAACAACCCGGCTAATGAACAGGCTATCAGGTTTCTGAACAAGCTGTGAGCCTTTCACCAATACCATTGCACTCTGACACTTTATTACTATTAATATATTAATACATCATATCACAGCTATGGACAATATCACTGAGTCACTTTAAAATATATATAACTCTCTAAAGTGTACAAATATATATATATATACACACAAAATGATCAAATGTTTTAATTTATTATAATTATTGTTTGTTGTATATTCATGTTGTTATTGTCACCGTTATCACTGTTGTTGTTGTAATGCTTTGGCAATAC
>CM067499.1:9645909-9817534 GCA_034552555.1 Semaprochilodus insignis | reverse complement strand
TATATATATATATATATATATATATATATTGTGAATGCTGTATATATTTATTATATTTCTGTGTATTAACTATTTTTAGCTAGCATGTATATTAATGCTGCACTGCTGTGTAGAGTGATTACCTGTGCCTCACCACAAGCATTTCAATGCATGAATGTCCTGACATGTTGTGCAAATGACAAACTTGAAACTTGAATTTGTGTAGATGGCTGATATGCATGAATATAATTATAAAGGCCTAAAAAGCCATTATCACTGTGAGCTTTTACTCTGACATTAGCAGGCCATATGTTCACTGCCCAGCACATGTTCGATATTGTTCCTGTCCTTTTTTTTGGTTCATTAAAGGAACATACTGTAGAAATGTCCACCAGTGGTGAGCAGACAGATGCAGCATGGCGGAATTGCACTGCCATTGTAAGTAACTGTTTTTAAATGCCAGAAATCAGTTAACACCATCATATTACGTATGCCTACTGAACTTAAATAGACCCTTAAATGAACCCTTTTCACACTTCCAAATTTGATGGAGTAGAAGTCGTTAGCAATAGCTGCATTTACGAATGAGCATGTAGAGGACTTTTTACATTCCACAAAGCTAATTCCACAAAAAGTTGATTAAGTAGGAAAAATGTTAATAAAAGCCAAAAGCAGTGATTTGTAAATTCACATTGACCTTAATTTGAATAAAAACTGTATTACAACAAGATTTTTAGAGTTTGACTTGTTGAACTTCATTATATGTTGTAAATATGTGCTCATTCTGGAATTGATGCCTGCAACACATTCTAAGGAAATCAGGACAGGCAATTTAACTGGTGATGCAATCTTGCTTGGGTATAAAAGGAGCATCCAGGAAAAGCCATCTAGTTTATAAGTAAGGATGGCTCAAGGTTAATGACTTCAACACTTAACAGGCCACTTTGCAAATCTGCAAGACATACCATGAAGTGCAATATACAACCATGGAGACTCCAGATTGTTGAGCAGTTGAAGTGTTATATGAAGCAAGAATGGGAAGAATTCATACGTACAACAATTGGTGTCCTCAAGCTGCTGTACTAATTGGTCGTACCAAACTTATTTGGACAGCAGGACACTTTCATACAGCAGGAAAAACAAATATTACAGCAGTGGTGGTGTTCACGAATGCGAATGAAGATGACGTTTTACTAGGTATTGACCTAGTTTTTATTCACAGTAGATGTTGTTTGTTTGGTGGAGCATTTTCAGAGAGGTAGAGCTAGAGTGACAAGGGCTACATTAAAAATGGGCTACTGATGCCTGCTGCTTCGGCACTAGATGTGTGAGTGGTGCAGATTTAAAGAAGATAATTAGCTGACTGAGAATGGGAGAGAGAATTTGTGAAATTACCTATAAACAAAACAAAACTGGTGGTGTTACATTGATTAGCAAATGCTACATAGATGAGCCACTGAACTGTGTGGACTGGCCACAGTGTTCTGTGCAGTGATTGACCTGATCACTATGTTTTGATGCTTTTCCACACTAAACATTAGTGTCAGTGATATCACTCACTGATAATAAACTCTGAAGTAATGCCATATCAGTAAGTATACACAGGAGCAAAACCTGGTCTGACTATAACCTAGCCATTCACCGGGACACAGCGAAACAAGTTTAATATTAGACAGAGAAGCATGTAAAGTGATATCACATGACGCTTTACATTGTATAATAACTTTTAAAGGTTATATATAACTTTATTCCCAACAGTTGACAAAACAATAGTAAACATTTGACAGCTAACTTATCTGATCTTGTTGGGTGACTTGTCATGAGATTTCTACCTTACCTGTAGTCATGAAGGTAATTCTCAAAGAAAACGTGTAGTCCTTGTCAAACATGTTTCTCACTGAAAATGAAAACAACTTCATCAAGCAAATGTCGTTTATGCAACAATTACTAAGACATTATAAAATACATTATAAGCGCATTATAAAGGCATTATAAAGGAGGACAATCTGTGTTATTCATAAACACTGTCACTACTGTAACATGAACCCTACAATGCTGACATCCACTGTTTCGAATAGGAATGTGTGGAAAGTGTCTGTTACACTCATATTGAGTTTCTGACCTAGCACATTGTCATGTCCCCCATCTAAAGCCTGATTTACACTGTGCGATTATATCAGTCTTATACCTGATGGATTATATGATAAATGTTTTCTGGCAAAGATTTGTGATGACATTCCTCATGCCCTTTATTGTTTGCTGAAAATACCAATAGTGGCGGTTGGAGCTGTTTTTGGGAGGAAAAGGGTGACACAGAACGCTTATTAATGGAGCTGTAGAGACATGCTTCTGTCCATATGTGATAGCTAGCACTGCTGTTACATTGCAGGTCACTCTACATGTGAACTGAGGGCTGGCTAAACCTACAAGGAATCTCTTTCCCTCTTGCTGTTCCTTATGTGTTGCCTTTAGGCATGTCCCATAACTGCGGTCACTCTGCTAGATTTTGGATTGGAATTTGGTCGCTGAGGTGGTAAATCAGTCATTGTGGAGCACGTCACATTAAACATTAAAGACCATTGATTTAACCTGACGATTATCACACAGTAGAAAAAAGATTTTTTACTCTAGGATGAGGTAGATGGGTTACAATAATGCTAAATCTAAAAAGCCAAACTAGGTGATGGAAAGGGGATATTAGATTAAACAATCAAGCTGCAAGTCATGATCCCATTCCACCTGATGTTATTGCTTGGCTACATCATACAAACAACGGTGAACTGCCGTTCCATGTACTCCCAATGTTTCACCCACTGTACTCCACACATGTGACCAGCTTGTAGAAGGCAACAGCGAGTCTCTTATCAGTTGGCATGGGTGGAGGGTGACTAGAAACAACTGGTCCTACAGATGGTCCCATCATGCTGCATAGCTTTTCAAAGGTTGCTTTCGACATTCTGAAATGTCTAATCCGAAGCTCCTTTAAAAAACATGCCCCTGTGCAATGTGCTAACAGAACTGTCTGGTGCATTTGTAGTTCCAGATGGTGGAATGAGGTTAGGTTAGCTTCTTATCTGAATTTTCTGTTCCATCTTAAAAGGTGAAGCAGTTCTAGTCTGGTGCCATGTGAGGTGGATTGCGAAATTCAAATAAGAAGCCAACTTCAACCTCATTCCACCATCTGAAAATACAAATGAACCAGACAGTTCGGAGGGGTGGCACAGAGATTTCAGCCCTCAATGGGTGGGCCACTGCTCATCCTGCCCATATCTGAGCTGCAAACAACAAAAAAGATGACAAATGACTGTAAAGATAATTCAGTTTCAAGCAAAAGCCAAGTTAAATATTTCCATCTTGCTCAGTGTAGCCCTTGATCATGGTAGCCTATGTTATTTAAAGTTTGTAGTGAATGGAAACAACTTTTTTCTTGGCTAATTTTTGTAAATGTGCATTACATTAGATACATGTACATGTGATACATTAGAATGGAAACTCAGCTGCTGTAAACCTGCCTTCAAGTCAAGCAGTAGTTTCACTTCGCTGAGACACTGTGCACTATCGCTGCAGGCTTTTGAGGCCTACTGAAAGTGCAGAGGCTGTAAACAAAAGCTGGAGGAAAACAGTAAGTTCATCAGTCGTGTTAATGATCGATGAAGCTCATTTCTGCTTTATGCGGGGGCCAGCAAGTCAGGCACATTTCATTTGTAACCGTAAGGACATAAACATCAATCTGTCTCAACTGCTGCTTAAATGGCTGTGAAACCTTTACAGCTCTGTTAAGAAAAGATATATAACTTTCATATAAAAGGATCTTCTTTAATAATGTCCAGATGACACGTTTTCCCCTTTAGTGAATTTGCTGTCTTTTTTTAATGTCCAGTCGAAAGGTGGAAGAGCTCGCAGCATCTGTAAAAAGAATGTGGACATGTACCCCCAACCCCCCATTCCAAGAAGGGACGCATTAAAATAATCCTCAATTTTTTTTTAACAGATTCCAAAATCGCCTGGAACAACAACAGATTGAGCCTCATAAAAAGTGGTGTAAAGCCTTTTATTACCTACTGACATTCTGGGCATAATGGAAATATTTTACAATGCCTCCCCATTTATGGACCTCGGCCCGCTGTAAATTATATTATGCAAAAAACATCATCATCAGCGCTGGCATTAACAGCCGTGGATTAAACAGGTCCCACGCACAGAAGACAGAGGAGGAAAGGGAAAAAAGAGAGAGAGATGGTTTGCTGTATGTACCCTGGAACGAAATTCAATCTGCCACCATATTTAATGCTACATTTTTTATTATCTCGCAAGCATATGCTGGAATAGCTACAAATGATGGAGCTAGCTGCTGGGCAGAGTGATCAGCACTGCTTTCCATCTTTATTTTAATAACAGGATTGGGCAAATAGTTTGTGACCTTTGTCAAGGGCTTTGCTGGAGATGAGGGAGCTAGCAGCGGCCATGCTAGCCTCCAGCTATGGCTGTGAATATGCAAAACTCTCATATTTTCTCTCTCTCTCTCTCTCTCTCTCTTCCTTTCTCTCTCTGTCTCTCTTTCTCTATGGGCTTTCAAAGCAAAAACAGAAAATTGTTTGGAAACATTCTGCCTCACAGGGTCGACACTGGGCAGAGCTGTGTGGAGCTGAGCTCTGCAACAATGTTTGATGGCGCTATCTTGGTTTAGCATATGTCAGAATGCGTTTGTGAAAGGGCAATGTCTGCTTGGTGCACTCTTCATAGCCGTGTCACTAAGGCCACGCAAGAATGTAGGAGTGAAACTCAGCTATCGGCTTCTGCTTATATCCCAGGCCGCAGTCTCCTGCACTCTAAGCTCAGTAAGCCTACTTATCAGGGGGGAAAGGCCAAGAACAGAGGGTAAAACAGAACTTCACTGGGTTCACTGTGATGTTTTAGGTACATCCAACTTTTCTAAAAGACTGACCCAAAATACTGTCATGGCAAGTGAAATCATTTTGTATCTAATGACGATAAGATTTCAGATTTTGAGAATCCTGTGTGTACGTTCTATCATTATTGAACAATTTTTTTTGACATTTTTAACTTGTTTTCTGTATTTTTATTCAGCGAAATTATTTCACTGTATTTGCAGATAATTTAATTTATTTCAAGGACATTTTCTAATATAAGCAAAATTATTGGCCAATATATTTTTACTACATAAGATTACTTTAAAAATAAGTTCAATAATCTTAAAATAACATTACAACAGTCTCTAAATGACAAATATTAGATATGTCGACTAGATTAATGGTAATTGTCGACATACCAATTTTATGGCAATGTTTTCAGTCCACGGTTTCTTTAGAGGACAATGAAACTACAACAAACAGTTTGCAACAAATGAGTTGCGGATGAGAGCATAAACAAGACTTTCAGTAGCACTGATATAATTATATATGTCAAAACCCTTAATCAAGCCACCTTGCACAGCAAAAAGTGAAATCTTAATCCAGAAAATCTTGAAAAGGAACAATAGATAGCTTTAGGTAGCATTTTCATTTGAACAAACTAGATTTGTACACGCTAGTTTGGAAATTTTGTCTGCAGTTATCAAATTTAGATAAACAACTAAGCATACATCATTCACTCATTCATCTTCTGAGCCGCTTATCCTTCTGGGTTGCAGGAGGTGCACAGCGCTCATTGGGCAGAAGCCAGGAAACACCCTGGACTAGCTGCCAGTCCATCACAGGCCAGACACACAGACACACACATTCACTCACATACTCACACCTACGGAACAATTTAGGATCTCCAATTCACTGACAGCATGTCTTTGGACTGCGGGACTGACAACCCCACACAGAATTACATTTACAAACTTGTATGCTGAGGGGAATACAGGGCCTCAGGCACCAACTGTGCCTAAGAAGAAATGTCTTCTTAAAACCCACTTATGAAGATTCTGACAGTCACGCCTGTTTTCTTATTTGGAATCTGGTTTTAGGCAAGAGCAGAATATGCTCACACTCAACAGCACAAAAGTGTGAACATTTCTGCGGTTCAAGAACACGTCAAGAATATGAAACGCAATTGTACTCTCTCTCTATCTCTCTGGATAAGAGTGACTCAATATGCTGTTTATTACAGTCATATGCAAAGTTTGAATATCTGAATTTGCTTCTGTAAATGTTAAGTTGATTTTTTAGTTGATCACATCCTCTACAGAGAACACATGTAAATATGGAATTTTTTGCATGTTTAAAATATTGGAAAAAATGATTAAATTAAATATCAAATGTGTCAGAACTTTTGCATATTTTAAATTATTTTTTCTTTTTTTCAAATATGTTTAAGCTTCATTATGTAAGATTTGGGGATTTGGAGACCTCTCTGATGGAAATGTGTAGTTGCATACAATGTATGGAAGAACATTTTGTACTTTGGACCCCTTCCCCAAGAAGATGAATCTGACAGTTGTTAGTGTGCTGAAGCACGTGTCTTCCGAGGATGTGAATGAATTATCTTTATCAGTATATTGTCGTTTAAGCAGGACCTTCCATGCCTGTCCATGATTGTGACATTAATAATACCTAGTAATAATACTTGATATGATATAAGAATATCATATTTTATTGATAGTCTTACTACCTCATATCTCTATAGTGCAAATACACATTTGCTGCTCTTGTTAATGTCTTGCACATGCTCATTAATGTATATAGACATACCTTTTTTTAACTCTTGTCTTATTGTTATTAATCTCTTAATATGTTTATTAGTGCAATATCTACCAAGGCTGCTCCTGCATATGTTACATGTTTTGTGTATGTATATGTACTCTCTTCACTTTTATAACCTGTGGTTAATAGCTCTTCTGTAACCCCGCTCTATTTATTCTGAGTAATGTATGTACATACTGTTCTAGTACCCTGCTCACTGTTACTGTTTGTTGTTAATTGCTCTTCTGTAACTCTTGGTCTATTTATTCTAGTAATGTATGTCCTCTTCTGTGCAATATGTATAGTGCTGTGACACTACAATTTCCTTCAGGATCAATAAAATGTTATCTTATCTTTTCATATCTTATCTAATCTTAATACAGAGTGATTCACAATAGTGCATGCACACCATATTATGGCATTTTATAACAACACATCGAATAAGTCCATTTTGTGCAGTTAATTGCAGTAATTTTCTTATTTCCTCAAACTTCACCTGAAAGAATGGTGAATTTGGTATTTGAAGGAGGGGCTACCCTTGAACACCAGCTTAGTACTTTTACCCTTCGCTAAAACACTTGTTCAACTCAAGAAGCTCATATTAACTCATTAAGTGCAGGCCTATTATTCAGTTATTAATCTCAAGGCTTCTTATTCAGTAGCTAGTTAATTATTCAGAAACTAATATGTAGATGTAAATTATATTGTGAGACTGAGGAGTTGTGGGCTCACATACAGAACCCGTCAATGCTTAATGAGGTGTGCTGGGGCTACAAGCACACTAAGTGCAGGTCGGGGGCATTCCAGGGCCGGGATTAAGAAGCACTGAAGTAAGAAGACGAAGGAATAGGAGGGGCGGGGCTTAAGCCCAGGGCGTCTTGACGGACATATTTCCCTTCTTCATGTCACGGCAGGATCATCGCACATGATTACGTGAGGATCAGCATGATCGGCTGTCACTGATTTGGCAGACATCTGTCCATGGATATGAATCACTCTGCAGATTTAGCATCACAATAGCGAAGAAGCGCAACACTTTTGGCTCATCTTATTTCCAAAGGTACATATTGGCCATCTGTTGAGTGAGTAGCTCAGCCATTGTTCTTAGGGGATGAGTCCTACGCTCATATGTTTCGAGATTCTCTCAGAGGAGGAGAGTGGATCTAAGGTCAGCTCCTCAGCCACGTGAATATAGATGTGAAAAAATGGTTCGTGACTGTTGAAATAAACACACAACCAAATTGACATTGTGGTTTATGCAGAGGTGGGTAGAGTAGCCTAAATCAATCAAAGTAAAAGTATTGATAGATGGGTAAAATACTAACACAAGTAAAAGTAAAAGTGCCTTCATATGAAACAAAAGTACTAAAGTATCAATTTAAAATCTACTTAAATATTGAGTAACACATAGAACTGCCGTGGTACCTCTTACTAAATCCAGCTTCTATCAGCACAGGAAGTATGAATGGCTGCTATATTTTATTGTGATTGTGATCTAAAATAAAATCCTTACACTTCAAAACCAAGCACAAAGCAATATAGATGCTGTCAACAACAAAAAAGAATACAATTTTCCTTTAAAAAGGAATAACTGACTAAACATGCATGGCTTAAATGTTACCTTTAAACAGTAGAATCCTTTACTCCCTAATATTCCTGAGTAGAAGTAAATTTATTACTATTAGGGAATACGCAGCAGAGCACAAATCCCTCAATATTTTACTGAAGCACATGTACCTGAGTAAATGTAACTAGTTACCACCCATCTCTATAGCAGGGCCAGTTACCGTACCATATACTGTATGTCCATTGCATGCAAAATTTTCAACAGGAAGTAGCTAAAAAGTGTGGGAGGGAATTTGGTATAGCGAGATTGTGGGATGGCGAGAAAAATTGAGCTGGTTTCAACTTCCTGCAAATTCAAAGCAGCAGCAACAAAGCGCTGCCCACTCAGACTAATTCAAGTGTCCATTGTCTGTGCATGTCAAATGTGCCTACATAGTTTCTGCTAAAAACTATAGAAGAGAGTAGAAGAGTAGCCTACTTAAAAGGCAATTCAATCAAAACTTATTGACTTATAGACGACTGATTGACAGGTTCCTTCCCATCCTGCATTGTAGATAGATATGCCCCTCAAGAAATGAGATGCTGGTGAAGGAACACATGCAGTGAACGTGCACTGAAAGAGGTAAACTAGAAAACTGCATTAACTGTGTTAGGAAGTGAATGCACCCTTGTTGTTGTATGCAAAAGTTTTGGCACCCCAGTTAAATAACATGCTTTGTTGGTTTAGTAGTGTTGGTTACATCCTCTACAGTGAACACACTTCTACATATATTAATGCACAATTACACATAAAATGTGGCCTATGCAAAAGTTATAGTAAATTTTTTCCAGTATTCTATTTTTTTCCCACATTTTACTGTGTATTAAAATAGAACTTATGCATATTTACTTTTGTACAATGAATTACATTTACCTTTGATTTACATTCTATTTCAACAGGTTAAAGTAGTCACTTTGCTTAGATGCTACGGAACAAAAATGGGTCTGTTTTTTATTCATGCAAAACAAGACTGAATGGAAAATAATAATTGCACTGAAATTATATTATTAGTTTCTGTATTTTTTAAAATGGCTATGAAAGAATAAAAACATGCACCTCCCCATAGGAAAAAGCTACACATTTGGACCTTAAAACCACTGCTTTGAGGGTACATTTAGACTGTTTGTACTTTGAGCAACACAAATGTAGCCGCACAGCACCGTTTTTGTGTATTTTCTGTTAATTACTGTAAAATTCAACATTTTAACTTCCTTGTCATGGACCTCTTTCTCCCTGAATGCACCATTATTTACAGCAATTGACAGTTTTATACAATACAGTGGACCACTACAGAACTTGTGCTGTAAATTTACACCAGTTGTTTACAGTGCAGTAACAAAATGCTGGCCTTTATACGCAACGGCAGAGACTTATGAAATACATTTGGTTTTACTAGGTGGTTAAAGCAATGCTCTATAATAGCTGCTTTGTGTGACTCATCATCATAATATTCCACACAGCCGTGTACCGGAATGACCCTTGTTTATGTGATCTATAAACCTTTGGCTATAATGGAAGATGTATGTTAATCTGCGAGTTAAATGTTTTGTTTCATGTCACTGCAGAACTCTTTTGAATGTAGCATGCAACCCAATTCTCTGTGCTTTTCCTAAAACAATGTTGCCCAGTTCCCTCAAGATGGATTACACGTTCATGGATGTAATTGCATAGTTCATAACAGGCAGACTGGGATTAAAGAAATTCATTACAGTTTGCAGAGGCGGACAGCTTGTATACAATTACCGCTAAGTCCGGCTAAGAACCAAAAAAAATCATCTCCTCAATATGGAGCGGCGGAATACATTGATTCGACCTTCATTTCTGAGGCTCAGAAAATGATCTCTAAGCCAAATCCTTTCTTCATTTCATCTCGGAGACGGAATGAAAACCCATAAACATATGGCCTTAAATTACTGGCAATAGCACAGTAACATAAGTCATTCAGGACAGCTTACAATTATTCTTTCTTTTTTAAATGGTCTACAGCCGTGATTACACGTCAGACTTTCACTGGTTCGTGTTCGAGGAAAATCCCTAGCCCCTTGGAGATTTCCTTCAAAGAGCCTCAAAGAACAGAAAATAAACAAGCGCTTCATGCTGAGAATAGTGAGCACAAAGCATTTAAAGGATGCAAACGACCACTGTTGCATTATTAAAGTCGCAACTGATTAATATACAATGCCTGTTTCAGGCTGTAAAGAAAGTATTACTGTGAATTACATCTTTAAGACAGTTCCTCCAAATTTAACTGTTGCCGAATGGAATTTAATACCCAAGAGTGGCCTGACTGAAAGCCTATGCAAAGATAAAGATGGCATTTTAGTATCGCAGGCAGATTAATGCTATATTTATAATGCACTGTGCCCTATAAACCCCATAACCTACACCTATAAAGTGGGGCAAAGTTATTGGATCAGGTTCGGAGAGCATTCCATTAAAATTGTCAACGCTAATGACGCAATATCAAGAATGTCAAGAAGCGCGAAACGGAATTAGACCACCGCTCTCTGAGAGCTCATTTGCTAATAAACAGCAAATGAGAAGTTAATGGTGAAATCGCAGGCTTGTTTTCCTGTCGTTTACTGTGTGTCCCACCACTATTAGCATGAATGATGCCCGCGTTCAGTTTACCACCGCAAGCGTTTATGACAGATTAGAAGCCGGCTTCCAACTGCATTTCTGTTGAGTTATTTTTGTTCTAATGTATGTGTGAATCAATTAATTGTGTCGTAAAAGGCCACCGTAAACTGTGTGCCGAAGTTAATGAGTCCGACATTATCGCATCATCACACCAGCTGGCATAATGGAGCATGTGTTGTTTGTCATAATATATGCTGCCATGCTTAGCACCCATTAATTGTTTGCGCTAGCAACTTTCTGAAAAACTTCAGAATGCATGCTGGGCTTGAACTTGAGCTGGGAATGTATGGTCATGACTCACCATCAAATGTCTGTGCATACTGTGTGTGGAAACACTGATGTGGTCAAAGCTGGGTAGAATTGGTGATAGCTGATTATGAAATGCAATCAGCAATGTAATCTGTTTATACATGACACAGTTACATATTCAGAACGCATTTAGAATACATTTACACCCCATTTACACTGGACTATATCCAGACACAGATCATCCACTTGACTTGACACACTTGATCCATATAAAACGGTGCAGGTACAAATGTAGCAAAAATGCATTTAAACACATTTAAATTCAGCTGCTCAAACTACTTTAGAGATCTGAGGTGTAAATGTATGCAATGTAATGTAAATGCCAGAGCTAGACCTTTAATTTTGGCCAGAAATGTGAAAACACACCTCAATGAGAACGCTAACTTCGGCTAGCCTCATAAAAGGACTGCAGTAGTTTGCTAGTGTTCAGCTAACAGGGATTCATATGAAATGTTTTCTAATGAGGCTGAAGTCTTATTTGAATTCGAAATAGTGCAGCAGTGACATTCTGCTGGATTTAGGCATCACTACACAACTGAAAAAGCCAGTTCTAGATTAAATACAGACACAGACATCTGAAGTTTCTAAAAGACACTGCATGTTTTTCTTAAAGCTTCTGACAGACATATTAGCATGTCATCGCTGTCCAAAGAAAAACACATATCTCCATTTTTGTGGATTTTTATTTTCGTATGTCATTTGAACACAGCAGCGGGCATTTACATTGTGCAGGAATTTCATGAGGAATGAATGCTATGCCATCAATAGCATGTTTGCAGAGTGCCTGTAGACTTAACTTATGAACAGGAACAACAATATGGAGTGAGCCAGAGAGTAAGCTGTATAGAGGTAAACTTAGTAAAGTATTGTTTATGTCAGTCCTGATGCCTTAAATCTCTCCAACATGGTGAAGTATATGGTTTATTAATTCAAAAATGGTATCGGATCGATATCGGGTATTGACGGTTATGCAAAAGTTTATGTATTGGTGGTACCAGAACTGGAAAAGTTGGATCAGTGCATCCCTAATTCCATTGACTTACATTAAAATTAATTTTGTTTTTTGACCTCTCTGGTAAAGTTGCCATTTGGAGATACTTGTTTTTCTTTGGACAGTGATGATATACTGTAGTTCTTGGAGCAGTTTTACAGTAACTCCTTCAGTACAGAGGCCTGGCATTGAGCTGCCCCTGCTGTTTTCTATTTCCCGCAACCCACTGATTAGGCTGCTGTTCATATTTAGTCAGTGATGCATCTGGTATGTCCAGAAGGACTAGAGTGACCTTTCTGGTCATGGAATTGGTCCTGCCTATATGAAATCCAATGTGATCAGTCAACTCCTCTGTTAATTTGTAGTGATGCTGATGGTTAAGCTCACCGGTTCTTATCAACTCCTATAGTCCTAACTAATAGGAGAGCTCACTTTGCGTTTTAAGCTTGGTAGCATTGTGCCATAAGGGGTGACTTTGCTAGAGGGTAGAACTGGCAAGTGAGGGAGAAAACTAGGTAAAAAGCATTTTTAAAAAATCCAGCTAAATTCAACACTAATTTCTTCCACCACCTACGAATACCCACCCAGAACAGGCCTCAGAAGACAAAGTGAGGGTTTTCTGCACTCGCTCAACCCCGGGCCCCATCAGTCCTGGAGGAGAGACACCGCCGTGCCCAGCGTGCTGCGTTACCCCACATCTCAAGGTCATTTCCTCCTTCAGCTCTGAGGGATGATGGGTAAACGCAGCGCCCCGCCTGCCAGCCAGCCGGGTTCCCGCCTTCAGCCTGGCCCTCTTTTTCCTCCTGAAAGATGAAAAAGGGAAGGGCATGGCGGACTCCCCGCCGCTCAATAACTGGTACCAAATGTTGCCTCCCCTCGAAGGTGCTGACCCTTGAGCGGGCAGCGTCCCGGGGCACCTCACTGCCGAGCCAGAGGACAGGCAGGCAGCTGTCTTCTGTCAGCCAGCTCCAGCTGAAGATCCCCCCGCCATCTTGCTGGTGTGAAACAAAAAGGAACTCGTGGATAAAAGGGGGTTGGGAAAAAGAAAAAAACAAAAGCTGGGGAAAAATGAGGGTCCTTGACTTCGCTCGAGACCTAGAAAAAGTTTCACGGACGCAGCGAAGGTTTTCTGAAACTCCACATCCCTTCCTCATCCATAAGTGATCGCGCTTCCTCCGTGGCTTTTTGATGACTTTGACTCTTTCGGGAGGCAAAGACTCATTATAGTTTCAGAAGTGTCTGGTTTCAGTGCACATATAATAAAATTATAATCGTGGTGGTAATAGCTCAGACGTCTGAACAAAGAGAGCTTCCAAATTACATTTGAAAGCATTCTTTTGACTGGCTAGAAAGGGTTCGGAATAGGATGACGCTAAACCGAGATGACTGTAATTGGGATCAAAGCTGCCTTTTCTCCTGCCTGACGTCGTTTTTTTGTTTCAAAACAGAATTAGAGAATAAAAAAAAATTTAAGTCTCTCTCAGGGCCCTCTCTTCTTCACCCGGTCCCCCCTTTGTGAGCCAGAGCCTCAGGAAGCACACATTATCGTTCCTGATGGGAAGAAGCTGCATAATTAATTTGTATATTCCGCGGTGACAGATGTTTGATTTTGGCCATAAAAGTAATTAATAAGGGGAGCGGAGTGAGGCAGATTGTTTAAAGATTATTTATGAACACCTCCCTCTCCTCGGCAGAGGCTGCTAGCGGGGGAAGTGTCGGCTCTCCTTCATGCTCTCCCTCTTATCTTCACCTGCTCCCTGAGACACAGATGTTTGTCTGTGGCAGACGACCCCAAACACTCGTTTAGTGGGAGTCCCTTAAGGGAATGGCCAGCCAGCATAACCGAGAGAGGGAGAAGAAAAACAAACCCAATTGTGCAAAAAATTCAATGTGTACTTAACCTGTGACACTACATGAGGCTTAAAGGCTTTTCATACATGTTACAATGCTGCCACCTCTGCATTGGTTTGACCTGGATGGGGCTGGAATCAATGTTTCATTAGAAAAAGAGTTGCTCAGGGTTTTCCGAGAAGTGACAGCTGGTGATAGGTACCTGGCACAACACTGTGAAGTGCTGGTAGGCCACAGGTTCCTCCCCAAAAGGAAACTTGAGTTGGTAACGTGTTTGCGCATTAGACAAAGCTTAAAGGAAAATCAAATGTACACAATTTTCAGCCTACCCCAATGGAGACAATCAACTACTTTAGTGCTGCAGCTACCTAGCTTAGTTGCTAACACTAAATGTCAATAGTCCCCCAAATCTTTTGTGGAAATACATTCTCACTCCAAACTCATATCAGCCATTTTAGACAATATGGATTTTGTGCCGGTTCCATCTTGCAGGGCAAATGAATGCTAAAGATTACATTCGCGATTTATGTTGATTAATGTAGAAATTAGTCTTGAATTTTCAAACTGAAAATGTGTCCATAAATAGAAACTACAGAAAATGTGAATGTATTCTAATGCACATCAGCTTGCACAATGTGCATGAACATCAGAGGGAGCTGGATCCTGTTGGGGAGTTTGAGTTCAGGAGCCAGTTGCACCAGTTAATTTGTAAGATGGGCTGTAAAGCTCATTAGCTACTAACATTACTACTCATTAACTACTAACAGTAGTTAGTTTAAAGGTTTAAGATCAGAACACTGTCGCGCAGAATGGCGTTTCTGCAGCCAATCAGGAACACATCCCAACATTAACAGAAGGCATTACATGCATAATGTCGATGCCCAGGGAAATCACTCTTGCTTCTCTTTCCATGCTACAATTACTTTGCTTAAGGTCTGTCTGTCTGTCATACTGGTTACGTTTCAAAAGGAAACTATATTTTACAATAATGTGGTGTCTTTAAAGCACCCATCTCCTGTTTGTCTGTTTATTCTGTTTGGCAGCTGCTCGGGAATGTTCTCAGTGTTCAAACTGGGGTTCTCGTGCAATTTGCTGAACAGGGTTTCCAATCAATGAAAACAAAAGCACAAATATAAATTGTCAAATAAAAGGGATCTTCATTTCATCTTAAGTTGTAACATAAAGCTAGGTTCAAGCTACGTTACTTGGCACAACTGGTTGAATTGTAATAGTAGCTTGTAAACTTGAGGATAGTGGCAGTTAACATTCAAACTAAGCGACGATCAAACTTATGTTCAGCTGGTCCAACTGGCTGCAGCTGTCTACAGTAGCTGCCCACAGCGTTTAGCTACACGGTGAAGTTTTGCTCATTCACACTGTCGTAAACCGCTTTAACAAATCTGTACAACCTTAATAAGGACATGGGTGTGATTTCAGAGAAGGCTTCCGGATATATTTGCAGAAATTATTAGGGTGACTTTTGACTTTCAGTGTTCGTTGGCAACACTGGAGTCTGTTAGCAAAAAATCGAAAATAAAAAACAAATAAAAAGCACCAAATACACCCACCAGCCACTTCATTAGGTATACCTCCTTGTCTCTACACTCATTGTCCATTTTATCTGCTCCACTCACCATATAGCTGCATACTTTGTTAGCCCCTTTTAACTTGTTCTGTAATGGTCAGGACCCACACAGGACCAACAAAGAAAAGATATTAGTGTGTTGCACTGGTGTGAGTGGATCAGACACAACAGTGCTGCTGGAGTTTAGAAACACCTCAGTGTCACTGCTGGACTGAGAATAGTCTACCAACCAAAACTATCCAGCCAACAGCGTCCTGTGGGCAGCATCCTGTGCTCACTGATGAAGGACTAGAGGATGCCCAACACAAACTCTGCAGCAACAAATGACCTCTGACTGTACATCTACAAGGTGGACAAGCAAGGTAGGAGTGTCTAATAGAGTGGACAGTGAGTGGACACAGTG
Organism: Semaprochilodus insignis; assembly: GCA_034552555.1. Lineage (NCBI taxonomy): Eukaryota > Metazoa > Chordata > Actinopteri > Characiformes > Prochilodontidae > Semaprochilodus > Semaprochilodus insignis. Next base: position 9,801,484 of record CM067499.1, on the reverse strand, counting down.
TTTAAACACTCCAGCAACACTGCTGTGTCTGACCCACTCACACGAGCACAACACACACTAACACACCACCACCATGTCAGTGTCACTGTAGAACTACAAAGTGCCCCTATATGGTAAGGGGAGCTGATAAAATAGACAATGAGTGTAGATTCAAGGAGGTGTACCTAATGTAGTGAACGGTGGGTTTATGTCTTGGCTGTTTGACCACATTTGGGCTGCAAGTGCAGAGTTGTGTACATTTTTGCTGTAGCTTTAATTAAATGAAATGATGTCTCTATTTATTTGACAGCTTTCCCTTCATTAGGCTACTATTGATTGAACTAATGCTTTGACAGCTTTGTTAAGCATTAGGCTAATTGCTGTGCCAGTACATCTGGACCGAATAGACCAAGATATTACACACATGCAGAGAGAAGGAAGCACAGTAGAACTGTAATCAAATTCCAGCCACTGTTTCACAACAGCAGGGTTGCCACAATTTATGCCCAAACTTCTGCTTTTTGTTCTCGCCGCCCAGCCCCCCCCCCCACACACACACAACCTGCTACCTTGTGTGTGGGGGTGTGTGCATACTCCTCTGAGTGTGTGTGAAGAAGATAATAATGAACTGTAATGGATGCCAAACAGTGAGGACAAGGAGTGAATGCAATTTCCTCAATGTGGGGATAAATCAGCAGCCTGAGGGCTTTACTGGAAAGTTCTCGTGGCTGTTTGACGCCGCCGTGGCGGTTGAAGCAATCAGAGTGGATCGCTGGGGCCATAATTCGACAGAAGGTTAGCGCAGGTGACCCGCCGCGATATGATCCTGTTTATGGGCGGAAATTGCAGCAAGATTACTCTCCAGGGTCTTATTAGACGGGGTGTGATTAAAAACAAAGCTTTGATATCTACGTGGCGAGAAGCGCCGCCTGGAATCCCGATGGTTATTTTATTCGCATTAGGCCAGCGTATGACTTCCTTAACAACGACGACCTAGGTGGGCCTGGGTTAACGCTTAGCCTCGTAGTAAGAGAGTGCGAGGGGCTTATATTAATTCAGAGCAGAGCTTCTTCCCAGGATTACAGGCATTAGATGGTATCATTATGATAATGATGGCAGTGGAGAACACGCAGAGACAGATAGTCTGGGATTAAGACCCTACTGATCCCTTTCAATTCAAACTCTTCAGATAAGAGGAACACTCCCAGCTCAACAGTCGTCCAGTCAGGTTTCCTAAGGTGTCCCAGCAGGAGAGAGTCCAGAATGCACCAGACTGCTCTCCCACTATTGAGTATCGGATTAGTACTAAATGAACCAGAGACAAGCAACCAGATGTGTTCTCTTATCCAAGCTAATCATGAAATTACAGTTGACCGCTTTCCACAGGCTGTGAGGGATTGCTTTTCTTTACCAGTTAAAGACAGTTGTCTCAGTTGCAAAATAGACACCTTATAAAGTTACTTCTAACAGAATTACAGCAGGTCTATGCCTATAACAGCAAGTAACCTTAAACTTTCATATGATTTTCATATTTATCAAGAGTTTGAACCCCCCAGCATGATAAAAAATGTATCTTTAGTTGATTTTCTAAGTGAAAATAAGTAAACACATCCTCTGCAGAAAACACTCTTAAACATAGCATATTCTGTACATTTTATATATATATACATTTTCGTACAACTGTTTTATAAACAATATAAACAGAATTTAAAAGCTGTCACCTCTTCACTCTTTCACCTACAGAGGGAGTTTTGTTTTTGCTTAAAATTTAAGCTGCTGCTAGACCTGCTGAACTCTTTCATCCAAGTCGTTCTTACTATGAAGTGCAGGTTCTGTTTAAATTATAATTTGAATGTTTTCCAAAGTATTGCTGAACGCACATATTGAAAATCTACTGGTCCAAAAGTGGTTTACACAGTCGAGAGGTTTCAGTTGTGATGAGTTCTGATGTCATTAGAAGGAGATATGATGTCTGGGGTTTGGCATTGTTCACAAACTATTTTATTTTGTTCCTCTGAGGGCTACCTATGATGTTTAGCTAAGCTTTACGTACCAAAAATAGAGTTCATCCATCCTTATTTAGAGTAAGAAGTTATCAGAATGGAAGTGGGAGTGTTTAAATCTTTTTGGGCTTTTTGCCAATAATCCTTTCCCTAACCCTTAAGGAGGAATATGTAAGATTTTTAGTGTAAATTCCAGAATGAACTAAAATTATAAAACAAAAAGTAACGGTTTTGGCAGTCAAAGACAATTACGTATCATGTTGTGGAGATAACTACTGAAGTTGGCATGCTAATCAGTTAGCCTCAGCTCATCCTGTCTGTGATACCACTTTATACCTCAAGAGTCACTGTGGTGTCGAGTCTTCCACATGAGTGGATGAAGAAGAAGCACCCTCTCTCTGTGCTAGAAAACACATTTAAAAATGAAGAAATCAAATGTTAATTAAAATAAATGATGAAATGAAGATGGAGGAATAGAGACTATGTGTGTGAATTCACCAAATCTTGCATATTGCTCCTTGAACAGTGATAAGATGGTTGAAAAACTCCTACATCCAACAGGCTGCTTTTATTACTGTTTTATTACTGATATATGTAAATGATCTTTGTTCTGATTGGTTGTTAGGTATTGAGCCTCATTCCAAAGCAATTCAGACTAAAGCTTTTCTTATAACTTTAGCATGAATAGGCAGGGCTAAACAGCTGTAGGCAGAACATACGGATATGCATATATAGGTCCGGTTTTGTGACATCACAAAAACAACAAAATGAACTGTTTTTGCAACTTTATTTTTTGTATTTAAACACTCAGTTGCACGAATAGTTTGACATTGTGAGACATATGAATGATTCGAGTTTCACACTCCGCCATGCATGTAATGTAACCAAGGACGGACCTTATCACTGTACCTGACTGACCCAACAGCCAGCACTGCAGACATTCAGAGAGCAGCGATGACCTCCATCAGTCATCCTGTTAGTGTCAGCACCACTGACAGATGGCTGCAAGATGCAGGACTACATGCACGCAGTCTGATACAATGCCTGCCCTTAGACGCCATGTGTAGCTCAATAAATATTGCTCATATCAGTCTAAATTAATCATCATTTATTGTTCCCGGTAACCTTTATTTTCCTTTCCAATAGCACTACAGTCCAACACTTCCTTCTGGGTGCAACTATTCTTTTGATAATGAGTATATATGGACTATAAGGACTAAACTGTACATACACAAAACAATGCCTACATATTGCATAAAACATTTGTTGTGAGGAAAATTTCATTGTCCAAGCAAATGTTTTAAAAAGCTAGGTCTCCTCAGAGTTATGACAGAAAATGTACAGTATAAGCACCGATAGCCATGAGACCCAACCTGATCTCATGTACTCTCATTCCATATGTCATTATATCCTGTTCTCTCTCTACTAGTTTGCTGCTGTGTTGCCTTCATGCGTCTTCAAGCTGCTAATGTACAGGGAAATGCTCCCACAGTTCAAGTAAACACACATGCTTAACATCCACAAATCTATGGTTATGAAGAACTTCTAACAGAATTACAGCAGGTCTATGCCTATAACAGCAGAAATGTATGTCGTTAATAGGCAATGCATTTGAAATTAATAGAGAGTCGTAAATTACTGCGTATTTTTACATGGCAGACATGGATTCAATCTAAGCGTTCCTTGGCAGATAAATAGAGAGATTAAATATAATGAAGATGATGATCGTAAAAAAGGATACATTTGCATACTAATTAACACTATGTAATACACTTGCCAATATTCTTGCCAAACAAGTATTAAAGAGAGACATCATTGTAATTTATTGATGAAACGCTCTCAGTTGGAAGTGGGAATCGAGGATTAAGCGAATATGAACGCTACCTGTTCTTTGCTTAACGCTGTTGGATGGAATTCAACGACAATGAATTGAGTCAATGCCATCCAAAACTTCAGCCCTGAACTGGGGCGAATTGTGATTCATAACGGCCTTTAATATCCAGCTGAGGTATTTCATTTAGTATAATTTCAATAACCAGTGATTTATCTTTTAATCACAACTTCATTAAAATGTGGAGGAACCACTTTTTTTCTTCCCCAGCATGATATATGGAAATAAAGTTAGAGGAGCTGCGCTGTACTTGTTCTGAAATTAAAAAAGTTCTGATACAACACTAACTTTGTTTGACATTCATAAAGCATTCTAAATCATGACAAAATGCCTCAAAATAAAACTACTATTAAAAATGTATTTGTTTACAAGGATTGTGTTATTATCTATTGAACCAAAGGTATTGATTGAGATAGTAATAAGTTAAATATATACAAAATCATAATTTATAAGTTACTTTATTTATGAGTTAAGATGGTTCTCCCAACACCTAACCCCTACATTTCAACTTGTGAAAATAATACCTACATTTTTACAAACATATTTAAGGTTTGGTTTAAATTTTAATTTATCAGGTTTAAATTTATCATAAGTTTAATTTTCAAGTTAAAAGCTGTTACATGTTTTAATGTCTGTACTGAAACACGTTTTAGTCAATGGGCAGAGCTTATTTTAACCAGCAGGAAGTGAGGCTGCATCCCTGTCCCTTATGCTCACATGATGGGCAGTAAGATCTCATTTTCCCAAAGTCTGAACATAAGTGTGTAACATTTAGAACTATTACTACTGAAATACATATTTTCTGGATGATTTCAGTGGAATCATACATACACACTTACATACATAATCTAGACACTACCTAACACATCTAATACATGTTAACATAAAAATGTATACAAATAAGGGGAAAAATAAAGGGACTTTGAAAGAGGGTTCATTATTGGGGCATGGAGGGCAGCAGCTTCAGTCCCAAAGGCTACTCCACTGACATCTGCATTTAGATTCTATGGAAAGACATCAGTAAAAATGGTTGGAAAGAGTGGCAACAGCTGTTCTTCAGGTGACTGAGAATGTCAGTGCAGAATGTGATCAGAACAGTTCATCCATGACTACACAGCGAGGGATATTATAGTGGGGCGGCAGTCAATGAATACCTCTTTAAAAAAAGACAAATTCACGCTTTATATTACAGTGCTATAAAAACCATAGGAACTGCTCTGCAGAGATGTGGAAACAGTGATGCTGTCCATCACCATGTTCTCCAGAAGTGGGCGAGAGTGGATTGTACCAAATATTTGACCCCTTTTGGCCCTTTTTGTCTGAGGCTCCACTGTCCTCACTGGTAATCAGATGCTACGGCTTTTGCAGTCACCAGATCTCAACCCAGCTGAGCATCTGTGACAGCTTTTGGACTGGTGCATTAAGACAATGCTCTCCACCAATATCTTTAAAACACCAACTTTGGGAATATTGTTCAGAAGAATGGTGTCTTTGAAAGTGTCCTGGAGGGATGGACTCATAGATGTGTAGACTCTTTGGCAAGGTGCACTGATGCTGATCTGGAGTCTTGTCATGTTGGTTTTGGCTTTAATTTGTCACTTGTCTATAGTACAATTGTTAATGATGGTCCAGAGATCCTTTGGTCCACCTTCCTTTAGACCATACCAGATGCAGTCTTGAGCAGCCTAACACTTTTCTTTAATGATGAAGAACACATCTGCTCATGACTTTACCCTCTGCAGTAATAAGTCAGCAATAGCACAAGCCTAGCACCACAAGGTTAACACTCTCCAGAGCAATACGGAATTAAATGCAAGAACCATATTTTTAATCCTAAAAGCCATTACAGATTCAGCAGGGGCGGCAATCCAGGCCATTGTCTGAGCCAACAATAGAGTTTTTTTTCTCCCTCCCCTCACTGTTCTGTGAGGACCATGAACCATATATGTTCTTAAATGGGCAGATAAAGGATCTTAAATGCAGGAGTGCTTGGGCCCCCGCCTGCTTTCTCCTGCTAATCCGGGGGTTTTTGTATTTTGGTCTAGAGTGGAAGGGCTTATCTGCTAACACTGAAAAGTGTAATTATTCATAATACGTGGCATCACTGTCCATCATAAATGACATATTTTTGAACTCATTTTCAGCCACATTAGGAGAAGTAGAAAGGGAGTGGGGGTGGTGGTGGTGAGGGTGGGGGGAGATATGTGTGTATGAAACTGTAATTACAGCGTATTCATTTTGTACCCCTGGAGGATTAAAGTATTGAGTATGTGTAATTATAAGTGTTCTACATTTGAGAAGGGCTGTATCTGTGATTAAAACTGACCTATCCCTCAGACATAATGCTTTGAAATTCGTTGAATACTTAACTTAATTGGTACTTGGGCCCTCGTTGTTCAGGCCCAATCTGTGCGTGTAGAATTAAAGGGCTGACGTAACACGTTGGTTCCTGACAGAAGGACCTTTTTTTGTTGTATTCTTCTTTGCTGTTGCGCGTGGCACTAAGCAGTTGGACTCTTTGTCCTTTTCTGTCACACGGCGAGGCTGGAGAATTGCGCGGTTCTAGACTCAATGTTAATGTATTCTCTCTTATTTGACTTTTTAATAGGCTTTCACCTAATTATCATCGTGTAGACCCTTGGATGAGAACAGGGGCCAGGAGAGAGAGGGAGAGAGAGAGAGAGAGAAAGAGAGAGGAGACACAAAAGGAGGTCATCCTGCGAGGTGCTGGCAAGCGGCCTGCTCTCGAGCGCGACTCGCGCCGGCCCGTGATAAATTCTTCCCCTTGAACACGGATGTCAATATGTTGATGTGCCTGCCTTTATTAAGACACCATCCAACTGATAACAAGTCCTGCTGTGTGTTACCAACATAAATAATTAGTGCGGAGACCGAAGAACGGCAGGTGGCTTTTGGCACAAAGAAATAATCATACTTGATGTGGAAAATAAAGTAAAAGGAGCCATCTGTTCCCGGCAGGGGGACGGGGCCGAAAAAAACACGTAAACATATTGTCACTAACGTTATGAAATACACAGTTAATAATTTAGTCATGGCTTCCGCCTCTGGCCACTTGTTTAAAAGACAGGAAGTGAGAGACAGCGCCTGTGTCCATGCCTAAAATTAACCTTGCCATCTAGCCCTGTTGGCACATCCACCAGGGATGTTTCTTTAAAGGTCTACTAACGAAGGACCCGTATCATGGAAGACTTTTTTGAAATATAAGAGTTTGATGTAAACATTGCATCTATATGTCCCATTCACTCCTCAGTCCATATGGTCCATATATGGATACTAAGCTGCTAAAATAGCCTGTCTTGAATTAATTATTGTCATGAATAATAACGTATATCCATCTCTTAAACCTATAGCAGTTTAGCTCCACCCATTCCCACTGGGGTGTTTCAGACTGGACAGCTTCCTTGAATGAGGCACAAAACAGGACAGTCAATCAGAACAGAGTTTATTAACATAATTCAGTCTTAAAGGCACAGTAACTAAAACCAGCCTGTTAAATTCTAAGAGATAAGGAGAGGACAGAAACATAAACCCAGACGAAAGTTAGTGTTTGTTGTTGGGTTAGGATCCATATTTAGAGCGTCTTAAGTTTCAATGACACAAAAATGACCGCCTACTTAAACACTTCCTATATAGACAGTGGAAAGTAAGATTTATTTATTTATTTGAAAATTTTCCATATATACGTACCATAGAATAGAATAGAAATGACCCTTTCTGTAAAATACTAAACTATTTCCATCCCTACTTACAGATGTTCCCATAGATCTAAGACTCTGTTAACACTTAATTATATCCTGATAAGGCCCAGCATGTAAATACACCCAGGACGCATTTAAAAATAAAAACAAATACAAACACTCAGGTCGCTTCAGGAGGTGGTCTAAGACCCAGCTGAGACACATGTTATAGAAGCAACTATAACTACACCCCAGCACAACCAAAACTCCTCCCAGTAAAACCAAAACTCCTCCCAGTACAACCAAAACTCCTCCCAGTAAAAACCAAAGCTCCTCCCAATGCAGTACATCACTGGGCACATAATCCATGTCTGTGAGGAAGAGATTCATGGAGGATGCACAGGGTTGGGGAGCATATTGCTTAATAGCAATATGGATGGACACTACTGTGCAAAACAAGCTGCAAGAGGAAAGAGTCAGAACAGATGAACAACTGGTAACTGGCTCCTGTGTATCGAAAGGGTTTGCCTGTTCCATCCCAGACAGCAATTGGATTTCAATTTGACTAACCAGAGACACATTTGAATACCAAGTGTAAATGCATGTAGCAAATCTTATCAGGAGACAGTCCAGAAACTACATGACATGAGTCCACATAAAATGGGTCTAAATGATTTCACTTCAGTCGTACTGAAACACTAGTTCGATCAGCAGTCTTCACAACTAAAGCTGTTGCCCTCCATGCCCCAATAACAAGACCTCATTCAAAGTCATTTAGATCTTTTCTTCAGGGTACTGAGTCTGCTCAGCATGTTTTAGATGTTACAGAGCATAGTTAGAAGTTAATTGCTTAATTGTATCTTGCAGTACGCCTCTACAGAACCTTCTGCACTCATCCTGTTCCTCCATTCATGTACTCAAAGGTTTTCCTTTCATTTGTCTCGTCTGTAGCTCAGCCCATTGAAAGTATCTGCGCTAGGATATTATGTTCCTCATACCATTCAGGTGCATGGTTTCGAATTAACAGACTATTGAAAATCAGGGATGATCATTACAGGAACATCACTATCGTCGGGTTGCACAATAGCTTTGCTTATTGTTTCTACAACAGGTTTTCAGAAGACACACTGCCAACCTGCCAAAGCAAAGCTTCAGCTGAAAGTGTTATTGTGGCAGGGAAAGTCTTCTTCTTTCCCACGGCAGAACCTTTATTTGCCATAGTTTTTCTTGCTGGTAGTGCATTGAGGTCAAGCAAAGAGTTATCATTTGCAGGGTATGGATAGGCAGCATAAATGAATGAATGGCATTCACCCCAGGAGCTGCATTTTATTACATGTATTTACTGCAGGCGGATCTATCCTACAGTATAATGATGAGGGCTTTTACCAACAGTGTGCGGGGATGCTTGCTGTATAACAATGATGTGATTAAGTCTTGCATGCTTTGTAATTGTAACTGGGCCAAACCTCAAAGAGCATCAGGGTTTAATTGAACGTTTAGCACGTGTCCATTACGCTTGCCTGCACAGATGCACACACATATAAGCAGTTATGCTGTATGACTATGCACTACCTAAAAAACAACACCGGATTTGACGAGCCATATTCAAATGCAGGAAACTGAATCAGTGAATCATCTACAGCGCTGTGCAAAGACCACCATTCATTTGTTTCATTTTGAGCCAAACCAACATTAAGTTATTTATTTAAGAGGGAACTGCACAACTTCATTTCAAAAGTTTCAGTATCTACTGTGGCTACTCTTTGTCTTTGTTGCAGCTTTCATTCTTTTTGACGGACTGGTTTTGAATTTTTCACAGAAGCTTAAAAGTTTAGTCTTATAAGTTGCATTTTGTGCTTCTCATGATCCAGTTAATCCCAAACACATGCACTGATGTTGAGCTCTGCACTCCGGAATGGCCACGCCACTATTCTGAGAACATCAGCAGCTTCTTTGACATAAAAACTTGTGGTTGTTTTCAGATCCGAAGGAAAAGTGGCGCTTGATTGTATCCTCCCTCTCTAAGTACTGTTTATCTAATGGTTGCAGTTTTGATGGTCTGCCAGGTCTTGCACATTTGTTAGAAGCCCAGAGTTTCTCTATATCTTTCAATAACTTTAGATTCAGAAACTTCTTTTTTCTTTGACTTTCTTCTTCCTTATGCAGGTGCATTATACACTCATTGTCAAAAAGAATAGCTGCACCCAGAAGGAAGTGTCGGATTGCAATGCTATTGGGCAGGAAGATAAAGGTTACCAGGAACAATGATGATAATCATTGATGAAAAATTGAGACTGATATGGGTAATATTTATTGAGCCACACACAGAAGTAGTGTCTCTCAGTATAGCGTTGGGCAGACGTTTGCTAACGCGACATGCATACGTCTTAGAATGGAGCTCAAGAGGTTCCTATTTTTGTCCTCAGGTAGTCCATCCCATGTGTGACGCATGGCTGCAAATCTTGGCGCTGATCAGGGTGCCTCGTGGGTCGGTCACGTATAGTGATAAGGCCCATCCTTGCTTATGTCACATACACGGCCGAGCGTGAAACTTGAATCACTTGCATGTCTCACAATGTCAAACCTACCCACCAAGTTTCATTTCTGTCGGTTGATTCCTTGTGGGTGCAACTTTATTTGCAACAATTTTTTTAACAATGAATGTATTTTATCTGATCTCAGCAGAAACATCTGCATAAAACTGAATAACGTACTTAATTGACTGGAAATTAAATAAATGAATGGTTGGTCGCTGACTTTTGCATCATCTTGAAAGTATTTTTGCTAAGCCAGCATTAAACGTTGCCCTCCAATAACAGGACACAGCCTAGAGAAGAAAAAACGTTGAGAAGGTTACAAATCACCCTAAAGCCCCGTAATCCAATTGAACATTCCACCCAGTTCCTTGTTCCAATTAAAAAGAACATGCAGAAGTTTGAGGTGGAGGTGGAGCAGAACCCTTTAAAACTTCCATTGCCACGGCCACGTAGCCCTTGCAGGGGACGTCGTTCCTAATGAAACGCTAACAAATACCGCAGGTCCTTGGAGGCTTCCTTGAACCCGAAAGGAAACACTCCTTTGCCCAGGAGCAAAGAAGCCATTACAGCTTGTAGTGGAGGATTTAATAGGTGTCATAATTTATCATGTAAACCCGAAAAGTGTTTCTTAATTAAGTGCGTGCGTTAATGAATTTTTTAATTTGATCCCTGTAAGTACTTTGCTATGCTAATTGCAATATTCCACACATTAGTTATCAGCTATTGCCCTTGGCTATTTGCTGCGGTTGGAGTGGGACCTTTTTTCCCCTTCCTCTAATCTAAAGTTCATTAACTCATCAAACCCCAACCATTCAAATTTAAAGACAAGGGTGTCTTCGGCAATTCCTTTGCTTGAGTTCCAGGCATTTTAATTATCACACAAGTCTTGGATGCTAGAAGGAAGTGTGATGGAAGATTATGCTTATATTTCTCTTAAGGTTTAATAATGGCTTGTTTCAAATACGTTTTTTGTATGATTTTCTAACCTTTTAGGTCAGTCATTAATTTTGTGAATAACAGTGTTTAATAGCTCATGAGTAACCCTTTCTGGGTTAATTAGCCTGGATCTCTAGAACCCTCTGGAATTAGCCCCTACATCGACTTCTACAGAGCCTCGTTGGTAGATATCGCTAGCTTATGGCAGTGAAATCACATGCAAAAAATGCAATGTAATACTATGCTTGTTGATGGGACTGTGGAGGTCTTGATGTAGCTATTGAAAAATACAGACATTCACATAATAAGATGGCCTGAAGGTCTCAATAAGAATAAACAGGAATGTCACCAGGTTTGTTTTACCATGTCTGCTTGATTAAATGGTTTATCAATCAATCAATCAATATTTGTATAGTGCTTTTTACAACTAATGTTGTCTCAAAGCAGCTTCACAGAAAAGCAGTTTATATAAAGGAAAAGAAAAACATGGAGTCCATGTACAGACGTAGGAAAGGAAATCCGTATCCAAGCCCCCTATGAGCAAGCCAGAGGCAACAGTGGCAAGGAAAAACTCCCTTAGAGTAAGGAAGAAACCTCAAGAGGAACCAGGCTCGATGGGGGAACCCATCCTCCTCAGGTCGGTCCCGGTTGAGGAGAGAACTAACAGGAAAAGGAGCTTAGAACATCTAATTAGATACATTCTGATTTATCCAGGAGGTAGTAATTGCAAAGGTAGAGCCAACCCATACGTTCTCTGTTTAAGTGAGAGGTAGAGTTCATGATCAGAGCCAGACGCTGGCGGCTCTATTGCCGTCATTGTAGTTGTTGTAGTCATGTCAGGTGATGAGCTGGAGAAACCAGTTTAGATCTCAACAAAGTCAGTCTGAGTGGTTTGATACTCCGTTCTAGAGCTAGAGTCAGAAATGTGGTCAAAGTAACCAGATCTAAATTGTTTAATTACTCCCTCACAAAAAGCAATTGCCTGAAATGATTCTTTTGATTTTGGCCTGAAATGTATTTTTTAAGATCCATTTATTATTATGGTTTGTATCATAAATGAAATGGACATTGGAGTCTGGATGTTTCTCTATATTGCACTGTTAAAACAGTCTGAATGACTGTACAGCTACATACATTTGCATTATGCAGAAATGCTGGAAAAAAACAGAGGTGGAATTCTTCTGTTGCTTTATTCTGCAGGCCTATGGTGGTCATTCAGCTGGTGGCATGTAAATCACTGTGGATATTTTTATTAATATAACCCAAAAATAGGTTTCTTCATCTTGTGCAGGGCTGTATGTTCTGTGTTTTTTCACCTCTATAAGGCAGCAGAGATTTGATGCAAAACTACTATCTTTGGATTAGATTTTACTTTTTAGATTCTATGATGATCCTTCATAGATGTTTCATGAAAGTTAAAAAAAGGGGCGGGTAACACTGGGGAGCAAAATGCAGCCAACTCTTAGTTTAAATGTGACTATAGTGATTGTAGTGGGGTATGTTTTCATCAGAATGAGCCTCAATTAAAATATATAGGCGCAATAACTGGACGGAGGCCTATTAATCTTCTTTTTGGGATAAACTATTTAAAATGTCCCCTCGCAAACAATACTATTGGCTCACGTCCGTGTCAAAAGACATGCCTTGCATTTCATTGGTTTACCTAGGTCATGTGACATTGTGACACAACTACCGGCTAACCGCAGGTCAGCCCTCTAAATGCTAGTCAATTGGTAAGCTCCTGTATGACTGATCCATTCCACCCAATTAGGTGAGTAAAGCAATCATTTATGTGTTATATAGTTTAGGATTTTATTCTGTTCTAGTATCATACCTGGCCCTCACCCCTTTATGATGTCCTCCTTTTGGGGGGTGGGATGTCCTCCTTTTTTGGGGTTATGAAAGTGGCCACCCTAATCTTAAGTGAATTGAGCAGCGTTAGCAGCAGCTAACTCTAAACAGTGGCTGCAGTAATAACAGCTCTGAGGTAAATGTGAGGTAACAGGTCATTAGTACCTACATTGCAGGTCAAAACTTGTTACTGTACTGCATACTACACACAGGGTGCAGCATACAGTATGTAGTACATACTGCTGTAGTATGCAGTGTGCAGTATTGTAGTGTGCCATTTCAAATACAGCCAGTGTGTGGTTGGTACCCCTATACTGAGTGGATAAATCTTGTAATTGTGCGTGTGATGGATAATTATTTAAAGAAAACTATGTTAAAAGTTCGATGAAGGACATGTCTGAGGATGTGTGTAATTATCTACTATTGTCATCATATCTTTAACTGTATTCTGTACTGCAGAAAAAGACACCTTGAAAATGTAAATATGCAAAAGTCTTTTGTTTCTATCTCTCTGCATCCATGTCAATTGAATGTAAATCTAATTTAACTAGTTCTAAACAAAATCATCTAAACTCTTTTCTTTTCAAAACCAACACAGAGTTTTGACATCACGTACTGCAATAAAGTCCACAGCTTGTGTTTGAAAGCCCTATATGGTTTGTGTCATAGCTCTTCACACTAGTGCATTACTTAGCGAGAAAACCTGCCTGGCTAATGCCAATCCCAAGATGTTCTAGCCACATGGTGGTATTAAGAAAAAAAATCTGTGGACATCACTAGATAATGGAGGAGCATCTGCAGACAAATGTATTTAATGTTCACCGAGGGATCTGACTCTCTGACATTAGGGAGAGCCTTAATCCTCTAAAGATTAAATTAAATGTATGCCCTGCATATCCAGCCCTGGCTATTGTTGTCATCAGTGCTTAAGACATTGTTCAGCACACATGACGTTAAACAGAGCTGTTCTCAGTCATAACCCCCTCTTTGGAACATGATTTCAGTGACGGGTATAATCTCCCAACAGCAGGTTAGCATTACAGTTTTTAACTACTCTTCACTTAATGGTACCATAATATGCATTTTCAGTATTAAACTAAATCTTCTATTAAGCTAAAAGCAGAAGGTGCAATACACTTTAGTGCTCGGGAACCATTTGTCTGCTTTCCCTGTGAGCAGGAATCATGCAAAACAGTCGCAGTAGCATAACCTACATTTCTTTATTCAGCTGGAAAACATTTTCATTGAAACCTCTTCTATACTGGTTACATTATAATGCCTACAAATATCACTGAAGATAAACATACTGAGCTCAGAAGAACACCACTGTGCCTAGATATCTTATGCAGGAACTTCACAGGCAGCATCTGTGGAACCTTTTATATTAGCTAGAGAAGAAAAAAAGAACTACACGCAGAGTCGCACCAACAGATGCTGATAAATTGTAAGAGTTGTAAGATGACAGAAATTTGGGAGGTGGACCCCCATCTTCCAATCTATTATGACAGAAATTACCTTTTGAAATGTAAAAAAATTTACCTTCTTTTTCCCTACATTTTTGCACCAACCCATCTCCTTCCTTTTCCACATCTCCACATCTCTCAGTCCTGTCTGTGTTTATCAAGGGGTTGCCCAGATTTCCTGCCCAAGTCCCCAGAGTTATCTCCCTCCTAAGACTGAGGGGAAACCTCATGGCTTTCTAGGCCTTCAGAAAAGAAGTACAAAATACATGTCTGTATTTTTTTGTTACATTTTATTCAACAGAACCATGATGGCATTTAAACACTGCAAGTGTTGCAGTACTGTTCTTGTTTTGGGTAGAAAGAAAAAAAAGTTAAATTTGGCACCCAGAGGAGAATTGATCAATCAGGAATCCTTTTGCTCTGAGGTATTTAGGTAGATATAGCTAAGCAAACTCTCTTATTGGTTAGGACTTCAGGAGCTGATAAGAAGCCTTAATGCATTAAATTAACCATCAGCATAATTAGACAGTGACAGTGGAATCAACCAGTTGGGGTTTGATTTCCAAATAGGCAGGACCAATAAATGTTCCGGAAGTCCTAGACATCAGTAACTGTGAATACAAGTGGCAGCCTAATCAATGAGTCATTGGAAAACAGTATTGGCAGCTCTCAACCAGCCTCTTTACTGAAAAGTCACTCTGGAACAGTTACAAGGCAAAATATATGCTATGCTGTGTCTGTCACTAGCTTCGACTTAAACAAAGAATGTCTTTTAGATACTTCAAGTACACTATCAGTATTTAACCTAGATCTGCCAAAAAATGTTCATGTGAATCCCCATCGGCTTAGCCCTAAAAAACTACTAGAATCTCATTAATAGAATCTCAATAGAGCTTAGCAGCCATCATTCACCACTGCAACCACGAAATGTTACAGACATGGTCTGAACTGGTAAACTAGAGTTTCAATGTTTTTACCTTTGGGAACACTAAGAAGACAGGGGTTAGAGTGTGATGAAGGTCATGTAGCTTTATGTAGCTTTATGTAGGGGCCATGTAGCTTCATGAACTTTGCCATGCAGTTAAACATTACTGTCAGTTTTATAAACAACAATATCTCATATCAGTGTCAGAAACCAAATATGCAAGTTGAAATCTCAACATGACTTGAGGAAAATGTGTGGTGATTTAGGCAAGCAGTTTGCACCATGGTAAAACCCATAGCCTTAAGCTTTCATGTACATTAAACCACTGAACTGCCAGATGTTGACTTTGACAACCATGTGGCTACCATCAGCACATCTCCTGGTTGTAGCCAGGGTCCACTGGCCTCACTTTGCCATGTTTTTCGAGCATAAACCAGCGCTCAGCAAGCCTGGTGTGCCTGATCAAGCTGTTCAAACAACTGGAAGACATCACAAGTTAAACACTCATTATTTTAATTTGATGCTAATCATGTGTTAATGAGACTAATCCTTGCAATGATTCAGGTAATTTGCTTAATGGCTGCCCAGAGTACAGATTACGGCAATCAGTCACGTTTGATAAGACGTCTGTTGCAGTGTTGGGGAAGGGTGGGGGGGTTCTCAGGTAGTAAAGCGGCCAGGGAACAGAAGCACAACACGGGGAAAAAGAACGCTCTTGCCTCTTTTCAAGATGCGCCATTTGTTAGACACATATCCCATTCATGTGGTTCCCATGTCAACCACCACAACACCACAATGTGCTTGTTTTATTGACACCAAACAATTTACATACTATTGAATTTACATATTTAGCCACTACAATCCAAGGCTCGTTTTTGGCACCTTTTTATCTAAGGCTCCTTTGCAAGTGTTTTGCATTCCTAAGTCGCAGTTGCATGAAAATCTGCAGTTTGTGTTGCCGTATTAGTAATAGCTGTGACTGA
This sequence comes from Semaprochilodus insignis, assembly GCA_034552555.1. Classification (NCBI taxonomy): domain Eukaryota; kingdom Metazoa; phylum Chordata; class Actinopteri; order Characiformes; family Prochilodontidae; genus Semaprochilodus; species Semaprochilodus insignis. Next base: position 9,785,218 of record CM067499.1, on the reverse strand, counting down.
GAGAACCAGCACAATCCACACTATTTGTGTATGCCAAGAGAATGAAAAAATGAGAAAGATTCAATGTAATGTAACATTAACATGTGTTATAGTAGGACATTTCAACAAGGTAGCACAATTCCAGAACACCGGGTGAATACTGGAGTGCAAATATCTAGATAGGTTTGTGGCCCACTGCATTCTCAATGTATGGTCATTGGCCAATCATGCAAATGCTGCTGTCCCCAGAACACGTTTTTGGGGTCAATGTGGTTGTAGTGGCCTTGTGTAGATAAAAGCCCAGGCCTGAATTTAGCTCCCAGTCCAGCCATTGTAGAAAAAAAGGTGTAGATGACAGGCCAAAGTGGCACGGCTGGTCTGTGCAGCAGCACTTAGCCTAGTAGCTAACAAAGGAGTTTTCTAAGCTGGCCAACTTGCCTACCATAATATACATATATCAGCTAGATAGTATAGATATAGATAGTTATACTGTCTAGTCTCTTAACTGGCTACATTAAATGTAGTACTGTGCAAAAATCAGAGACCTCACTTCATTTACCAAATTCCCTATCAAAACAGCCAATAAGTACAACACATTAAAATTTTAGTGGATATTTCTGATTAGATTAGATCACATTAAATGGCCAGATCTTTACATATGGGTGACCGTGGCGACTGCCCAGTGGCACTCAAATAATAGAGGTGGTGGTTGACATGACACAGGCAGCTATAAAATACAGGCTGAATTTCAAACAGCTCCCCCCCCTTCAATATAGTGAGCTCCTTCCAGTATAGTGCACTCTGGCTTTTATACCCAAATGCGTTCAGAGATTATGCATTATGGAACTGTACACATGTGGCTAAATTCCAAATGTCTAATTGTTAGAAATGTTTCCACTGTTTGGGTGCTGGGGCCTGTATTATAATTCCTGAGTAGTGCAACACATAAGGAGCAAGGAGCCATTTGAGATGCTCATATTGTTATGTGTATATTATCATGTATCATTCTGCCATTTTCTGATTTTTTTTGTCAACTTTTTGTCCACAGTAAATGGGTGGAAAACTGTCTTGCACAAAAATATTACAACACTGAATGGTGTAATTCTTATACACTTTGGCATCATAGCACTTTGGTGATTAGGCCTGTCTAACAACCATCCACGAACTGGTAGGCCACCAAAAACTGCCACCATCAAGTATACAATACTGAAAGCTTTCATCATTGAGAGAGAGGAGAAAATCAAGCTCCAGACAAAAAGAAGCACATTTGAACATTACACAAAAAAGCTGCTGGTGTTCTCAGAACAACAGACTGGCCACCAAGATTATTTGGACTGTAAGAAGCACAAAATGCAACCAGCTTTCTAAGACCGGAGGAGTGAAAAGCATATCCTGCAAGTTTCTATAAAACAGTGTTTCCCGAAAATAATGAAAGTTGTAATAAATCTTGAAAAATAAATTTCTTGATGGGCGGTTTGACTGCTAATTAAATACATGAAGACTGGTCACTGGCATTGCACAGTGCTGTACATACATGGCATTAGTGATAACTTCCCTTTGAACAAGTTTGTTGTGGAGTTATGGGGTGTGACAGTACACAAGGCCACGGACAAGCTACTAACCATAATAGATGGCTACTGCAGCACAGAGACAACTCCTGTAGCCCAAGAGCAAAACGCCCTGAAAGGACGGTAGTGCGGCGATCTTCCCCCTTTGAGGTCCTGAAGAGAAAATTCTTCCTGTGTTGACTAATGACAGCAGCATAATGACCCGCATGTGCTAACAAATATAAATGGGTTTTGCTTACATTTAACTGTCATCAAAACAAATGCCCATTAGGGTTTATGAGGCATTGTTTGAATAATGCATACATCTTGATTAACTCATCACACAATGGCAAATTGATCACAATAAATATTTGCCAGGCTTCAACTTGCTGGGTTACGTCTTCCATTGTTCTTTTCATCATCACATTCAAATAATGGACCACACAGTGATGGTGAAGTACCCGGTTACTGAAATGCCTTTTGTTTCTATCACTAAAAGAGGAATTCTTCCATGTTTTAAATTAATTGGCATAATTAAAATGTTAGGATGAAAACAGTCATTTAGAGTGGTTTGATGTGAAATGCTCTGTACCAGGTCAGAAATATTCACTATGGCGAACCAGATATTTGAGTTTAATGACTCTAAAAACGTGGACCTTGCCTTTTCAGTACATGTGTGCAAGCTACAGAAATTGGATTAAGTATCTTGGCCCGAACATTTTAATATAAACGTAGTCATATTACAGTACAAATCTGAACTATTATGCAACGATTTGTCACCGTGGGGGAGAAATGTAGGACTTGAATCTCTAGAACATAAATGAATGATTGGATCAGACAAAGCAATGCTGCTGGAGCTTCAAACACTGTGTACACTCACTGTCCACTCTATTAGACTCTCCTACCTTATTGACCACCTTGTAGGTGTAAAGTCAGAGATGATAGCTCATCTGCTGCGGCAGAGTTTCTTTTGGTCATTCTCTAGTCCTTCACCAGTGGTCACAGGATGCTGTTGGCTGTTTTTGCTTGGTGGACGATTCTCAGTCCAGCCGCAGCACTGCTGTGTCTGATCCACTCACACCAGCACAACACACACTAACACACCACCGCACCATCATGTTACATATATGCTGTATATTTGCAATTTCAACTCAAACATGATTATACTGAACACACATGAACTAACATTTGCAGACATGGAGGACAAGTAGGCCCTGAAGGTTCCCCTCGGAAGTTTAGGCCTGAAATGTATTTTTAAATACACTCATCGTAAAAACAATAGCTGAACCCAGAAGGAAGCTTCAGACTGCAGTGCTATTCGGAAAGAAGATAAAGTTTACCAGGAACAATAAACCATGAAACATTTAGACTGATATGAGATATTTATTGAGCTACACATACAGAAGTAGTGTCTCTCAGTATGGTGTCCTAACTCAACATGCCAGACATGGAGTTGCAGAGGTTCCTAATGGTGTCCTGCGATAATCCATCCCATGCAACTTAAATATTCCCACACAGTTCCTGCAGATGGTGCGGTAGGGGTGGAGGTGGAATAACACCATGCCTTCAGGACATGTGACGACTGACAACAACCCATTCATCTTGGCCCTAACCACGGTGCCTCCACACATGGATTCACTGGTTGTCTACACCAAGACAAAAGCAGGACTTGGCACTGAAGATGACCCGCTGCCACTCTGAGTCACCACATGACAGTTTGATATGACACCATTGCAGTCTTTGGCGACGTTGACGTGGTGTTAAAGGCAGTCGTCGTAACAGTCTGTGTGCATGTAGTTCTGCATGGTGCAGCCGTCTGCCAATGGTGCTGGCACTAACATGATGACTTATGGAGGGGATCACTGCTCGCTAAATGTCCGCAGTCATGGCTATTGGGTCAGTCAGGTACAGTGAAGGCCCGTCCTTGCCTATGTCAAACGCGTGTCCAAACGTGAATCTTGAATCATTTGCATGTCTCATTATGTCAAACTTACCCACCAAGTTTCATTCCTGTCGGTTGATTCCTTCTGGGTGCAACTATTTTTGATGAGTGTATATATGCAGAGTATAGGAGTATGTATAGATTGCCCAGAGTTTGTAAGGTAGTGCCTTTTTAAATACCACTATTTCAATGTTAATCAATATTACACTGACTATACAAACTCAAAAATACAAATATAAATTGGTGTAAATTGGTCATTTTGGATAGTAAATAAAAATATGGCTATATTTGCAGAAACAAGGACAACTTCTCCTGTAAATACACCAACCCCTGCCAGAGTTTAGCTCCTATTACAGTGCCCTCATTAAACAAGGACATATGCAAATTCACTGACAAACAAACAAACAAACAAAAGAACAAAGAAAAATCCTTGTCATGGCATTAGGTAGGAGTACAATACAGAGTACAATACACCTCTATTGTCAAAAGTGAGAGTGCTTGGCATTTGTCACATAAATCACGGGATAACCTATATTTCCCTCCTTTAATCTGGTCTGGATCATGCAAATAACCCTGCAGGGTCTTAAGGATCCCTTTCAAACGGATATCCTTCTGTAATTCCAGTCTATTGTGCTGGGCCATGGCTTATGCTTGTTTAGCATACTGAGTGACAATGGACTTATGTGGCGTTTCTATCTGCCAAAGAAGCTTTGGCACCACAGATTGCCACACAGCTCTCAGCTCGCGTATCTCACCAAGTCCGATCTGCTTTGAAGCTTGACATGTGGCAGCCCCACTACTGTGGTCGCCGCTTTGGCCTGAGCTGTATCCAAAGCCTCCCACTTTGATAGCGGAAGTACACCCCCCACCCTACCCGCCCATAACCTCTCACTGAACATCAGAGAAGCCACTTACTCTTGCCATTACGGAGATTACAAAGGTGGTTCGTCTCGACTTTAATTCACATTATTGTTAGACGGCTGGATCGCTGCTTAGTGGTGTATGATGTGGATTACAAAGAGGCTATATCCATTTGATGGATAACTGCAATTTGGAATATTAGATATTTTATGCTCCTACATTCGTTCAAAGTGTGATGTAACGAGGGTATTGATAGAGGTAGTCAGGATGGGTTGGGCTCACTGTAAAATGAATGAAAAGATGAAGTAATTTACATTTTTAAGTCAAAGGAGTCACATTTGGTTTACAATGGAGTGCCGATTTAAAGCAGCACTATGTATGGTGTTTTTGTCAAACTGAAAACAGAAAATCATGTCATATGTGACGTGTTTATCTCACATGCACAGACTCTACAAGAAGGTCCGGCTTGACAGTTAGATCTCAAATACAAAATCATCATTGTACAGATGAAGATATGATGACAATAGTAGATAATTTACTCACATCCTCAGAAGACATGACACGTTTTGACTGAGTTCTCTTTGAATACTCTTTCAGCACTTGTAAACAGCAGATTCATCCATTCAAGGAAGAGGTTTGTTCTTCTATAACAGGCTTGCTCCAAGCAATTTAATCTGGACTGTTAAATCTCCCAGTGAATAAAGACCATAATGCTAACAGTAATACTAAGCAACAAATGAATACTTCCATTAATCCACAGTGGAAATATAGCCATTTAATAATGCCATATAGCAATGACTAATAACCAGTGAACCTAAGGTTTTTATGTATGTTGGTAATTGTGAAATAACGGTCTAAATAAAAAGTAGGAATTTTTCTTTAGAGATTTTTTTTACCTAAACCCCAATGACATTGTGCCTGCTAAGGTGTCACAGGTCCCCATGTTGTTGCGCACTCCAGTAGGATAGAAACTTAAAGTTTACTGTTCCAGAGATGTTTTGTCGCTGGTGCAGTTATTTAACAACAAATTAATTAAGCACGAATGTTGAAAAGCAAGTCGGATTCTCCTTTAAATGTACATGTGATTATTCAGAAACAATATTTGGTTATTTAGGTAACACTTTACTGTAGGGTAGAGTTCATAAGGCTGCATATGAATGATTTGTCTAAAGGCTTCCTCTGTTATTAAGGCCACTACACCTAACTGATCAAAACTGGCAAATAAAACCTTTATAGTGAATGAAATGTCCATAGGAATAAGCATTTATGTTTATGTATGTAGGTTATGTTAGTTGTCATGTTAAGCTTATATAGGTGTCATGTAGCCAGACAAACAGAACCCTACAGTAAAGTATTACTGTCCATCAATTTCACTTACCGTATAGATGCACTTTGTAGCTCTGCAGTCCACTGCATATTTTGTTAAACCCCTTTCACTCTGTTCCTCAATGGTCAGGATCCTCACAGGGCCCTGGATCATTCTCAGCACTGCAGTGACACTAATGTGGTGGTGGTGTGTTAGTGTGTGTTGTGCTGATGTGAGTGAATCAGACACAGCAGTGCTGCTGGAGTGTTTAAACACTGTGTGCACTCACTGTCCACTCTATAAGATACTCCTACCTTGCTGGTCCAACTTGTAGATGTAAAGTCAGAGACGACAGCTTGTCATCCTCTAGTCCTAACAGGATGCTGCCCACAGGATGCTGCTGGCTGGACAGTTTAGGTTGGGGAACTACTCTCCGTGTTTAAACACTCCAGCAGCACTGCTGTCTCTGATCCACTCACATCAGCACAACACACACCAACACACCACCATTACATCAGTGTCACTGCAGTGCCGAGAATGATCCACCTCCCTAATAATACCTTCTCTTGTGGTGGTCCTGGGGGGTCCTGATCATTAAAGAACAGGGTGAAAGGGGATTAACAATGTATGCAGAGAAGCAGATGGACTGCAGTCTATATTTATAGAACTACAGAGTGGACCTATATGGTAAGTAGAGCTGATTTATTGGTGCTTTGAGTAATTATATTCAGCACTTAAAAGTACTTCGGGAACAACAGTAAGCTATTAAATGACAAAATAATAAACAGTAATTGTGTACCTACAGGTTTGTTGTAAAGTTAATCGTTTTCAGATTTGGTTACCTCTCTTGGAAACACTTTTGTTGCTTTTTACAACCATTTCAGAATCATCTACATCTGCAAAAACAGCTGAACAAAACAGCTAAATATATTTTCCCTTTACTGCTTCCTTCGCTTATTTTCAGTTATTAAAACACATGAAACAAATATTTTTACCTGCAACAAAATCAGTTTTGCATTATTGAAAACACTGATTCCACACTGTTAAACAGTAGTGCATCAACAATAATCTCATAACATCATTAGAGCTATACTCCCTTATGTATTAATGGTGATTTTCTTGTGGGCTGGAAACTGTGTTTTATATCAGCAGATCTAATCAGAGATTTAAGCAGGACTGACCGTGACTCCAACATAGAAACCATCAACTACACTTTTACAGACAAAGCCTGTATGAATGCATGTCCGCCCAGGCTCATCTCCAGTCATTACCAGCTGTTTGTGCCTCAAAGTGTACTCAGTAGGTGATGGAGCCCTCTACTGGCTGGAGTTGGTATTGCCTCCTTCACAGCCTGGCTGCTCTTACTCTCTTGCTCTGTTCTGTCTAGTCATCTCTTTGCTTAAAAAAAGCAAGAGCCTTCAGAGGAGCATGCATAATAATCTATAACACATGGAAGATCCAAGTTTCCCCATATAAGCTTAACAACATAAGGAGGATGAACCAGAAGCCATCCTTTGAGCAGCTTTCATAGAGCAATTCCTATATTGGTGTGAATGAGATGACAGGGCACTGTACAGTATATTGCTGGCCATTTGGTAAGAACTGGGATATATTAAATGTGAAAAATTAATGTTAATTATATTGTTATGATGCATCATATTATTTGCATCATATTATTTGCATCATATCAAAATATCATGCTGACTGAACAGAAAGGATTCAAAACTGTTTGGAGGACAATCCGGTTATGTTAACTTTACAATATTCCTTGTTATGTAATTATCATAAGCTGAATTCCTCCAAGTAGAAAACACTTCTGCACATTTTAATGCACACTTGCTGTTTACTTGCCGAATTTAACATACTGAGAAAGAATAAAAAAAAATGTTATGGCACATTTTATATTTTTTGCTTTATTTTAGATTAGAAATAGACAGAAACTCTGCACTAAAATTTGTATGTTTTAATTTCACTTGGAAAATAAACAAAGCATATAATCTGCAAGTATCTCCAAATTGGCAACTTTACAGGAGAGGGCAAAAACCTAATTTAATTTTAATGTAAGTCGATGGAACCAGACTTTCTTTTCCCCCATGCAATTTTGTGCATTTTCTGTTGGTCCATTCCTCTTGAAATGTTCAAACCATGTGAAGGGCAGCTCATGTGTTCAAAAGTCGACAAACATTGAGATACATGTTTTTCATTGGACTGCTATGATATAAGGCATGATATATATGCTTAGCCAATTGTGTATAGTTTTAGTAGTGGTAAAAATAAGTGAATAAATCACACATTCTGCTTTTTGAAAACATTAAAAGCATAATGCAGGTGCACAAAATGGTTCCAAACTGTGATATAACACTGATAAGTACTTTGTGCTAGCATTATCACAAGGCACATATTATACATTTTTCAATATTTTATTTATTTATTTATTTATGATGCCAGCTTACCATTACACATGTTGGCATTTGTTTTTCCATGGACATTTTCAACCTCTCTTTATCTTTTAGAATTTAGCACGCTGTATTTGTAACTGTGCCTTTAAGACTGATATGTGGTCAAATATATGAAGGCTTGTATCACCAAAATCAATGTTTTACAAGAGAAGGAAAAAAGTTCTTAAATTTCAGTGGAATTGAATGCAGCCAGATGTCATTTAAAGTAATTTTGGGGTCCTATTGGTCTATTCACTATCAAATTATTATGCAACATAAGCGGCAGGTAGTAGTTTGGAATTAAGCACAAATGAACTTTTTATCCCAACAGTGAAAATGTGTAAATGCCCTCCAATCAGTTTGACTGTCCTGTTTTGTGCTTCATTCTAAAACCATTTCAGGCTGAAACAAGCCTTATAAGCTCAGCATGGATGGGTGGGGCTAAACTGCTCTAGGCTGAATAGGTGGATATATTTAAGTGAGCTCTATTCTGATTGGCTGTCTCATATTGTCCATCATTCCAAAGTTGAGGTACTCCCTAGAAATGGAGCATTAATGGGTAGAACTACAACGCTGTAGGCTGAATAGTTGGATATATGTAAATGAGTTGGTTCACGTTCAAAAAAGGGCTGTTTTTGCAGCTTCTGTGCATCCTCATGATCTGCAAACACTTTAAAAATGTTTTTACAGTTTAATATATCAAACTCTTTCATTTAGAGGACCCATATAATGGAAAAACTAATTTCTCTTGAACTTAAAATAATCTCTTTAAAATAAAGAACTCTGAAGTAATATGTAACGGCCAAAAGTTCATTACCCTGTTCATGCAGTCCATATATGTTAAGTGAGTTGCAATTAAGTTTCTGCACTGCCACAAGACCCAATTAATTTACATATATCCAACAATTCAGTTGTACAGCCCAGTGTACAGTTTCAGCTCTAAGTGTTTTTTTTTTTAATGAGGCGCAATACAATTCAGCCAATCAAAACAGAGCTCATTTACATATACTAGCTTTAAAGGAACACTAACAAAATAGCCTGTTTAATTCTAAAGGACAAAGAGAATTTGGAAATGGGGACTAATTGTGCGGTTTTGGTACATAAAGGCACACGAATGTTATAAGTGAACTTCAAGTGAAAAACTGAAAGAACAACGTAGAATACTTGTCTTTAAAAAAAAAGATTTTCTCATGAAATGTTGTTTGCAGTTACAGGGTGTCATAGCATTTAAACACTTCAGAGCACCTTTTTAGGGTAGATTCCGGTCTTCTAGTGGGTCTGAGTAGCAACTTGACAAGAAAAAAGCCGCAACAGCTTGTTGAAGTGATAGATTCCGCCCATTCTCTAAGACATAAACGCAGATTCATGCATATTTAAGCTGAAGAAAATTCTACATAAGATGCTTCTTGAGTAAACTGAAGGGACAGTCACAAAGCATGGTTGCACTGACAGCACATGGAGAAGCAGTTGGCAATACTCTGAAAGATGGACCATAATTTATTCAGTACATTTGCAGAGACAGGGTCATATAGTTAACCTGAGATAGATAGGGTCCTCTAGGTGCAATAGGGAAAGGATTCTCTGATTTAATATGGCAGTGTCAAGAAAGGCAATGGAAGATCCATTCATTACCAAAGCACTGCAATATAGGCAGCTGCTGAGGTCTCACATCTGTATAGCATTAAGCAGAAGTGCGTCGCATCATAACAGTAGGATATTTCAAATCAGTTCCATGAGAAAACATAATAATGAATAAAAACATACCAATTACAAATACTCTCAAAATGTTCCAAAACAAATGTTCCAAACTGATTCTTTAAATTAGTGTAGATCCTTTACATTATGTGCTGACACTTTACAGTACAATTCTACTGATGTTTTACAATTTCTGAATTTATAAAAGATTTGAGCAAAGTTATTCCACAATTCAACAGTAATCAAAGTCATGAGTGGTTTGATATGAAATGCACCTTTCTAGAGAAATGTATCAATTCAGAGTTGTTCACAGTAGTGCTGACAGGAACCAGACATCCAAAAATATAATGACTCTAAGGCCCTCTTTAGATCTTGCATTATTATGCACTTCCGATAACCAAATCAATTTCGGATTTCACTTGACTGTATTAAAAAGCCCGATCTACATACCCCCAGGACGCATTGTGAACATTCAGAGATTATTAGAAACAGATTTTGACCTCTTTTAACATAAACATAACATGGAATATGTTTTCATTATTCATTTATAATTATTTGAGAGGATATATGTTTGTCGAACTAGCAGATGAGAGAATTGAAAAAGATGGTGGATCTGCAAGGGTGAAGTGCTAAACCAAACCATGAGCCTTCATGCACTGTGGGCTGAAGAAAAGGTTTAAGTGGAGTTGGTGAACTTTTATCATCATGAGGAAAAAAGTAAACAAAAATGCCAAACTGAGCTGGCCTGCCTGCACTCCGGATCTGTGACCCACTGGAAACATTTGACACATTATGAGGAAAGCATACAATATAAGGAAAGCATGCGATAAAGGAGACCCTGAACAGCTGATCAACTGATCTACTCAGGTCCATAAACACTTACACAGTGTTGTTAAAATAAGAGATGATTAACACCGTGGTAACAAAAACCTATCCCAACTTTTTTAGAAATGTGTTCCTGGCATCAAATTTAAAACTGGGGTATGTTTTTTAAAAAGCAGTAAAAATTTCTCAGTTTCAACATTTGACATGTTGTCTTAGTACTATTTCCAGTTAAATTTGGTTTTAAAGTTAGTTTTGCACGTCATTGCATTCTGTTTTATTATAACAGTGTCACAACTTGTGGAAGAAGGACTGCAAATGAATCTTGAAAGGAATATTTACATGGTAGATATTGTGACCCCTGGTTCCCATCACCACCACTGTAAAGAAATCTCAGTCAGCAAATCTCTCTCCAATCTCAGTAATTGCAATTATGTAGAAATATTTATTCTACCAAGAACCATCCATTAAAGGCTTCTGGAGAACCAGCACTTTTATTTTTAAGAGTGCAAGAAATCATGAGTGAATCTTCCCTGACTTTGTCCTGCATCTTTTACTTTCCAGTTCAAACATCCCAAGATAACCTGCTCTAAACAGAACACGATTACTCCTCCAAGTCTGTTTGGCAAATATTGCGACCCATCAGAGAAGTGCAGGCTTATAGAGAAAAGGCCTCAGGGGAAAATTTGAGTCCGTTTGTCAGAGAAAGTACCAGAGCTTCAACCTGCGTCACTTTAGATTCCCGCACACGCCACATGATGCTTCCCATTCCCAACTAGCCTGGAGACAAAAGCCTGGCCGAGGAGGCCTGCAACAACACGCCGGCACGACAAATGATTGATTCCTTCCTAATTCTCTCAAATAAGATGTGTGGGGATGAGCGCGACGAAGGAGGGCAACGGGAACGGGCTGAAGTGGAGAGTGATTAGCTATGCCACCCTGTGTCAGGTAAACTCCCAGTTTGCAGCTAACTGGACATGTCAGTTCAGCTAAATGTTAGACTGTCTGCTTGGGACAATGGGAATAAAGATACAGTTCAGTCCATAAGTAACTGGACAGTGACACAATTTTCTCTTGTTATGATTTTGTATTCTAGCACATCATATTTGAAATAAAACAGTAACCAAGTTCAAAGCTACAACGCCAGCTTTGAGCATGTTTACATCTATGCTGGATGACGACATCATTTCAGGTGACTATAAATAATAGGACAATTGGCTACTCACTTGTTTCTTGGATAGCTGTCATTGCATCAGTCTTGTACTTAAGCATTCTTGCACAAGAGAGCTAATAAAGGCCCTAGTACTGACATTTGCATCTGAAGTCTGTTGATGTTGGTTCTCAACCAAAGGCCTAAAGAATCAGGCCATCATCTGAATCTGAATAAAGGATTCAGACACAAACCCTAAAGATTTTGGTCTGGCTTTCCAACCAGTGATTAAGTCTAGTCCTAGACTACACAGCATTGTGAATAGTCCAGGACTAGGCTTAATCGCTGACTGGGAAACCAACACTAAGCCTGCCAATATCAGGCATGAAGCACAGATAAGAGGTGTAAACAGTAAAGAAGTAGGTAGTAATTAGTTACATTTATTTGGTCACATGTACTTACATTAACATTGTGATGGATTTGTCATTCTCTGAGTGTAATCATATCTGTATGACTACTCCAGTATATTTGTGAGAAAATCATTAGGTCATTATTGTTTGATAAGTAATTCATTTTTATGTTTAAATCCTTTGTGCTCACTTTTCACCCTCTCAACGCTATGATATGCCCAATTCCCACCACTTACCAAAAAGACTTTTACAGGCTAATATTGCATTATATGTCTACAAGAAGTTTTGTACTATGTGGCTGAAACACAAATGGATCTGTATTTTGTATACACTAGAAGTTGTAAGAGTTATGTAACAGTTATGTGATAAAAAGTCCACCACAAAATCAGTGATGAAGCCAAACTTCACAGTTCAGCAGAGCGTGATGTGCCCTTTTCATCGACCCCTGGATTACTTTGCAAGCTGCCTAGAAACCAGAGATACAGATCACAGGATCTTGTTAATTTGTATCCAACTTAGGCATACCTCAGACGGCTTTGCCAAAACATGAGCCAGAGTAATTTAGAGTGCAGTAACACAATGAAAATAAGAATAAACAAATTTAAACTTTACAGGATTCTAGAGCTTCACGTCTGCTTTCTAGCGACACATAACTTTTCATAACTCTGCATTATATGCCTGTTGCATATAGGATTTCATTTAGGGCAATCCTACTTTACTTAAAGTCTGCAAAGAGTTGTTATGTGCTTATATTAACATGGACTAATTGATTGAGCTGGTCAATAACATCACTTTACATAAAGTCAGTGAAAGGAGCTTATAATTGTTTTAGATGTCATATGCACTCACAAAATTATTTTCAGTTTGAAGATACCGAAGAACATTAGAGAGTATGCAAGTTATAGAAGAGTCATCACTGTGGATCTTTATGAAGCATTTTGTGAAAGATCTCAACAATAATGTAAAGAACAGTAAAAAAAATGTGTATGTTATAACACATTATGTCATGCTATTTTATCACATTGTGCTATGCTTTATACTGTGGTGTTATAACATGTTAGGTTTGTGACAAGTAAAGGCTTATGGCAAGTATTGTGAAGCATTTTGAATGCTTCAAAGATCTGTATGAATGCCTTTGTAGTGCATTATGGATAACTTTTTCATGAAATCGTGGTACTGACTTTTGATTGTAGTCTTTGAGAAACCAGAGAAAACAACATTCGGTATCTGATCTTTGAAGTGCTGTAGATCTGCTGAGAAACGTTAGAAAGAAGTGTGATGTGCCCTTCCAACAAGTTCTGGACTGCATTGCTTGCCTTCTGGAAACCAGACCCCAAAATCACAAGCTCCCTCACCACTCGTCTTCTCTGATGTATCCATGTTGTTAGTGTAATAGTCACATGATCAGCGACTAGCTGACAGCTCAAAGCATCATTGCAGAGCAGTGAAGTCTGTGCAACCCCTAGTATATAGTGCAATACTTTGACTGTAGAAATCGTGATTATAATAATCTACATAGTGGACTAAATCAGGACTATGGAATAATTTCAGAACCAATGTCAGTCCTCTTGTGAACTAAACAGTTTTGATCTCTCATTAACACTTTACTAAGACGACAATTCATAAAGATGACTTAGCAATACAACTGCCTGTTGCTGCCTGCATCTTGTAGTCTCAGCACGTTTTCTCATATGTTATAATTTTGTTGATACTACAAGAGAAATTAATCCGTTTTTCTGACTAACTTAGGCCAGTCTGGGAGCAGCACAGCAGCATCACCTGGGGCAGTGGCTGGACAAAGCCCAGTCAGTCTCTGGGATTCCCCCCGCAAAATGCATATAATCATAAATTATAATACATTTATCATACATTATATTAGACTTATCCTACATTATATTACATTTATCATACACTATATTACCTTTATCCTACACTGCAGTTTATTTCCATGGATCATTGATAGAGAAATGAAATCAAGATTAGACTTTGTAAGAGGATGGAAGGGTAACAAGCCACATATATCTATAGATATATGTGATATAACGTTTCTGTAATACCCTTATGGTCAGCATTTACATGGAACAATATATAAAGATGAAACTTACTTTCGTACTGGGGACGGAGGTCATTGAGTTTGTATGATAATCTATTTTAACCTATGCAACGAGCAGCTAGAGAGCCACAGCACATATGAAGTGAGCCTACTCATCATTCTACCTCAATCCCCACCTGCTTATCAGCGATAATGAGTCAATTAATGTGCTAAACCAACACGAAGGGCAAAAGGGGACAAAAGCTAGCGTTAGCACCAGTCTGCCTCGTTTTTGCTGGAAGATTGCTGCTATTGCCTCGGTTTTAACAGACATCCCACACAACACATGACTGGTACTACCCTGATTTTCACACTGCTACTAAAGTCCAAGAGCCTATTTTTCTTAAGTGATTTTTTTTTTTCACAGATACAGTATGATCTTGACAAAACAAGTATTTCTGTGGATATAATAGCTTGATAGTATAAGCGCTAGTTTGTTTCTAAAAGCAGTGATAATTGATAACACCAAGTCCTTGTATCAAACATGATCAGTTTGATTATGCTTTAGGGATTTAAAGGGCCCATATCCAACATTTGTCATGTATTTATATATTAGTTTTCTGAAGGCCTGAAGTTTGTGTGGTTTTATGCAGCAAAAACAGACCATAATTCATTTTACCTGACCAAGCTTCCTCTATCCATTATACACTCATCATTGGAAAAAAGTTGCACCTAGAAGGAATCAACTGACAGGAATGAAACTTGGTGGGTAGGTTTGACATTGTGAGACATGCGAATGATTCAAGTTTCACGCTCGGCTGCACATGTGACGTAAGCAAGCACGGGTAATATCGCTGACTATATAAGGTCATTCTGTTGTGCATGCTTTCCATTCTGACTCATGCTGTTGTTGTTGGTAGCATCCTTTGCAAAGTGAAGTATGCCTCAGAGAAGAGTTTGAAAGCAATTTGAGCAGTTGGAAGAGTTTGAGAGGGGTCACATCATAGGGCTCCAGTGCAGTGGGATGGTCTTATGGACGTATTGCACGCCATACTGTCATCCGGATATTACGATAGCAT
Organism: Semaprochilodus insignis; assembly: GCA_034552555.1. Taxonomy (NCBI): domain Eukaryota; kingdom Metazoa; phylum Chordata; class Actinopteri; order Characiformes; family Prochilodontidae; genus Semaprochilodus; species Semaprochilodus insignis. The sequence goes on along the minus strand of CM067499.1, from coordinate 9,769,957 downwards.
GCTGTTGGTGGTAGTGGATAGAAGAGGGCATGCACCAGTGATATGAAGAGACCTACATGAACCATGGAGAGAGAGAACTGACAAATTGTCCGACATGTGCGGAGTGATCCAACAGCCACGATTTTGTCCTCCATGAGTCATCCTGTTAGCGCCAGCAAAATCTGCAGGAACTGTGTGAGAAAATTTAAGCTGCATGGGATGGATTATCACAGGACACCATTAGGAACCTCTATGCCGAGACGTCTGGTATGTTGCGTTAGCAAACATGATGGCCCGATGTCATACTGAGAGACACTACTTCTGTATGTTTAGCTCAATAAATATTGCGATATCAGTCTAAATCTATCATCACGTATTGTTCCTGGTAAACTTTATCTTCCTTCTCAATAGCATTGCAATCCCACACTTCCTTCTGGGTTCAACATTTTTTTTGATTGGCTGCTCCATTCCATGTGCCTCATTTGTTACATCACAAGAATTATAAATTTGAAAGGTGCTGTTATTGCATTATAATTTTCAGATTAATAGCACTGTTTGAATCTATGTTTATGTGCTGCATCAAACTATTATATAAAAGAATATATAAGAACATTTGTTTTCCCACTGTATGGAGCCCTGTAACACTGAAGATGTGATATTTTCTGCGTTGATCACAACCACCAGTATATAGCTGAAATAATTGCCACTCAAATTTAAGACTCCACCCCCAGCCATCCCACTTTAACCTTCACCTAACAAGTGTCTCCTCCGGTAAACCACAGGCAGTGTTTACAAATTAACACAATTTAGGTAGTGCCAGGTCCAATTCATCGTATGTAGCGATATTTCTGAATCGGTTAAGTATCCAGTCATTCCGGTGGGACGAGGTGAAGGCACGAACTAATAGTTCATTTCTGGAGTCTCTTAGCAGGGAAGCCAAAGCCTGGGCAAACAGCAGATGTGATGGACCAGTTTCAAATTGCAGATGATAGATGCAAATTGCCGGCTTTGATCGCGTTCCAGTGTCCAATCTGACTGTGAGAGAGGTCTTGATTTTCTCCTCTAAGTGTTGTATGGGCTCATTTCCCTGTGATGTGACGCTGCCTAAGCATTTCAAATGGTTTAAGGAAGCACGTGGTTTATTGTTGCTTTGCCATCATTAGTTCTAAGTATGAATTCTTTAGAGGCATCTGCATAAAAAGCAGCTCTATTTGAAATCCTAACGATTTGTTACTGAATTACTGTGAGACAATTATCTGCTATTCACATAAATATCCTCATTGTCTCACAACACCAAAAACAACAACACATGGCTGGACAACTTGAGCGAAGGTAAACAAAGGGAGAAACAGACAAAGACCAGGACAGAACAAACAGAGTGTTAGACTAGAATCAGACTGCAGGCAAGTCAGTTCAGACTGCAGGCAAATCAGATCTATTGAGATGACTGTTATTTACAAGTGATCAGATCTGATTTGTGCTTCTAGATATCACCAATCTATCTGCATGGACTGCTGTGGTAACAACATAATGGTGTCAGTAAATTCCAGCACTTTCATCACTCTGGATTTGACATTGTCATTGGTTGCCACATAGCAAGTGACCCAAAAGACACATTGAAATCCGATTTGGGGTTCCAGAGCATCCAGACTCCAGAGTGGCATTGGTCAAAATCAGATTAGGATTGCCTTCAATTTGCAAAAATCTGTTTTCAAGTGTTTTCTTGCTGTCTAGTCCACCAAAAGTCGGTCAGATTTGGGTTGGCAGTCTGAACAAAGCCTTACACACGTTTTCTCCAAGTGATTAGCTGGTAAGCCCTTGGACAGCTAATCTAGGCCAAAACATAAATGAGGCAAATTGTCCACCGATAGATGCCATAAATATTTTAGGTGGGTAATAATTGACAGTTTTGTTGTTCCAAATTGTTGCACAAATTTGGAAATTAACACATTACTAAGTAAATATCGACCTGTAATTTGTACATAAGCAGCATTGTATATACAGCCAGGTGAGAAACATAACAAGATGCTTCCAGACAGATGTACTGCATTATATATTTATGAAATTAACATACTACCATGCTCTGTGGCATTATAAAAATGCTGTGGCCATAAAATTCACATTTGGAAAAGAACCAGGTGTAGGAAGAATGTACTGAAGCTCCAAGAGCAATGTGACAATGTGTCTTGCATGTCTTGCAACAACAGTGTTATAAAATACATATTTACCTTTTCTGTAATTCAGAAGGAGAATTAGCAGACAGAGTGTAGGCAGGTGTAAACAATAAACTGAACTTTAAATAATAAGCCAGACAACTTAAGACATAGATTCCTAATCAATCAACTTACCATTGAAGTTTGACTAAGTAAACATTTTCACACGATAACTTATTGTAAGTATTTATTTTTCAGTGCACTGTAAAACTGTAGCTTTTTCTAGTGACTGTCCAATCCAAAAACACACATATATGTTGTGCTCCCTTGTGGGGAATTTTTAGCTTGCTAAATGTAAATGAGTGGGAGGGACAGGTTTTGCATCTGTGGTCAGAGGACTTGCAACAGCATTTAAAAAGGGATGGCCAGGTTAGACCATGTCATTCTATTGGCGTGACAAAAGAAGAAAAAATAGAAGTTGTTAATTTAGGCTGCCCTTGCTACAGGTAACTCATGAGACTAAAAGCGTCCAGACACCAAAGTAAAAGGTAAACTATGAGCAAACAGTCTTTGGCTGGGTGACAAGTTGTCCTATGTTCAGCATGAACATGTTCCACTTAACACTGGATTCGCCTTGGATGTAATCCAGCCTACAACTCACATGTACTCGGCAGTAAAACAGCAATTAGTTTGCATGACAAATTATTATAGCTGAGTAATTCTGAATAATTAACACATCTTACCTTGGCCTACTTCGTATACTGCAGCTCACAGAGCATCACAGCAAAAGTGCAAAATAAACAAGTCATGTGACTCAGAGCACAAAAACAAAACATTTCCTAAAGTGGAAAACCAATATTTGCTGACTCATTAAGCAAAATGAATCAGACCAAGGTTCCCAACCATCTGTTCAGCAAAGTAGTTTTTAACAGCAAGCTGACAATGAACTGCCCTCATGACGGATCTGTACTGCGTAGGTAGGACAGCTTTTGTCTGGTAATTGCTATATTGATGATGGCTGACCTTCTCACAACTATGGTGGTCAGAACGGTAGCCACGCTTCACAGTATGGTGGCCCTTGGCTGTGTAAAATCTTACGGTCATATCAGTTATCACAGAAGCCACAGGCTACTACAAGCCTTAATAAAACCTATTAGAATGAACCAAAGAGAACATTCTGATAAATGTGATTCAAAACTTTTTTGGATCAATTGCATTTGCAATATGCAGTACATATTCTTCCGGTCACTGCCCTGCTACCCTCAGTCTCAGATGTATCTTGCGGGTGTCAGAAGGCAGGTATGGGTGTTTCCTTCATTTGACATTAAGCTGAGATCTTAGGTAGGCCCAACATTCTCCCCATGTGCTGGATAGACCATCTAGTTGTGCCCCACAGTCACCCTTATACAAGCCACTGCCTAAGACTTAATCAGAGTGCTAGACACGTCTTTACACTTACTTTTCAGTGCAGCTGGATCAGGATGGACGACAGCATGGTGACTGTGTTCTGGGCACAGTTTCGGAGGCCGATTTGTAATAGTGTTGCTGATTAGAAAGAATGAGTGCTGGCTTGATGCCATTGTTGACATAAGGCACAAAGCTAACTATCTTTCATGCAATCTTGGATGGTGAAAATCCCCTGCTTCAGCACAGACTGTGATGCAGGCAGAAACTCCTACTCATCTCCAAATTACAAGAGCAAGGGGACAGGAACAGAACTATAAACAGCTCCAGTTAAGCGTTGTAGAACCCAGACAATAGAGTCAGTGCTATCGTTATTAGGATAAGATGCAGATGCATTCAGACAACTACATCAAGATCAAATATTTCCCTTGATGGGAAGGACAAGGTTGTTAGGATTGTCATTAATTTGTCTTAATTAAGCATATTTAGTGTGATTTAGCATATCATATTGTTGAATAGACATGCAATGACTTTTGATTGCCTTTAAAACATCTCTCCATGCATGAATGGGAAAATATTAAGTGGGAAAAATATTACCCAATGACATCATGTTTCTCCTCCCCCTCCTACAATTACCACCTATCATCCAGAGAAACATTCAGCTAGCTCAGAGACCCCCACCCCCCACCACCACATTCTGCTAGTAATATGTCACAGTATGGAATGAAAGTTGGTGTTATGATTTCTTATTCAGAAGAATTTTAATCAAGAAAACCTCAAGAGATTAAAATGTCTTAACCAACAGTCAACCATCAAGTCAACCCTTAATAAAAATAAGCAGATCCACTTTTATTATTGTTGTTAAGTGCCATAAAATTGTTTTGAACTCATGGCAACCATATGGACTTTGTTTCTCCAGAGTATGCTGTCATCTGTGAGGCCTGAATGGTTGGGTTATAATTCCCCTGAGCCAAGATCCGTCCATCTTGTTGCTGGTCATCCTCTTCCACTTACCATCAGCTCTTTGAAACCCACAGAGAATTGCAGAGGCCCACAGAAAATCAGGGAGAGTCACAAAGAATCACAGAGACCCACAGAGAATCACAAATACCCATAGAGAATCACAGAGACCCACAGAGAATCACAGAGACCCACAGAGAATCACAAATACCCATAGAGAATCACAGAGACCCACAGAGAATCACAAATACCCATAGAGAATCACAGAGACCCATAGAGAATCACAAATACCCATAGAGAATCACAGAGACCCATAGAGAATCACAGAGACCCACAGAGAATCACAAATACCCATAGAGAATCACAGAGACCCACAGAGAATCACAGAGACCCATAGAGAATCACAGAGACCCATAGAGATTCACAGAGACCCATAGAGAATCACAGAGACACATAGTGAAGCAAAGAGACCCATAGAGTATCAAAGAGATCCATAGAGACCCATAGAGAACCACAAAGACACATAGAGAATCATAGAGTCCCACAAAGAATCAAAGAGACCCACACAGAGTCACAGAGACCCATACAGAATCACAAAGACCCATAGAAAATTACCGAGACCCACAAAGAATCATAAAGACCCATACAGAGTCACAGAGATCCACACAGATACACAGAGACCCATAGAAAATCACAGAGACCCACAAAGAATCATAGAGACCCTAACAGAGTCACAGAGACCCACACAGAATCACAGAGACCCACAGAAAATCACAGAGACCCAAACAGAGTCACAGAGACCCACAGAGAATCTTACCTGTCCGATTGCTAATTGCATGTTTGGAGGTAAAATGTGATGATAAATTGTGGTGATGAGGGATTCTCCGTCACCTGTAAAGACTTGACTAAAAAGTGTCTCAGTGAATTGCCTCGGAAGAAGTAATATCATATAATATAAATCTGTTGTGTGACTAAATGAAGGAGAAGCTTCCAAGTGTAAGCATCATTTGCTGGAGATTGCCTTCTGAATCTCATCCTCTACCTCCATTTTAGGGCAGGTTCTGCTCAATGAGCTCCTTGAAATGGAAAGTGCGTGGGGGCAAGGCGGGGAGTGATTTTATAAAATGGCAATAAGTGTAATTACTCCTGTTGCTAATTGTTCTTGTAAAATTGATGCACTCCTCTTCATTAGCAAGCCCAGTGCTAGTGCGCTAGCCTGCTCCCGATCAATTATTCAGGCCCATTTGCCTTTGAATCCGTCACTGACACTTTAGATGGCGAACGTGGAGCTTGTAATGCCACCTGGAGACACGGTAGGGGCTGAGCCCCTGAGACAGAGCTACTTTCAGAAAGCCTGTTTCTTGCACGGGGCTGCACGTTCTTTTAGTACGTCACTGAGAATTAGAGGAAACCTTTTTATGCCGTGGGTCCCCCCCTCCCTTCTTAAATAAATGAACGCATGTCTCGCGGGGTCCACTTTACACCCCAAGGTCTTTTAAAGTACAGCTTGTCTTCCTTATTGCAGGGATGTAAAACGGAGAGGGGTAGTGGGCATGGTGGTTGTGGAGAGTGGTAGCAACTCACAAAGACTCAGTGCTACAGCACTGATGTTGACAGGCTGAACTGCAGGACTGTAGGCTACAACCGCTAGTGTAAAGAGCACAGATAATAAAAGAGCTTGTCAAGTGCAACAGATGCCTGCTGATGTATTATTTACACACTTATTTATTTACTTTTTTCATCATTGTTTTTAATTTCATGAGGAAATTAGCTGTATAATCACAGTACTAAGTATTGTTTAATGGATTACTCCTTTTTTTAATCTTACATTTTTAGTCTTTAATTTTTATGTGTTGAATGGGAACATGATGTGATGGTTTTTTGAGCCAACAGGTTTATCTGTTCTGTTATAAGATTTAACAAATTGAAATTACATTCTGTGGGAACTGATGCCTGAGAAAAAGATTAGGTTGATAATGCTGGCGTATTGCTTTAATGCTGATGTCTTACATGTGCATGATTTCATAGTCCTGTCTTCTTGATCTACCAGAATTAACAAATTCAAGCTCAGACAGACTAGAATTAACCTAGAATTATACCTACACAGTCTATCCTAGAATTGCCAAAGATGAACTCCCACATGAGGTATTATGCAACATAGATTTTGTTTGGGTCAGTCTCTATGTTCTGTCTTTCCAGACCCCTTCACTTCGTCATTGACATATCTATCTTCCACCAGGCCATGTGTCCCCTCTGTGTAACAGCCCTATATTCCAAGAATCCTACATTCCCTGGGCCTTCTATTCCCTATGTTTTTTTTAGGAAATAACTTCCTTATAGCTCATGTTTCTGACACATGTTGTCTTAAAAGTTTCTCTAAAAAAGTTCCACGAAAAATAAGATTAACATGTGCAACTCTGATATACTCGCAAATGTGCATGTTCTGATATTCTAGTTATTAACAATATGCTCATATGACACTCAATGACAATTGTAATTGGCATTACAAAGTTTGGTGACCCCATGACCTGAACCATAATCTTCATTTATTGCACCAAGGTATGATGTGTCATATAAAGAGTCCTGGGAGGATAGGGTACTGGGAACATAGGCCCCTAGAAACACAGGGCCCTGGAAACATTATGACCCTGGTGCCATGGCACTTGAACACTTGGAGCCCTGGAGCATAGGCATTGGAAATATAGGTCCCTGAGAATGTAAGGTAATTAAAACATTACACATTCATAAACACACACACACACAGGTTAGCATAAATGCTAAAAGTGTTAGCATTAGCGTCCAAATTATCTTTTATCTAAGACGTAAAATTAATCAGTCATATATCAATAAGCATATAAACATAATTTTTAGATTATGGTGCACACTTAATTGTCATTTGCTTGCTGACCTTCACCTGGAAGAGTAAAGAATTTGCTAAAGTTTTGTTGGGTTTAGCAGCACTCCCAAAGACCATTAAGTCCTGTTGGTGTTGATCTAGAGCAGGTACTAAAACTTTAAGACTACAATCTTTAGTACTGAACTGAGGGCCAAGTAAAAACACACAGCTCCAGGTTTTAGCTTTGAAGGTAAGGGTACTTTGTGCAGTGGAAAAACGGCCAAACTCATCTTAATGTTAGAATTTTACATCACATCCAGGCTGGAAAGGAAAACTAAATAGAAGGAGGTCAGTGTGTGTGTATGTGTGTGTGTGGGTGCATGGTTGTGCACAGTGCAAGCTGGCAGGACGGCAGTAGATCCATGGCAGCTGTTTTGTTCAATGTTTCATGCTCTCAGCCCCAGCTGCTTCAAATGAGAGTTAATATTGCAGGGGGCGCGTACCACTCAGGACTGGCCTTGTCACATACACTGAGTATCAGGCTTTCTCCCTGTGACACTAGCGGAGAGGACACTTTTCACCCTCTCTCTCTCTTTCTCTCTCTCACTCTCTCTCTCTTCCTCCCTCTCCCTTCGTCTCTGGGAGACAATCCGGGGTTCCGTCTGTCCTCTCCGATCTGCTCTCGGAGACAGGCTGAGTGCGAACGGAACAACAACGGGGGCCCTGCGAATCTCCAGACTGCTGACATAGGCTCCTTGGCTTCCTCTGGTCAGCTCGAGTGTTGGCGCCATTGTAAAATGTGCCCTCTGGCTGACGAGGCCGTGTCACGCACACAGCTGTGGCAGAAAACCGGGGTTGGTGTGGGCGTGCAATAGCAACCGGTGGAGGAGGGAAAGCACTCTGTTTATTGTTGGACGAGCGAAGGGTCAGCTTGAAGAGGGAAATTGAAATAATGGTAGCATCTGAATTTCAGCTCTAATTTACGTCAGTGTGTTTTGTTCCTTCGTAAACATGGACAAATAGTTACAGGGCAACTGCATGGAGAGTGAAATGGTAGAAGCTGTTTTAAACCCTTTGTGAGCATGTTTGGTGGGCAATATAATAAAGCACAGAAGTGTAATATAATGCAGGACAGGTTGTGTGCACCCCTTAACTGAGGTAAAACCACTGTAAGGTATGACCTTTTATTGCATTTCACTGCTAAACCTTGTATCTCCTTTTTTGGCATAATTTGACAATGCCTGTTGTGCTTTACATGTGTACCTTTCACGATGAACAGACCAACAGAAACGATCCAAAATGACTCTCTAGATACTTTGACATCTGTCTCCTGTAACATTATCATTTTAGAGATACAAGGTTTTATTCAGACAGCAGCGATTTAAAAGCAGTAATATAATACATTTAGAAAATAATCATAATAATCATTACTAAACTAATCATTAATAATCATTAATAAACAGTTATCACCAATGATAACTGCAATGATCAGTTTTTCCACTCAACAATATGGTTCAGTAATAGTAAGGTTGCCAAGCAAGATATTATTATTGTTTTTTAAGCATGATATTTTGTTCAGTAATAATAATAACAAACACGAAGATATTGAGTACTGTACAATTCTTTAACATAACAGAAATGCATTTGTTTATAATGATCAATAATGCTGCTTTAATTTACACCATGCAGTGCTGTGGAAAGTTAGACTCTTCATTTTGTTTTTCATTTCCAGTCAGAATGGCCTTAAGCATGACATCTGAGGAGTGTAGATACAAGATAATCCACTAGGTTGAGTTTCCAAACCTCAATAAAGAAAAAAAATCATTAAAAAAAATGTGACTCCTAACAAACATGCAGGACCTGTAAGGCCAACAGAAATCCACAGGTGCTTCTCTCCATCCTTCCACTGTGAGACGAACCCAACACTACAGTCATATGCACAAAAAATGCCCTCGTTCAAACACATCCTCTTCAAAGAACACACTTAAATATGGCATTTTCTGTAAATGGTAGCCCACACTATTTCTTTGCTGAGTTTAACATATGAAAAAAAGTAAAACATAAAACATTATAGTGACCCACTAATGGCTGGTTCGGCCATGGATGTGTGGGAGGCATGGCCATATGCAGAGTCCCCTGGGAGCATGCTGGACACATAGTAAGAGAGACTTTAACTCATGTAAATAGTTGTGTATATTGACTTAACATGTGTAAATATGTTGTGTTAGCTATTTTGTACTGGGCTGTGGCGCTGGTTAGTGGGGCAGTGTTGAGTGGGTGTTGATGATCTGTCTGCTATCTTAGCTGTTCAGTAGCACTAAATGGTGGGTTTTCCCTGTTCCTGTGTTCTGTGGACTGACCAGTCCATGCCATCAACATCATGAATGTGTTTGGGATCTTTGGAATAATAAGAAGCTGAAAATGTACAAAAGAGAAATTCTAAGACTGAACTTTGGAAATGTGGAAAAAAAATCCTCTAGATTTCCTTCCTTTTTTTGAAAAACTGAAAAAGTAATTTGCCTAAAAAGAATGGAAGCTGTAATAAAGGTAAAAAGACTGCACTCTATACTGGTCTATACTAAATGCTGAATGGTATATGTTATAAATATAGATGTTATATTGCGTTTAGTTAGGGGGTAGCCCTCTCTGTAAATTTCTGTTAAATACAATTTTCATTTTTCCCTGGTGCCGAAATAATACAACAAATTATATGACAAATAGAGTGTTAAAGGCAACAACAGTCTGTAGCATGATGAAAAAAAGGTGGTGTAATAGGCTGTTTGCCTCCCATGGAATGTAACATCACATTTGAAATCATACTGTTAAGATGCTCCACAGGGTGCACATGACACACACACACACACACACACACACACACACACACACACACACACACACACACACACACAGTGGGTGGGTACGTTTGGAAGTGCTCTGTCCATGTTGGTTCAGCTGTATAAGAAAAACAGATGCTGAACTATCCCAGGCGCCTCGCGTGTCTCCTGCTATCCATCACAGAGAAAAGAGAGTAGCCATCTCAGCCTGTAGAGTCACCATGGAGACACACTTCGACAAAGACATCTGCAAGATGGCACGGACACACAACCCCATCGCGCAAACACTGTGTCGCAGCCCATACTGGAGCACTGGAGTAGCCTGACTCTATTCTCTGTACACTCAGACAGTGCAAAATAGACAGTTTTGATTATTAAATCTGATTGGGCTGGGATGGGCTTATTGTTCAAAAATGTTGCAATACATTTGAATATGCATGCATATGGCCTCACACGTCGACTGAATTCTGCAGCAATGCAAGGTATCAAAATTCAGTACCAAAAGATTTTGTGAATGATTAAATGATTGGGGTGCCATTTGTGTCCCTCTGACAATACATTTGGGTGCACCTGGTCAGGTTACATGTTATGTTGATTTTCTAAATGTAATTAAGTTACACATCCTCTACAGAGAACACACTTCTGCACAGTGTACTGCACAATTACTGTTTTACTATTTGCTGAATTTAATATATTGGAAAAGACAATAAAAGATAAATTCTGTCCTGTGCAAATATTATCATGCATTTAAAATTTTATGCTCTTATTTTTTTCCAATATGTTACAGGAAAAAGTTTGTCCCCTATAGAGCGTATCAGCAAAACATCTCATTTGATCAGGCTTGCATATGACTATACCAATTATGATATAAGACGTGTTAAAGGTAGGTAAAATATCCTTCACAAAACCCTAAATGTCTGTGTGTAGATAAATACCTACAGCATTAATAAAATCTGTCTACAGCACAGTACTGTTTTGGCGGCCCAAGATCACTCACCTTGTAATGTGTCCTTGAAATCATCGAAATAGTACAAAAATCTAGTTATTTTTAAAATTTTAGCGTATGTCATGTGTAACATGCCTTTTCAAAATTCATCTGTTCAAGGTGATGAGAAATGTACATATTAGTCCAATCATGTTGCCTGAACACATTCACCTGTATGAAATATCTGGACGTCAGGAACCTAAGGATCATAGGATTGTGACATTGGCTTATAAGGTCTTTTCTGAGAGTACAACCCTGTTCCCCAAATTATAGTTTGAATATACATAATTCATTTACAACGTAAATTAATATGTCCTCATCATCTTCATGTCATGTTATCATCATCCTCACACCATTAGCATAGATGCTAGTTAACCAAACTGTGTAAACCTGTTAAGTTTCAGCTGAACATACTAGGTACTTTGAACCCTGTATGGTACCTTTTTGTAAGGAATGTTTATGTGAATGTTTTTAACTGGAAAACATTGGATTCAATGTTGAAAAAATATTTTTTTTCAAAAAAGTTTCATTTGAAGAGTTACAAGGGCTACATGACAACCCAATAGTGGAATAACCCGCATAACTTAAGTACCATGCAAAAGTCAGAGACCACTCCTGACTTACTTAAATTCTAGTCAAAAGTGCTTTTAAATACCTTTAGTAGTTATTCCTTTTTCAGCATCAGGAAACTAAGCATAAATCGCATTTCACAGATAAATACACAGAAGCCTTTAAATATAGTAAATATAATATCACATTTTCAGTATTTAGTGTGTCCACAGTTTTTTAGTGTGTCCACAGTTTTTTCAGTAACACCAGTTACACATCCTTTCAGACCCATGCTCTTGAGCTGTCTTCTCACTGTGGAAAGATGGACAGAAACACCTGTGGATTTTGCATCTGAAGCAAGAGTGGAACTTGATTTGCTCTCTCTTTCTCTCTCTGAGATGAAAGCTCTAAGTGCTGTTTATCCAGTGAACAATCTGTACTTGGAAAAGAAAACAGAAAACTTGTTTATTCACACTTCTAATAGAAGTCAATGGGCAGATGCTTCAGAACCTGACTAACAGCTCCGATTGTGAATGTGTTTTGAGTCAACAGGTTTCTAGTCTCTTTCAGTAAGTACACAGAGATGATTGTCTGTGGAAAAATCCACTCTAGTACTGCGGATGCAGTAGGTATGGAACAAGCTGTATGTAGTATTCCATTACTTAACACCTGTTGCTGTTAACAAGAGGAGCATCACAGCTGCACATGGGTCGCCATGTCCCAATGCTGCTCAGACCCATCTCTGCACCATTGGAGCTACAATGTAACACAGCTAATAAGCTCTTATAATCTCAATCAGTCATTCTCCATTTGCAATATGCAAATTAAGACATATTCCATGGCCATCACAGACAGTCTGAGCTAACAATAAACGCCTCCATTCCTCCTGACTCAATCGCTCGCAACTAAAAGATGCCTTTGCACGGTGTGGCATTTTTTTTCTTTCCACAGACGACAAAGTTGGGCACTCGAGTGGGGCTCGGCATTTTCGCCACGCATAAATTAATCCCCCGCTTCTTCTCTCCTCCTCATTTTCTGCCTGAGGAAGCCAGACGGACGTTGCATTTCGGAGAACAATTTGTCTCATGTCGGAATCTCTTGCTGCTACATCCCCCATATGGCCATTCTTAAGGAAGAAAAAAAAGGAAAAAAAAATCCCATCACTGCCAGCTTCCTGTCCGGCAGTGTTGAAGTGACCGTTTATTCATCCTCTCCTCCTACCCCTACTGAGCAATAGCAACAGTGACAAAAGTATATTGCAGAATTATCTGGGGATTAACTATTTAAACTGAAATAAGCGCCAGAAGATCGATATGTCTCAGAGGGCCAGACGTGAAGGACAATGGTTCATAACTCATTAAGTCTAGAGTAATGTGGGCAGATGAAGAGGCTATTTCAGCTGCTGTTTGCACTGTCACGACATTTTAAACAGCACACCCTGCCGCTAAACAGCACGTTCCCTTTCTGCCTGTGACTGCAGGGTGTTCACCCCACTGTCCAGATCTAATCACCTCATGTGGCATTTCTTACAGGACCAAGCAAAAGTTTGGACACTCCTGATTGAATGTTTGTTCATCATAATCTTAAAGAGTGCTTTCAGCAGCCAACTGCTCTCTCCGCTTCATTTTAATACAATGTATTAATGCTTATTCTGGATTGTGTGATCAAGAGGATCTCATTGATATCTCCCTCAGACTTCACACAGCACACAGTTCCTAGTGGCTCTTGGTTTACGCATAAGGTTCTAGGACACAACTATTGATTTTGTATTTCATTTTTGAATGTGCTAACTATTAGAAACGTTTATGCACAGTTTCACTTTAATAACTGAGTATTAGAAAAATACTCTTCTTTGTTATTATTATTAATAATGATGTTGTGTTGCATTTTGGAATACATTCTATTATGTGATTTTTTATTGACTTTGAATACAAAGTAATTAAAAAAACAGCACTGATCAATAATGATTTTAATAGCACCTTGCATTAAAATGCGAAACTGCGGGATCGTGCCCAGTCTGGCAACCTTAAACAACCTGCCAGCACTGTTTGAACAGCAGTGAGTAATGTAGTGCAGGAGATGCCGTCTTTTAAACAATCATTTTAAAAATGAAAACGTTTGCTCTGCTGTAGTCAGTAAACGGGGAGCTGTCCAAGGTTTTTGAGCCATTCAAACTTGCTTATACTGTAACACAAGCACAACCATAACAGCTCTATCTCCTGGTATACAGCTCTGGATTGCTAGATTGCTAGCCAGCATGTTCTCTTTTATTCTTGGCAATAAATGAAACTCTGAACATACTAGCTAGCAATCCAGGACTGTAGGAAACTTATTTTGGGCCGCACCTGGAGCTAAAACCCATATTGGGTTCTATAAAGATCAAATAACCTTTTTTGAAAAGGTGCTGTGGAGATCTTTTAGGAATTCCTTAAATGGAGATTCCTATCGTTCTTTCCTACATTTCTGCATAATAGAGTCAATGAGATGTAAAGAAAGTCATTCGTCGTTTAATGCAAAATGGTGCATCGTAGAGAAACTTACTGACTCCTTCTTCACAGTGGCAGTGAAGAAACCAGTGGTCGTGATGTGTACAACCCAAATGTAGCATACTATGTGTGCATATGTTGGAGTTGGATTCATTTTGAAAAATGACCTGTAAATGATCTTCACTGATTTTTTGCATTCTTACCTGTTATGAAAATATTTCTATAGAACTGTGTCAGAGTGGTGTATTAGTGTTGTAATATCTGTTATTAATATGTAATATCTGTTATTAATATGCATTTGTTATATAGAACAGGTATAGTTGTGTCTTGGTTGCCAATAGAGCATATGGCCTAGAAAGGAGTTTCTTGTGGTAGATCAGTTTCTTGGGGTATTGTGAGTTATACTCATTTGTGCTTTTAGAGTCTTTTAACAGATAATGTTTTCAAATGCTGTTTTTTTCCCAATGCCAAAGTTCCCAACTAATTCTTAGGAGCTGCTAAATGCTGAAAAAGTGTTGTCTTGCCTTTTCTTAATGAGTGGTGACTTCTGCCACAATTGTAGGTGTGATGTTAGAAGTCATCCAATAATTTGGAAAATCCTTTTATAAATATGTGTGTGCAAATTGTAGTTTCTTTACAGACAGGACATGTGATTGTTCCAGATTCCAGTGGTGGACAGTACATGTATATTGTTACTGTACTTAAAAACTTTATTTTCTACTTGTTACTCTGGTATTTTCTGCACAAATTGTTTGTTATTGTGAACAGGGAGAGAAATTTCTGTCATGTCCAGAAACTGTATTATATGTCCACCAATCTATTTCTATTTGGTTCAACTGCTCACAGACATTTAGCCTAGCACAGTTCAGTAATTGAAATGGCATGCATGGCACAAAATCACACATCTACATCTGGCCCTCGACACAAAAAAGGGACCCTACATTATTCACTAGTATAAATAAGTCACATGAAATCTTCTTTTGCACAGCATATGTGGGACCTAAATTTGTTTCATTGCAGATTCTGAGCATCTGTTTGTGAGGACCTCAGGAGCTGTGACCCAGCACTGATCAGGAAGACTCACTTTGTGGCCAGCAAGATGCAGGGATAAAATATACATGCCTTAGTGTAGGAGAAGGAAAAGCACAATCAAAACGTTAGTGAATTATGAATTGTGCAGCAGCTGCCAATAAAGTTATCATAGTCTGTGAACAGTATGAGCAATATCACTTCCCAAAAGATCGTCCTATACATTATTCAGGGTTATACTGTCAGTGACTTTGGGGTATTGCAATTTAAGCAATAGGTTTTGGTTTTAGCATAGAAGTATTTCCTAAAGTAAGTTAGCATGGATAATCTGAGTGGAAAGGATGACATCACCATCTCAGAACAGCCACTCAAAAGGAAGAACACAAAATAAGCTAAACCTAAACTATGAGTAAAGTAATGAATTTCAGCAACTCATCAACTCACTCACTTCTTAGAAAAAGTAATTAATTATAGAAAATACATTTTGTGCACAAGTAACCATAAATTGGAGCTTTTAAATGATCATTCAGTTAGTTAAAGGTAAAGATTTATCTAAAATCCATAACACCCATGTAAAAAACAAAACGGACCTCTCAAAAGCTAACAACAGGTAATGGCACTCTCAGCAGTAATAACTGTTTTCAAATGTTTGTGATGACTTGCAATGAGCCTTTCACATTGCTGTGGCGGGATTTTGGTGACTCCTTCTTGTAGAATGGTTTTAATTACATTGAAGGGTTTTCGAGCATGAACTGCCTGTTTAAGGTCTTGCCCCAGCATCTCAAAGTGATTCGAGTCAGTGAACTTGCTTGTGTGTTCTGCTGCATAACCTAGCTGTGCTTGAAGCATAGGTCATGAATAGTAGGCCTGACATTCTCCTTTAGGATTTTCTGACATAGAGCAGAATTCACGGTTATGCTGAACCATCCAGGTCCTGCAGAAGCAAAGCAGCCCCAGTCCATCACACTACCACCACCATGTTTAACTGCTGGTGTGATGTTCTTATGGTGGAATAAGTTGTTTTATAGCAGATGTGACTTAGATTCTAAAAAGTTAAACCTTTCACTTAGCAGTCCACTGAATATTATGCCAACAAGTTTTATCTGGATCTTTTTTTGCCAAATGGAAAACTAGCCTCTATGTTCTTTTTGGTCAGCAGGGGTTTGTGCCTTGCAACTCAGCGTATGTCTTATTATGGAATTGTATACATTAGCCTTAACTGAGGCAGTTGGGGGTCTGTAGTTCTTTATTTGTTCGTCTGGGCTCTTTGTGACCTCTTGGTGAAATTTTGGTAGGCAGAGTCACTCCTGGGAAGGTTCACCACTGTTCCAAGTTTTCTCTATTTTTGGATAATGGCTCTCATTGTGGTTCAGAGAGTCTTAGCCCTAGCAATAGCTTTGTAACCCTTTTCGGACTGGTACATTTCAATGACTTGTTTCGTCATTGATATTTCTTATCTGAATTTGAATCTTTTTAGAATGTGACATCATTTGCTTCGTTGTGAGACCTTCTAGCTGCTTTACATTGCCAGACAGGTTCAACAGGTCTGTCAGTAATCATGCCTAGTAGCTAAGGGGTAATTACTTTTACACATAGGGCAGGTAAAGCTAAACACCATTTTTCTTCAACAAATGAAGTCATAATTTAAAAACAGCATTTAGTGTTTACTTGGGTTCTTTGTCTAATATTAAAACTTAAGTAGTTTGATGATCTGAGAAATTTACAGGTGTCAAATATGCAAAAACAGAAGGAATTGGGAATTGGACAAATATTTTTTCATACCTCTGTGCTATACATCCTTGCAATGATTTAGGATAGCTTACATTAGCCTGTACATTAGCTGTACTGTACATCATTTGGACGCTGTCTAGTCTCAGGGTAAGGTGGACTTTGCAATGCCTTTGTCTAAGGGTTACTTGAAATGGGACTTTTTTGGATTGTTATAGAATATCAAGAGCCTTCTCAGAGGAAGTTTTTCCTCTCCATGAATAAATAAAATCTGTTTGCTGCCAGTTTGCTGCCAATTTCGTGTTATATTTTACAAAACATGTTATGAATAATAAATGTTTTCCCTAACTTCTTTTTAATTTTAAATTCTGAACTATGGTCTCAGTCTTGGCTCGGTCTCAACTTGGGCTCATCTGTAATGGCCTTAACTACAACAGTGTTAATCTCATCAATTAAATCACTGATGGGAATGCTCGATAATGAATGTTTTTTTAATTGATGAAAAACCTGCTCATTGGCGATATTATTATAGTTTCATAATTTATTAATGAAAATATGTCTAAATGAAAATTACATGAAAATGACTGTGAAGAGTTTTGTTCTGAAACATTTTAAATGACTCCTTCATCAATTATCTTTACACATGAACTAAATGTGTTATTATGATTAATACCAATACCAATGTGTATGTTATACGTCAACAGTTATTCTTATTTGTCAAACTAATTCCACCAAATTAGTTCAAACTGTGGAACCACAGTATACAACTATTTAAAACAACAGTTAAGAATTCAGACTGTAATGTATTTACATGGATTATATTACAATCTGCTACTTAAAGCACTTAAAGTACATAAATGGAGATCATTTTTGCCAGTACCTGCTAAAATGAGTAGGAAGTGAGACTGCATCCCTGTCCCTGTCACTACCCAAAAATACATCTTGGTAAGTATAATGGTCCTTATATCTAGTTAATATATCTTGCTTCAATTCAACTTATTTCTAGATGTTGTACTTGTTTTTAAGTGTTTTTAAAGCCAAATCATTCCACTGCATTGGCAAATAAGTTTGCTTATTTTAAGAGATATACGTGAAACAAATTATTTCCCAATGCAGTTAAGTAATTTGGCCTACTAAAATCACGTAATACAAGAAAACAACATCCAGAAATATGTGAAATTATATTATAACAAAGCATAACAAGAAATATATCAATTAGATATAAAATGATGTTACTTGACATGATATAATTTTTGCAGTGTAGTTTTACCATGATTTTTTTTATTGCAGAATAAAACTGTGCTACTCATGCATTGTTCTTGTTGTCCCTAAAGGGTTATGCTAAAAAGACTGTTCCATTGGCTACTAGATGTTTATTATGAACAATTTAATGACTAATTTGAAACAAAAATCTGTGAACATGTATTTAATGTTATTCACATATTAAAAATTAAACCTCAGATATTATTTCTGCAAGGATTTCACTGTGTTATTAAGGGTTATTGCAACTCATTCAGTACTGATACAAACATGATACCCCTCTGTGTTTGGTCCTCTTTTTAAGGTGTTCTTTGTCTCAGTGATAAAGTTGACTTACATCTTCTTGGAGAAGCACTTGTGAGCAGTGGGCAATTGGGTGCTCCATAGTGCATCAGTCAGAATTAATAAAAGCACCTTCATTCTGAATGTGGGATGCAAAGTAGACAGTTAATTATAAGGCAGCCTTTGGTTTGGGAGTTAATGAATTTTAAAGTGCATCAATTATAAGCTAATTGGGTTACATGCCTGGATCCTGAGGAGTGCCCATTGAAGGGTACAGACATCAGCACGCTTGTCTTTTATTCATTCTCTCCTCTCTATGAACCAGAAATGTATTGCTTAATTCTTGATGGTCTGCTTCCATGTCAGGTATGTAGGGTTTTAATGTCTGGAATTCTGGCCGGTCTGTTATGTGGAAAATATAATCAAGGAAGGGTATGATTATAGCATTGGAACTTTTATTTTATAAACCTCTGTGATGATAGGGATAGTATGTGAATAACTGATTAAAACAGAAACAGTAATTAATAAATTCAGTTCGATATGATGAAAGATCAATTTTGATGTTCCATCTTGCAAGCTTTTTTTGGAAACATATGCACATTCCATATTTGCTGCCTGCAACACTATCTAAAAAACAGGAGCACGTTTACTGCAATGTTACATCACCTTTCAACAACATCCAATAATTGTTGGCAAGCGAAGATACCAATTGTTCCAGTTTTGAAAGTGGAATTTTTTGCCATTCTTCCATTCTACAAGCATTCAGATGTGCAGCTGTGCTAGGCCACTTATTTTCAGTGAGAGACCTTGCCTTTGACATGTTGAAATAAGCATGGACGTCCTTGAAAAAGACGTCACCTAGAAGGCGGCATATGTAGCTAGGAAATGTATATGCATCTTGTACTGTTATTGGTAATGTGCAAGTGACCCATGGAATGGGGACTAATGACCCCCCACAGCATGACAGATGCTGGCTTTTGAACTTCATGCTGGTAACTATTTGCATGGTCCTTTTCTTTTTTGAGTCTTGTTTAAGACATTTTTTAAATATTTAACAACATGTTGCAGGCATCAACTTTAATATATATATCGTCGCTGTCCGATGAAAAACATGTATCTCCGTTTTTGTTGATTTTTACTTTTATGCATAATTTGATCACAGCAGCTGCTGTTTACACTGTGTGAAGATTTCATGACGAACGGAGGAACAGAAATGGCCCAAAATCACTTGGAAGAAAATCTGGTTCCATTGACTTACATTAGAATTAACGTAGGTTTTTGGCCTCTCCTGTAAAGTTGCCATTTTGGAGATACTTGTTTTTCTTTGGACAGCGACGATATATATATATATATATTGTATATATATATATTGTATATATGTCTTACTGTTTTTGTTTAAATACAGGTCAAAGCAAATGTACAAATCACTGAGTTTTTATTAACATTTCATGTACTGCCCCAACTTTTTTGCTATTGAGGTTTTTATAACTATAAAAACTGCTATTTAATAATAATTAAAATTATATAATTAATAATTAAAATTATAATTGACTGTGAATCAAAAAATAAATTCATAATATTTTTCATGTTTTGGGATTTTTACTGTAAGTGGAATCTTACGGTTGAGAGATCTTATTCTGAATTGCACAAGAAGATAAACACATAAACCAGAACAACTCTATTAAAACACATAAAAAATATCCACACAATATAAAAAAAAAGCTCTACACTTTAAGGATATTGCTATGTCGCCATTTCAGTACATACTCATTCTTCTTCGTTTTTTTCTGCTCTTCCACCACATTGTTATTTACCCTGTTTGACCATCAAATGGTGTCCGGCAGATCGGCCGGGACAGCCTTTAACATGTCACTGTGTTGTGCTCGTATGAAAAGGATGACCTTCAGATAATGAGAGTTGCCTGCAGGGCCCTATCGCCTGCCTGTGAAGACCTCCACAGCTGTGAGTGCCTCTCTCTCTTTTTCACTCTCTCGTTCTCACTATCTCTCACCTGGTGTGCCTCAAGGCTGGGGGTGAGAGCTATCGCGATTCATGCCCACCCCCAACCTGCAGCCCTTGTCTATCTGTGATGGTAAACAACACCAGAATGGACAAAACAGTAGACCTGACTCTCTTAGGAAAGGCAGGAGCTCAGTAAAGGCCAGACTAGATGTTTTCTTCTTACCTCATGTGCTTGAGACCAGCTGACTTTATTAGAAACTGGAAACACAGACTACACAACTGCTCAGTGATGATCCTTTAAGCTTGATGGTGACTAGTCCATGGTCATGTGATTATGATATTAATGTACCTGTGGATTGACTTGTTCTAACATTTCTCCCATGAGCTACACAATCTGCACAATCCGCTTCAAACACCAGATGCTGAACTTTGTTATCTTTGGTTTCCTGAAGATTACAATAAAAAGGCATGTGTCATTGGTGAGGGGGCATAACCCCTAATCCTGTAAAATTTAAAGTAACTCTTCTTTTCTTATTATTTATTACTCTTATTTTTTACAGAGTTAGGGCATCCCACACACTACAGCTCTAAATAGAACAGTGTTTATTCAGTTTTCAATCCCTTCAATTTTAAAGGGTTAATGGGTATGTGAAATGTGCTATATAAGCCTAACATATTATTATCATTATTATTATTATTAAGGAGTGTGTAAAATACCCCACTTAAAAGTTCATTTATTAGTGTAGTATTTGAAATGTAGAAGTACATTGTTTGGGATGCGTCTGATTCTCATTTATATTGTAACTCATTAGGTCAAAATTCATTAGGTTTCAGTAGGTCAAAATAATTGAAACGGATTCTTTTTAGAATGAAACAACCCGACAATAAATGAAAATAGAGTAAAGTATAAGTAAATATATTTGACTTTCTGTTTTGAAAAATGTTGGTTTGGTGATTCAAGCTGAGTGCATTTGGAATACATGTGATCTTCTCTGTTTAAAATCTCTGTTTAATTTCACTGAGATCTTCCTGTTTGTTTGGAAACTGTTGTGCAGTACATCAAATCATGATTGTGACACTTCTGTCAACAAAGAATGACTAGTAAAGCAGTGATCGCTGAGCCAAAAGAGTTTCACAATAGTTTGGAAAAAAGAACAAAATTATCGCAAACATTTGATTGCAGCTGTTACTGCCGAGGGTGGCACAAGCAGTTACTGGGTTTAAGAACCAATTACCTTTACACATGGGTGATATGGGTTTGAATAAAACTTTTATAAATGGAATGATCATTTAAAAGCTGCATTTTATGTTTACTCAGTCTTTATCTTATTTTAAATGATCTTAAACATTTATATGACAAATATGACACCATGACAATGATAAAATATGACAAATTAGCAAAAATACCATATGGCCACAGCACTGAGGTGCACCTCCTCAAAAACGTTTACCGGTTGAGGATACCTTCGCAACTTTCTGGGTAGTAACTGAGGGACATTTTCTTTGTTTCTAGGTCAACATCAAAAATTCCAAGTTGATAAGCTTTTGTTTATCACAACAGAAAAGGCAAACACTAGAGCAAAAGCAATTGGCTAACCTGGGTTTGATTCCCTATCCAGAAAGAATCTGTGAGCAAGAAGACTGTTTATCTTTGAATAAGAATGTTTGCAAGAATGTTTTTATGTAGTTTGTTTGTTTTGTCCACGTTGTCCTGTTAAATCAAATACATGTATGTTTTTTCACTTGCCATGCATGTGTTTATTACCCAAGATCAGGAATATGGAAAAGAGGAGATATGTGTTTCATATCATCTAAAAAGTGACACTAGAAAAACTTCATACTGTTTACAGTGGAACAATCATTTTTTGACATGCACTTTTTTTAAGTCATCCAGAAGACTCCAGCTATATTTTATGGCATAGATGCCCTTATTAATGAACTTTTAGTTAAAATGTGCTTCATAAAAAGGAAATTCATAGCTTGACCACTTCTATCCATACTTTAAAGAATATGAGACTACATAATATTGATTGATGAGGGAATCCATCAAATTGATCGCAAGCATTCTCCACAATGAAAATGATTGAATTACAGCGCTCTGACCATTAATAGACCTTCAGCTCGTAAAAAGTAAGAAGTAAAGGCTGCTTCAGGCCTGCTCAATTAAAACGGTAAGGGGTGGTTGCCATCCTACCAGCTCTAAATGGATGAATTATGGGGCCTTACATGATTCTTAAGTGCTGAAGCACAGAGGAGATAGTTTAACACACTCAACGTGGAAACACAAAGACAACACTGTCATTGAACATTGACAGGTCAATTTCTAGACTTCCAGGTGCAGGTATCTGAGAAAAGTAATGGCCTCAGAAGCCCTTAACTACACTCATCATCAGAAAAAAACAGGAATCAGCTGACAGGAATGAAACTTGTGGGTAGGTTTGATATCGTGGGACGTGAATGATTTAAGTTTCGCACTCAGCCATGGTTGTGATGTTTGCAAAGATGGGCCTTATAACTGTTCCTGACTGACTGTATAAAGTCGTCCAGTTGCGTGTGCTTTCCATTCTGACTTGTAGCATCCTTTGCAAGCGGGGCTAAGTTTGAAAGCAACTGAGCAGTTGGAGGAGCTTGAGATGGCTTGCGTTGTAGGACTCCAAGAAAGATGGATGGCCAGCACTGTACTGGTTGTGTGGATATTACCATAGCACGCTGTTGGTGGCAGTGGATAGACACACACCACCTGCATGAAGGATCTGGTAGACCGACACAAACCACAGAGAGGGTGGATCATCCGATTATGCGTGGAGTCACCCAACAACCACGACCGTGGACATCCAATGATCAGTGATGCGCTCCATGAGTCATGCACCATTGACGATTATATTCCAATTATACACAATAAATCCTGGGTGTATGTATTCCTGGGTTGTAGAACATATACTAGAAGCTTAATGTTATAATGCAATCCAACATTCATGTTTGGCATGCTCTTATGAAGGTATTATAGGTATTATAACATATTATGAAACCTATTGTTAAGTTGTATGCTCTTACATTATAAAATGTTATGGAAGTAAGTTTAACTTGGCAATTACGCAAGCTTGTCATGCATTATAAAGCATTATGTGTGCCATATAACTTTGTATAAATGCATTTATAAATCAGCATGAATACAGGATTCACTGCCACTCGCCACATTTAGCCTTCTACCACAAGTATCAATGTAAAACTTTTTCCAAATTGTGAAACAGTGGATGTTTTGGAAGTCCTCAACTTGGTCTGGATAGAAGAACATCATTTCCATCCTCTCTAAACTAGGAGAGCATAATCAGTGTGAAAGTTAAAAAGACTATCAGAGAGATCAGATCTTGCAGGCTCATTAACGGGGTGATTATAATGACAGCTACATCTATAAGCACTTTATATTCACATGCAGCTACGTAATATCACTAAAACATTATGCACAAATACACTTTTCATGTGTATAGAGCATTTTCATAAGACCACGTACGACACAAACTTTCAAACACTGTAAGTTGTTGTTTACATACACACATCCCCCTGATAAACAAATCCAATGTGGACAAGGCTTTTGAATACTCATTTATTGTCAGACTTGTCCTCTCAAGAAAGGGAGCCAAAACACAATCCATGTTCTTACACATGTTCCATGCAATATCACATTTCCACCAGAGAGGTCTCCAAACCCCCAGAATTCCTACAAGTTACAGAGTGCAGGCTTAACTGAACAATAACATTCATAACTTTCCAAAAGACACTTAACCCAAAGCATCAAAAACGTCTTAATCAACAATATAAATAAAAACATTACGTGGCAAAATATGCAAATAAATCTATGTATCTCTGCTTCAGACTTTGTTTCTAATTTTGTCTGTGCAGGGGAGAAACTGCAGGTGCAGCCAAGAATGCTGAGTGGGCTACTGGTCATTGCACAAGACTGGCAGCTGACTGTCAACCCAACAAGCACTCTCAAGCCAGACATGGTCCTGGTGTCAGAAACAGCCAGACAGGTGGTTCTGCTGAAATTAATCATTCCCTGGGAGGGAGGGATGGATGGACGAGGCACATGAAAGGAAGAGAGCCAAGAATGAGGACATGGTAAGCAAATGCCAGAGCCAGGGGTGAGCGCAGCGTCTGCCCAATAATGTGGGATGCAGACAAACCTATCTATAAGGCCTTGCTTTACGGGTTTTCCAGTCAAATTAGTTAAACTTAACGCATATGCTAGTACATTTGGGCTGCATCCGAATAGCTGACTGAAATGTTCTTTCTTGATTTTGTCTTATCAGATCTGGCAATGTATCTAGGGAAATCGTGTTCTACAGGTCAGGCAGACAGAAGGAAGGCAGACAGAGGGAAAGCAGACTAAGTGTAATTTTTCCACCATTTAAAACGATACAGCACAGTACAGTAGGAAATCTGAACCCAACAATATTCATGCCCTGGTCAAGTACCTTCACAGAACCATGAAGGCAGAGCTGTTTTTAGCTTTCATGATTACATGATTTCTTATGCAAATCTAACATTACCAGTAAACACTAACAACGGTAACAACAGTGGAGGATTTTAACAAAGCCACTTACATTTCGTCACTGTCCAAAATAAATCAGATCTCCATTTTTGTTGATTTTTAGTTTCATGCATCACACAGCAGCTACAGTTTATATTGTGTGAACATTTCATGATAAATGAATCAACAGAAATGGCCCAAAATTGCTTGGAAAAAAGTCTGGTTCCACTGACTTACATTAAAGTTAAATTGGGTTTTTGTTCTCTCCAGTAAAGTTGGCATTTTTGGAGATACTTGTTTTATTTTGGACAGTCATGATTTACAGCTTTGAAAAAATGTATTAATAATAAAAAAAATAATATTCCTAATTGTGGACCAAATTGTAGTTACCAGTGATGTGCATATAGTAAATCCATCTTTTTAGAACACCTAGGCTTTGGCTAATCCATGGATAAACAGGACTAGAAGACGGAGAAGGATGCTACAGCCAGTGTGACCATGAACAGAGTAATCACATAACATGTTGCAGCTGGTCACAGTCAGGGATTATAGCGAAGGTGACGTTAGCCAGGGAATTTTTTTGTGTCAGGATTTAAGCACTTTTTAAGCCACACGAGAGTAAACAAACTGATTTTAATGAAAAATTATTTATGAGTGAGGACGTGGTATAGTGTTTGGATTTTGTATTACAAACAGATGCAAAAGCTTCACAAGTCAACCAAAGGCCCGAATAAGAAGACCTATGAATCGTCCCTCACAGATTCTTTGTATTCTTTGTTAATGAATGCTTTTAAATGAGAAATAATAATAAAATGAATTTCATATGTAGTTTTAATATAAATTGCACTGACAGCTGGACTTTCCCTTTCCCTCCACACAACAAGGCACATTTCTGTTTGTATTAATACTAGAATATATAGAATATACAGGTTTATTAATGTTGTTTTTGTCCTAGAAAACATAAGTAATCTTCCAGTAACAGTATTATGTATTTTTGCTTAATCTCATCCAGGTTGCTTTAGATGTGTCCACAACCTGAATTAATCCAAAAGACTTTAGGCAGTGTTTTTTCTTTCTCTTTATCTCAAAAACAGTAATCAGTTCAAAGCATATTCACCTGGAGAATGTTGATCAAAAACACACAGGATGCTTTGTGGAATATAGGTCATTATTTCCATGAGGTTTAAATAATAATGATATTAAATATGGATAAATAGTTCATCCCTTCGCTGTTTGCAACTGTTTTCTAGGCTGAAGCCATAATGTTTGTCACTGTTAATCAAAACCTGGAATTAGGTAAAGCTTCTTTACTTAGCTGTTTGTGTCTTTTTCACCTATGGCACAGTTTTGACTGT
The DNA here is from genome assembly GCA_034552555.1 of Semaprochilodus insignis. Classification (NCBI taxonomy): domain Eukaryota; kingdom Metazoa; phylum Chordata; class Actinopteri; order Characiformes; family Prochilodontidae; genus Semaprochilodus; species Semaprochilodus insignis. The sequence goes on along the minus strand of CM067499.1, from coordinate 9,743,624 downwards.
AGCTTCATGACCTGTTTTTACTTTGTTTACCCAAGTTACTTTGATTATTTATGTTTTTTTAAATGTACGTAATGATAGCATAGCAACTCTATACAAAAATGCAAAACATTGTTTATGTTTGGGTCATTGGTATTTCAGACCAAAAACAAAGTTATGTCTACAGTAAATAAAGCGTTAAGCCAGTCAGATATGAATAAATAATTATTAAAGCCGCAAGAAAGAGTAGAGTGGGAGTGGGTGGGACGCGTCAGCCTTGTGATTGTTTAGATAATGCTTACTGAAGCGTTACCCAAGATTAATACACACATTTTGAATGGAGAGGAAAGAAATATGGTAAAATACAGTGGATTTTTTAAGACTTTGGGAAGGTTTTCATAAGACATACTTAGTGCATGTGTACTGTAGCCCTGAGGAACAAGACAAACTTAAAAAGAAAGAAAAGCCAGATTTTGGTTCCCTGGGTCTTCAGTTGTTAGCTATGCATCTCTAAGATGCCTACCATAACTAGCCTTGTGGCATCAATGGGTTTAAAACTGCTCTATTTTGAGCATCTTCTTGAATTGAATTGAATTCACTTTATTTGTCCTTAAAAAGCCTCTCTTCTCTATTTCATTAATTTAAGTACTTTAAACTCACACTAAAACTTTTTAGATGAGGAAAACACAGCAATAACAGCTAATGGAACATATCTTTACTGTCCAAAGAAAACATGTATCTCCATTTTTGTCGATTTTTACTTTTATGTGTCATTTGAACACAGCAGCTGCTGTTTACATTGTGTGAAAATTTCATGGTGAATGGACCAACAGAAATCGCTTGGAGAAATGTCTTGTTCCTTTGACTTACAAAGTTGCCATTTTTGAGATACTTGTTTTTCTTAGATGTGTTGGTGGCTATTTTTAGGATCGTCACTTTGTAAATATCTTTTGCTAGGGTAGTGCGTGCTAGCTAGGTTGCTAATGCTAACATTATTAGCATGTATGCTAGCCCCGTAAGAAGTAACAATTTCCATCACCCTATAACAGCACCTATGCTCTGGCATCTCCATATATTTTGTAACTTAAATCATTGGCTAAAATGATCTTTTGAACTTTAAGACTAATGCAGAAGCCACTACAAACTATACAAATCTATAGTCAAGTGATTAAGGTCCTCTGTTTCCCACTAAGAAGCAGCACATGAACGTACGTATCAACATGTACATACATTAAGACATTAAGGAAAGATGCCATTAGTCCATCTGTGCCAAGCACTAGAATTAGACTTTTCAAACAATACATTAACAGACATGGCAAAGTAATTTCTAAAATGTGCAATGAATTCATGTGTTATTTCTGCTACATGTGTCTAAAAAGGCCAATATAAGTTGCTAACAAACTACTATGACTGTTTCATAACCTCAGTTATTTATTGTATGGTTATGACATGAACCACATAAATCTAACCACATTATATGGACAAATTCCCTCTTCAAAAAATCTGCAAAGAAACTGCTTCAACCATAACACAAAAGAAAGAATAAACACTTAATAAATACTTCAAAAATAAAAAAGAATAAATGTCACTTACTCTAACCTTTGCTTCCTAACACAATAAAGTTAAACTTCAGAGTGGTCTGATGTCGGTCTTGGTGGTGGTGATAGGAGCCAGATGTTTGAAGAGTTTAACACCTCCATAAGCTTCCTAACAGAGTTATTCCATTAAATGGTCATGAATGCACTGTCTGAAGTCTAAGATATTTTTTAAAACATCGTTTTGATACTAAAACATATGTTTGAAAATATAATCATGAAAAGAAAACTTATTTTTTAGATGTACCACTGTTTTGCCGCGTTCAACATTACAGCTGAAAGCTTAGTGTAGGTTCACTGGTCTCTCTGGGTGGTAAATAAAAGAGATATATTTGTGACCCCTGGTTCCTATTACCAACACTGTAGAGCACAAGTTGGTCGGTTTCTCGAGAATTAAGCATTACTTAACCACTTTTTTGTTTACATCTCAACCACTTAGTTACGCAGAGAGAGTAAAAAGTCAGTAGAGTACCACATTAAGACATCAGGGAAGAAGGGAAGTGCTGAGGACAAACTAACAAGGACATGATGGTGATGTGGTAGTCCTGTTGCTGATGAAACTGGTAGTTATGAGGAACATGTATTGTTAGTAATGGAGGAGCTGTGTTTACCTTAAAGTTAAAACAAAAGAGTGAGATGGTTTTGCCCACTGAATGGGTGCATTTGTCATATATAGTAGGTCTACATGGCCAAAGCTGCACTTGTCAGAGAAACTGACATAGACCAGCTGTGCCCCAGGTGGGTGGAGACCATATAAATCCTAACTATAGAATGGAGACGTTGCAGGTTACAAAAATACATTATGCTGCAGGATGGGCTGCCTGTCCCAGTTCCATCATGTTGTATATGCTTTAAAATAGTGCCAAAAAGAGAGTTTTGGTCTGAAAAACAAAAATCATTTTCTGAACTTGACCCATTGGTATCAATAAGAAGTATGGGAAGTTTTGGTGACACTTCCTATTATAAATGCATTTAAAATGTGTTATGTAGGATATGTAATACCTGATAATAGATTGCATAATCCTGTATATAGGTAAGGTCCACACCTGGTCAAAAGAAAACTGTAGAAATCCATGTTGTAATATACAAAAACAATAATAAGTAATTATTACAGTCTTTCAGTGAAGTAAGTTTTTTTTTTTTTTTTCAGATTACTTATTTGTGTATTCAATGTGTAGGGCAATTTATTATAATAATAGTTTCTTATAATAATAGTTTGTTATATAGTTTATTATAAACAAAATTAACAAGTATTTAACAAACACTTTACAAAAGTGTTTTTCCTAAGGTAAAATAGAAATATTTCAATTTTTTTTAATTCTTACAAAAGTGAAAGGAGCATGCTACCAAGAGAATCAAGCTGCAATTGCTGCAGCCTAACATGATCAGTTACTAGCACCTGTAGCTAGCTAAACCTACTTCATCAGTTACTAGCACTTTTAGCCAGCTAGACTAACCTCATCAGTTACTAGCACTTGTAGCCAGCTAAACTTATCAGTAACTAGTACTAGTATCCAGCTAGGGTAACATTATCAGTTTCTAGTACCTGTAGCCAGCTAAACCTACATTATCTGTTACTAGGGCCTGTAGCCAGCTAACTTAATATTATCAGTTACTAGCACATGTAGCCAGCTAGAGTGCTACACTGGGTTCAGCCAGGCATGTCAGTGGTCCTGCCATTTTGAGGCAGTCTGCTGGACTGCATTCAGTAATATTACAGAGCAGCAGTTTAAGACATGTACTATCCAGAATGACACTTTTACAAGAATAATGCACTCAGAAAGCATGATAGAATTAGATAATAGCGACAACTCAGATATCACCACTCATACTTGTGCAATGTTTATGTGTAGATATGATCGTGCCATTAGTGAAGCACCCACATTGGTGTAATGGTTTGTCCACTGAATTCTGATCTGATTATAGTTATTATACTCATTTAACGCTAAGTAAGCGTTGGATAGCATTCCTTAATTTGTATCGATATTCCCACTAGATTAGCACCTTCTTACACAAATCTGAAGCCAACTTCTGATTCGCCAGGTGTTTGTTTGTTTAAATGGTGCAGTCACAGGTGCCAGAATACACCAAATCTGAACAAGACGGGTAATTACACACATTATTACAAGACCCAAATGACCAAAGTTTGACCTAAGTGACCATGAAGTTTTTCTTATCTATTAAAGCAGTGCAGCCCTCAGGAACTTCTGAAATGGCTTAAATAAATTGTTCATGATATTTGTGTATTGAAAAGCATTTTCACAGTCATGTGAGATTTCAGAAAATAATACAAAACGCTTGCTTTGTTTCTTTCACTTTCATATACCTACTAGGTATGAATATACTAATCCCTGTTTATTTTTTGCCTGTATCAGAATAGACTTGCAACTTTAGCCAAACTAAGCTAAGTGTTTGTCCATAGTTTGAAACAAACTGTATTAAACATGTTAGCTAAGTGCAGTCAAGGACGCCATACAAAGCAGTTTTTTGTTAACTATATATGTATTAAGACAAAGACAAAGAACTAGTGGTGTTATGGGAAGATGTTACATCCCATCACTTGCCTGGGACCATTTCACTGCTATGCGCTCATTTAAAAGTTGCTGGTAGTGAACTGTCACTGCTTTACCAGTGAAAGCACACAGTTAACTGAATATATATAGCTAGTATGGCCAGAATACAATCAAGCTTAGAGAATGTTATTAAGCTTAGAAGTAAATACCAACTTTATCTTTAAATACACTGTAAAAAGTGTTTCGTTGGTCCAACCTAAAAAACAACTCTAATTTGATTCAAGCAAATGAAGTAGGTTTATGCAACCTAAAAAAAATCTATCAAAGTAATTGTTTAAGTTGAATAACCTTATTCAATTGGTTGCAACAAATTGAAGATTTTTTTTCAGGTTGTGTACATGATCAAATTTCAAACTAAACTGAGGAGACAACAATATATTGTTTTTATGCTTGTGTCGTGTTCCCAAGACATGCTTATGTTTATTATAATAATCAAGACAAACAAAGATATTTATCTAAAAACAGTTTTGAAGGAAAAAACTCTGGATATTAGTCAAGACAACATCTGACTTACATATCTTACAGTAATCAAGACAAAGGCATTTATCTTTGGATCCATTTGAACAAATGGATTTGGAAGAAAATGTCAGACTATTACTTTAAATGGTCATTGACTGCACTTGAAGTACCTGAACTAAATGATTGTATTGCATTTCTTGCTGATAAACTGACCACAAGTGATAAACAACCCTGATTAACAATAGGTGAAAGATGATGAGGTGAAAATGAAGCCGTAATCCAAATCCTTTTGTTTGTTTTTCAGGTCCATAACATCATGCAAACGAGACAATCCGTGTTGTTTCTTTAGTCTGGTGCAGGTATTTTCCTTTTGACTTGTTTGTTTGTTTTTTCACATCAGGCCGAGTAATTTTTTTCACCACACTACGGGGGTTAATCTCTGTGGAGGTCGCCGACGCTGCCTATTGCACCGCTTGCTGACCCCAGCTAGGAGATAAGTAAGGTTGTGCTCACCCCACCTTGTGCCTTTTCCATTCACTGAGGATCAAGCATTCATAATCCCTGGATTTTATATCCACCAAAACAGCTTGGGCCCATCAGCAAATTGCGATGGCATATGGTATAGGTTTATGATTCATCTGGCACTTGCATAGCAATGAGGGCCCATCATCCGTCGGCAAACACAGAGAAAATATCGTAATGTTAAACGATGCCAGCGATGGGGAGAGGTGCTGCTGGGCGTGTGGGAGGGCTGTGTTTGCTCGAGAACTTGGAGCAGCTGAGGTAGTAAAGCGCCTTCTCTCGGCCCTGCTCTCTGGTGGGCAGGCTGGATTACAAACCCAAACCGGGCCTGACCAATCTGGAGCGGAGCGATCCGCCTTAACACCATTTTACACAGGATAGGGAAGAGGTTGCAGTACACGTGATGTGGTGTTGGCTTACTGTACCACAGCCGGTCAACTTTTAGCTGCTTAACCCCTCAAACTCTTGGCTTATTATTCACTCGTTAACCCTTAGAAGTATTTAAGCATTACTGCTGTTTCATGTACTATTTGAACTTATGCATGAATTACTTACATTCACATTTGATCTATATTCAGTATGGACAATTGTCTCCTTGCACTTTTCTGTTTGTACCCACCTTATTCCTGCAGCCCTGTGATGCTTTGATTGGCTTATAGACAGAAATTCCTGTGAGGCATAAACAGTCTGTTAAATGCAAATAACATCCTAATGTGGGAAGAGATAAAAATGTAAATGACCTTTAAAAATGTAAATGAGAAGTAGTTTCCCTCAGTAAGGCGTCAAACCGCCATGTTTGCTAATGTAACATGCCAGCCGTCTCGGCGTGGAGTTGTAGAGGTTCCTAATGGTGTCCTGTGATAATCCATCCCATGCAGCCTGAATATTATCATGCAGTCCCTGCAGATTTCAAGGTAGGGGTGGAGGTGGAGCGAAACAAGGCCTTCAGGACATGTGACGGGTGACAACAAACTGTTCATCTTGGCACTGACCACAGTGTCTCCACATTCAAAAGCGGGACTCCTCACTGAAGATGACCCGCTGCCATTCTGAGTCACTCCATGACAGTCTAGTACGGCACTATTGCAGTGTTTGGTGACGCTGACGTGGTGTTAAGGGCAGTCATCTTAACTGGTCTGCATGCAAGTAGTCCTGCATCATGCAGCTGTGCAAACGTGGCTGTTGGGTCAGTCAGGTACAGCGATAAGACCTGTCTTTGCTTACGTCACATGCGTGGCTGAGTGTGAAACTTGAATCATTTACATGTCTCACAATGTCAAACCAACCCACCAAGTTTTGTTCCTGTCGGTTGGTTCCCTCTGGGTGCAACTATTTGTGCAACTATTTTTTGACAATGAGTATATATAGGCATCTGCTGAAATATCTAATGAGGTTAGCATGCTAACCAGCTAGCCCCAGCTCGTCCTGTCTAAAATACCACTCTGTACCTCAAGCGACTCTGATAGTGAGTCACTGTAGCATTGATTTGAAACAGTCCAACCTGAGAGCCCTGGTGCCCCAATAGCGTATTCTAACATCTTGTCAATCTTGTTAAAGGTCCTGTTAGATCCTGTTCCCAGTTAGACTGCTTAAGAATCATTAGCCAACTAAAGGAACAGTAAATGAACAATACTTTTGTTCCCCAACTGGATATTTTGGCCACATTCTGAAAATACAGAAGCAGAGTGCCATAGAATGCCCTAGAATTATACTGGCCTAGATGAATTAGTGGAGATTTTCATACCCTTTCCAAGGAGCCAAACTGTCACCAGGTATGGTCGAGTAGCTTCATGTAGAGTTTGACACTGAAGACACTGAAGAGAGGAGCAGTTCCACCTTTATTAGCATCATAACCCCAACAGCAGCCTGTAAGTAGCAGCCATGCTGTGAGCTACTTGTTTTGTAGCTTATTACGTGGAGCATCATTTTATGTCGACATGTAAGCAACCTGCGGTGTGATCATAAGGGTGTCTTGATGTAAACCAGCAAATTACAGCAGAACTCATCAAATCATTCATGAGCTCACCAAACAAGGGAAAACAGCTCATTTCATTCAAGGGTCAAATCACAGGGTGTAAACGGGTATGAAAACACACCTGGGCAACCAAAGTCACACCTTCTATGTAGACATCAAAGAACGATTTAAAATACTGAATAAATGCACAAAACTACTATAAAATTATTTCTCAGACACGTGAAAGCAAGTTAATAATAATGTAATAATTGAATAACTTTTAATGTAATAACTTTTTGTGAGATAGCTTTAAGAAGCATTAACTTCTTCTGGCATGTGATTCTATTACTACTACTGGGAGCAAACTGACAGATTCTTGGTAAATTCATTTAGGATTGTGCACTTGCCATCAAACCAGCATGGATGACTCTTTATGTCTTAAAGACTGAATTACGCCAAACAGGGCTACACTGCAGACGTATTATTCATTTACTGATCTAAATACTTATTATAAACTATTATGAATTATTCAAAGACTACTATTAAATTAGTATGGAAATTTGGTAGTTATTAAAGTGGGGGATTAAAGTGTGGGCTACATATGGTTCACTAAGAGTCTGCCAAAGTTTTATGAGTGTCATAAGATTACTGTGCTTCAGTGTTCAATGAAAACTATACTGACAATAAATATTGCCAAGCAATGCTCTTACTACGATCGTTTAAAATCACCCCACACAGGTTGCAAGCGGGATGTGCAATCTCTGAACATTAGCACACATTTCCATAACATCTGCTTGCGAATTCTAAAAGCTGTTTGAGGCTCCTCGTGACACAGGGCTTTCTAAATGCGATGAGAGAACAATCACCTCCAGCCATTGTTCCTCTCCATGTTCATTAAATGAACTTTCCTGACCAGTGGCAAGGTGACTCTCTGTGCCGCCACAAGCCCCGCCCACCGTCTGAGGCAATTAAAAAGCTCCTAGCTTTGGATTGGCTCAGAGGCTTCTCTGTCAGTTTCAGTGCCAGGTTGAGTGGAACCAAAGGCTGCCCGGACAATATTTTTGCTCTCATACAAGAGCATTCGGTGAACTGACACTCGTATGTTGGGTTTTATCATTAACAGACGGAGCTCTGGCCCTGCAGCACTGAGGTGAGTGTGTTGGCGTCTGAGTCAACACATGCCTCATGGTAGTTTACTGCACATATTGTGTTCAGCTTTTTGTTGTTGTTGTTGTTGTTGTTTTTGTCTGTTATTCTGAGACTAGTAGGTGCTCTGCATTATCAGGTTGCCATTTAAAAGTCTGGTTGGATTTAGACAATAAAACATTTTCTGTTACTGCAGAATGTCATCTCAAGGAAATTACATTGATTTTTGAATTTTGTGTCATTCATTTGTTGAGATGAAAACAAAACCATTCAAAGTGGTTTGGGGTGAAATGGTTGACTGTTAAGAAATGTTCCACCTCATATTTCTTACAAATGGCGGTGATTGTGAACTTACATTACATTTCAGGCCAATGTTACCGCTAAACAATGTCTTGGACAATAACATTTTCATAATCATCTTGTGTAATAACTTTCAAAGATCTTTCAAAGAGACAACTTTGATGAATGTCAGATATAATTAAGATCAAGCTATTTTAAATTGCTATTGGTCCTTAGCCATGTCGTCAGAGTTGGGCAGAATGCTAGCAGTAACAATGACTGAATACTAAATACAATCCCAAATTTATTCAGTAATATATTCTGTTACAATACATAAAAAACAACATACTCAGAATATATCTGTCAGGTTTGACAAACTAGAATTGACGTGCGCTGAGCTGAAGTCATATCAAAAGGAGAAAGCTGAGTCATAAAACCAAATGGACAGGCAAGAGTCAAAACCAAGATGGACAATAAAAAGGGCAACCAAAACAAGAGGGCAAAAGACGAAAGAGTACACGAGAAACAAGCAAGGTCAGAAGACCACTCAGTAAAGGCACAGTGTGGCAATACTTCGCAATGGGGATGTGTGAACCAGAAGCTTATAAGCACACAGACTAAATGAGATGCAGGTGTGAATATTAATACTCTGGTGATGACGAACAAGGAAACGGGGCGTGATTGGGCGATGACGGACATGTGACTATGACATCATCAGGTAGTGGGTTCTGGGAGTTGGAGTTTGGGAGATCAGAGGCAGAGGGGAAACCCGGAAGCGTGACAATATCACTTATTCACTACTAGATCTTAGATCAATAATCCCCCAACAGAACTCAGTAACACTGAGATTACTAACTGGTTTATCACATTGATTTATCAGTCTACTAAGGCTTTAACAGGAACCTCAGTGTTTGTAAGGAAGCTGTCTGTTGGGTTCTTATGTAGACTTTTGTATTGAGTGGGTATTATAAATATTGTAGTCTCTTCAAAGTGTAAAAATGAAAATGTGTTCTAAATATCTTTTTCAAAATGTAACATAGACTGGATACAAATATTTCTGTATCAGATACAGATACATATTTCAAATATTTTAATGACTTTCTATTCAATTCAGCCCTGTAAATGATAAAGGCTTGTAATTTAATAAGGAGTGCCCATGGGGTTAACTTTTGTACATGCTTTTCAAACTCAAAATATGAGGTTCAGCATAAATGTTTATACACCTACCTGTTGCACTCTCTTTCAATGATTTTCTTTAAAATGGGTTTGAAAAAGTCCTTTTCATCTGCCACAATTCAGTTCCATATTCAATGTTTTTTCTGACGTGTGAAACAAGAAAGGTACTTGGCTCCATGCACGAAACATCAACTCATGCAAAATGTATCTAAAAAACACATGGTTAAAAGTCCAAAACAGCAAATTATGGCCTAAGTGTTGAAAAAATGTTGATTTGCAGGCGAGGGAAAAAGCCCTAAAACAGTAATCCTCCACCTGCACGTACCAAATGCTGGAAAGTACTGAGTTTTTTACAATATGAGAGGGATTAGGTTTATTTGCTCTGAAATACAAAGCATAAAATCCAGTGTGAAGCCTAACAAGTTGGTCTTAAGTAAAAGGGCCATCGCTAGCATCCAGAGAAAGGGCCCTCTGTGAAAGGTTATCATGCATAAATATCTGATTCCACACTTACCCATATTTCTGTAACGACTGTGACAATCGGGATAACCTGTGGGGCTAGATGGGCTTAAGGAGCAAACAGCTGCCTAAGCCGGGGCCCTCAATTAAAGCCAACCAAAGGAAGTGTAATTTAATTTTACGACCATCATAAATAGGCATATGGTTTCATGTTATTCAGTTTAGACAAAAGCTTTTCAGCTTAGTTACATGTGCATGTAATTCTGACTTTTGATTTAAGACCTACTGGTACAGTTGCGTGTATAGAAGTTTAAGCACTATGAAATTATTTATTTAATTAAGTTTCTAAGTAAAAATAAGTTAACACAGCCACTACCTGAAACAAACACTTCTGGAAGCCAATTTAACATATGAGGCAAAAAATAAAACATAAAATATAAAACAGGCCATAACTTTTGCACAGGCCACAGTTTTTTCCTCCAATATGTTATATTCTGGGGTGACTGGGGTGCTCAAATTTTGCATGTGACTGTATGTATGAAAAGCATGGTAATGTTATTTTACTATACACACAAGCTTTTTTGCTGTATTTCACAGACCTTTCCACTGTGGTAGTTTTTGGTCTGCAAAGAGTTTGATGGAAACATCAAATTTAAGGCTGCACTTCATCAAACTATTTTAAAAGGAAGATCAATTTAGAAGGGTGTAATTCAACACCAATGCCTCATGAAACAACCATCAGACAGTGTGAACACTGCCATGATGAGGCAAGCACTTCTCCAGCTTGAGCAGAAAATTTCCTCTTTGCATTAATGTTGCATTAAAGGTGGAGAGTTATGACTTTAAGCCCAGTTGTTTTACTACTAAAGGCAGGTGCGTGAAACTTCAGTCACGCCTCATTTGGGGAGCCAATTGACTCAAAAGGTGTCTAGGGAAGGTTTTAGTCACATATCGTGGGGGTACGAGGTTTAGCTGGATCACAAGGTTTGGATGAGAAGAGATTGTGAGTGCTGTTAACAAGGGCCTGGAAATGTTGGACTGGCAGTCTTTGGAGGGTGGGGTGGTGTTGTGTTGTGGGAGTCAGTGACAGGTGTAGTTAAGTTTGATAAGACTCTTAGTGGGTACAGTGGCACCCTGGTAGGTGACTGGGGCCTGAGTAAGACCAGGTCAGATGGGAGGAGGGAACCTAAGAGATATGGCTGAGGCAGAAAAGACAAAAACTTTTAATAGGTACATTACAGTGCCTGTGCTTGTGTAGTACATACTTTGCTGCACTGAGACTGATACCATGCATGTAACTGATACCACTACATATTACTTATCCTCACTGCCAGGACAAAAGCTAGCTTGTATCTTTGTCTTTCTTTATTCAAGATGAATGGACCAACAAAACTGGTCCCATAGTACTTCATATTTTCATTTTTGCATTGACATCTATTAAAACTTAAAAGTTACCATTTTTGGAGACAAGGTTTTGTAAGGATGGCAATGATATAACACATATTTAATACTACATATAGTACTAGACTAATGATTGATACAAATACAGTCTAGGCACAGGTCAAACTGCATTTTTATAACGGTAGAAGAAAAGTACCATTTATTTGAGGAAGAACTAAAATGAAGCATGTACATGTACTGTATTTTATCTTTTTTTTTCCAATGTCAAATTCAACAAGTAAAATGAAACTGGGCACAATTTGGATAAGCATGTCATATTTACGTATTTACGACATGTTAACTAATTGCAATTAACTTTATGAGGTAATTCCCACAACTTTACGAGGGCATTCCCAAACGTTTGCATTAAACCATATAGATAATCACTGCTTATGCACTACTACATACATAATTAATACCACAACACTGTGGACAACTTTATATACCAGCCAAAATATAGGAGTAGGCATAGAAATGCCAATGTTTCCAAAAGCAATGGCTAAATTCAACATCGTGAGAAAATAATATTGCCTTTGAATAATTACTTAAAAAAAAAACTGAAACTATATTTCAACATTTCACTTAGTATTTTATTCCGTATATGCGGTTTGCTATGACCCAGTAGAGTACTTAAAGCAGGTCAACATGCAATCAGCAGCTAAGTAGACAGATAAGCAGATATTTAGGCATAAAGCCCTACATAAATGTGCAGAATTAAAAGCATATGAAAATATGGCTTTTAATATCTTAATATTATTGCTATGTGTTTTAAGCTGCACAAATGGGTAGCTGAGCGAAGCGATCTGCTTATGTGTGGCAACTGATGAATCAGTTAACGTTCAGTGATACCATCTGGGTGTTCAGAGAGAGTGACCGCAGCCGTGCTTGACAAAATATGCATTTATTTCATACAAGTGGACGGAACAATAATGAGGGAAAAATGTGATATCATTGAAGCGCCATGAAGAATACTGCTACTGGAAATGCATAACATTGTTTTGCACAGTGACTGCTTTTTAACATGAGTGAAACATCTACTGCTATAAAATAACTGCACAAACTGTAAAACTACCATTATCAATACACATAATTAATAACACAATGACTCATTAATATTCATGACACAAATTGCCTTGCAGCTCTAGAGAGAGTTCCATAGCAAAAAAAAATTATGTGGATGAGAACTAGAGGAATGCGCTCTAAAGTACTTTTCAGGTGGAGCAGTATTGCGTGCCTGGTTACATTCACGGCTATTCACGTTCCACTATGCACAATTATTTCCTTATTCTCTAATGTTTCTATAATACATTTGAACTTATATCGTGCGTGAGGTTTAATGAGGTGCTGATGTGTTTTGATGCTTTTTTTGGCTGTTTTTTAAAGCACATTGACGAGAGGAGCATCAATTTTAAAGCAGTTATACATTCAGTGGCCAAAATTCAGTGATATGTGTAAAATCACAGCATCGTACAAACACATGTACAAACAATTTTACCTCGTTTACATTATAAAGAGGCACTGTTAAAACATGGCAATGCTTGACTCTATACAAAATAGTGCACATATCTGCGTCAACATTCCAAAATTTCAAACCAAATTTTGTTAGATTGACCATTTTAATATAAAATATATTTTTTTTACTGATGCTTTTTTTAAACTTAATATGTACAAAATATAACATGGGAAATGGTTTCTCTATTAAAGAAAACTTGTCATTTAGATTTTACATTTTCTTATGTTTTATGCCTGTTTTAATGGGTATAAATATGATAAGTTTCATGTTGCTGATGCTCTTTAAAAAGGGTGTACACAAAAAAAATTTAAAACAATTTTTCTTGCAAATAAAATGGTGCAAAATAGGCACACTAAGCATTCTAGCTTGTCTCCTTCCCCTCTCCATGTACATGAATGTGCACACAAAATAAGGGAAAAAAAAGAACATAATTATTATTAACATAAATATAAAACAATATAAAATGCATGTAAAAAAAAGAAATATAATAATGGGAAAATATTTAAAGGTAGAAAAAATAATTAAAAAAAACTTTGGCATGATTAAAAAATAGACAAAACCCTGCAAGCTCACTGTAAGGACGCTTTGGAAAAGCTAAATTCTGCAGCTGAATTCTATGCGGTGAGTTAGTACATTGAAAAGCTGTGTTGTGACCAATATGTAAATAGCTCATTAGTAAGGGTTAATAACAGTCCTCTGATTCCTGACATTACACAGAAAAAATACCCTATGTGTGCTATACAATATCTCATTTAGCGGTCTGAAAAAAGTGCACTGCACCTTTTAAAGTGCATATGCAGAGATTTCTTTTATTCATAATATGCCACCTTCTTCTTCTTCTTCTTCTTTTTTTTTTTTTAGTTATTTTTGGGGCCGGAGGAATAATTCACGGCTCTTACAATCGGAGACGAAGACAACAAAGGAATAATTAGGTGCTTGTGCCATGCCCCTACTGTCTGGTGCACTTGCATGCCCAGCCGAATGCACCCTGTTCCGTTTCCCCCCTCAAACTTGATGGTTGTTGAACTTATTTTTAGTGTCATTTGATAAGCTTCCCTGCTTGCACTGAGACATCCCACTGACCCAGCCACTGGTCATTGTCTATACCGCTTCCCGTCAAAGCTGGCGCGCTTTGTCAGATTTCGACTCGAATATCCATTTCGCATCTGAAGTAGCGTATCGAAAGTGACTGGATCGTTCGAGCCTTTTTCTTCAGCTGCCGCCCCTCGTCCTCCCCCCGCAGTGTTTCCGCCCGCGCTAGCATAATTTCGCGTCATGACAGCGCACCGGCCGAATCCACAACAGATATATATATATTGCTCGCCTTTTTTTTGGGGGTGCGCGTGCATGAGGAGGGGTGGACAATGAGGATAATTTCTGGAAATGAACAATACTTATCCATCCGTCGCACCTTTCCTTTCGGGTTTTGGATGGAAGGGTCCTCACGTTGCCATGGCGGCCCAGCCTTTTTAATTCTCAATGATGGGGATACAGTAATAGGTCATTCAATGTCAGAAAGATGAGGAAAAGCTTCGCAGGCTGCTGCTTGCTGCTGCCTTTAATTATTTAAATGAAACTTTTGCCGAGCGAACTACCGGGTTGAGACGCTGGGAGAGCCTCGGAGAGAAGGGTGGTGAGACAGCTGTAATGTAAAAACTAGCCGTGTTTACGGATCGTGAAAGTCTGAGCAAGTAGCCGGCTTGGGAGGGGAGCAAAAAGAAGAAAAAAAAAAAAACACACCAACTACCATGTCAAGGTCTTGAAGCATCTGTCCCTCAAAAAGTAGCCGCAGTCCTTTGGTCACGGGCTGTCTTGCGGTGCAATAACGCTCTATTAATTTTTAGGTCCCGAGCGCACAATGATAGAAAGGTGTCTTCACAAACTAAAGGGCAAAGTCTTATTGCGTCCAGTACCTTAGGGCGTACTGTCTACAATTTGTCATGCGTGTGCACTTCTCAGTGTTAAAATGACAAGATCTCCAGTCAAAGAGGTCCCGCCAGGCATCGAGCGAGAGTGGACATAGAGAGGCTTTGTGGTGAGACATTGCCAAAAGGCACTGGACTTCTGCACTCCCCAAGCCTACTGGGATTATTTCTACTTCCACGCCAACGGCAAACAGCCTCTTCTCGTTCTGTGTTTTTTTTTCCATTTTTTTTTAAATAGCCTCCGTCTGTGTCCATTAAAATTAGTTTCCCCCCCCCCACAGAAGGCACAATATGGTCAGAATATGTTAAGCCTTTGGTGCGCACAAAGCGGCTAACCAAATCCGGCACAAAAATCAGGCACTTTTTTGATGTATTTACTCTATCTGCGCTAAAACACATAAGCATGATTCAATCCTTCTTTAGCAGCTCGAGGGATACAATAGAAGTCATTTAAAGCAGATGTAATGGTTGGGTAAGGCAAATGCTTGAAATTAAAAGAGCCCTAAACAGACACATACTGCATTACAGACAAGGTATATCATCTACAACAACGACAACTATGACAACAAAATAAAACAACCTGATGTTATTTTCCTTGTCCCCTCTGAAATACTGGATGTCCACATACTTCAGTGATTGAAGGCAGTCTACTGATGTCCCACTCGGCTGAAATTTATACACCGTCCCTGCAAGACAAAAAGGAAGACAGAATATATTCACTACTGTAAGTTCAAGTGACTTTTTAAATTAATCTTAAAAAACTCTTATAGTTTATAATAAAGTTGACAAACATACTTATTGTTCAAATTAATTTAGCATTATTTCATAAATGTTACGTTAAATACGGTATATTGTAGATATGTGAATTTTGTAAAAAAAAAAAAAGTATGGTATTTATATTTTTACATTTATATATCTATATATCTATCTATATCTATCTATCTATCTATCTATCTATCTATCTATCTATATATATATATATATATATATATATATTTTTTTTTTCCACATTAATAAATGAGATGGGATTCTGAATTTATGAAACATAGAGATCAAAACTGAGAAACTAAGAAATGCTTCTTCCAAAATTAAACCATGTTTTTTCCCCAAATAGTACAAATAAAATGTACTATTTATGTAAAACATCATCCTCACTGTATGTACCACAATATATTCCAGTAATATTATCTATACACATCTGATAATTTCTTGAAGACCTGTAAACACCTCCTTGGCCACTGCACATGGTACAGGGCACTAGGGAGATACTGAGGACACTTGGGCCACTGGCACCAAGAGGGAGCTCTCGCACAGCTTATTCCTACCACTGTGCACATACACACTCTAAGTGGTCAGCTGAACCCAGAAAGGCTCCCTCTCTGTATGTTCTGTGTATGTATATTGGCTAGTACAATGTACACAAATCCTGTTACACAGTTTGAGGTTAGATTAATGACTATTTTGTGAACATTTTTTTATTTTTGTTCTAAAACTTTTACTCTGGTGCACGGCGTGAAATCTAGCAGTCTCTTCTAGTCTCTTCAGTCCAAAACTCCCTACTATCAGAACCATAAATAAGTCAAGATCCCTTTTATATTGGCGTCATCTGGCCTACTTTCCCGAGCGCTAATGAACGTTGGACGAAACTCAGGCAATGTCACGAACACGGACTATCCGCGAATGGTGGGCTTTGCGTCATCCCTCCACCGTAAGCCGCGTGAGGCAGACCCTCTGCGCTAGATCTCGCTCTGTCAACAAATAAGGCACATCAGATGCTGTTTTGGCCGCAGTCAACGGCGCGCCTAAGTTCACTGGATTTTGAGGACTTTGAGGTAGGCACTCAGAAAAGCTGCCTACCCCATACCCCCCGCCCCTGTGCACAATGACTGTGAACGGGCTCTGCTGGGAGAGCTGACCAGGTGCGGTACAATACGGTCAGGCCCTCCCCGTGCCACTCACTCCAAGGCAGCAGGCTTGGACTTGGCAGTGACCGCTTTACTCCGTGCCATGCCAGGCTGAGATGGGCAAGGCCCACCTGTGCCACCAGACTAGAAGGACAGTGGGCTGCGTGTCAGTTTGCTGAATGCTGTTATGCCGTGGTGATGTTGTCAGACGGGTGTCTGACTGGTCCATCGGGTAGTTGGAAGTGATTTGGAGGGACGGATGTTGAAATGTGGGCTAATATCACCACACATGACTTTGCCCAAATAGAACTCTGGAGTGAAATCTTTCACGTCATAGACTGTGCGCATAGGTGATAGAATTACAGCTACAATGCAAACACACGCACATCTGAACTACTATGCTATTATTAACTGGCTTGTAAAAATCAATGGGACTAAACAGCATCATTGCTAGAACAGAATTTTACTGGTGCATTCTAGCGCAGTCTGAGACTAACTTACAGTGGTAACTGCTCTTTAACCAGAATTCAACAATACAGGTTCTACTTCAGGTTATTTGTTTACCATGCCAATGTCAAAAGGTCAGTGTGCACAAATCCTACATCTATTATAAATATAGGCCATTCTAAACTCTGTCGATTACCCACTGCCTGGACCCTGATGATGTCATTCAGATGCCACATGCACTGTTACTTGTATATGGTCATTCAGCTCTCACAGCAGTTTTTGTGTCCATGTGTTCTAGATTAATTTCAGAAAAACAGATGAAAGCTGATTGTCTTGGATCCGGAACAGTGATAATTTATCCATTTCTGTTTACCGTTTTTCGCAAGCTATTGAAGAAAGAAATTCGAATATGCAGAAATGAAACCTCAATGTAATCATAGTTGTGATGGGCCTGAAACAATTAAACATTATATCTGTGAGTTGGCTGTGCTGTGTTTGGGGAAAGGGAGGGATTCCGTCTCAGAATTCTTGCTGACATATCTTCCCTAGTTCCTGAAATTAAAAACCTAAAATTAAAATCTACATGATTCGTGTAAATGACACATTCAGCACATAAAATAGACCAATAAAATTTTTTTGCTTCANAAGTAAGCAACAGCATCGTAGATGCACCCACGCAGGCGCAGTATGCAACATGTTTTGTGTCAGTGTAAACATGGAGGAACCCAGTTACGGTGTTCCAGTGAGTTTTTAGCTATCTAAGAAAAGTAAGTCTCAAGGGTAGAGGGCAGCTTAATTGAAGATGGTCATTCTGGGTCCTATTCTTAACCATCACTCACTATTGTGTAGCGAATGTGTTCTGACAAATTGTGCTGCCCTGTCAAAATGTCCAACCGCATTGCATTTTTATAGGAAGCGCTCTACACAAAGCTGTATTTTGATATCTTAAATTACCATAATAAAATTAACCTACCAGCACTGAAAGTACGTAGATAAACTTGCTTTCTTATTTGTCAGCTTCTTGTTGCCCCTTAAACGGTGCAGCAGATATTATGACACTCCAGGCGCCAGAACATAACTGCTGCACCGTCTAACATGAAACAGTAAAATTCAAACAAGAAGGTGGCGAATAGAAAGCCGACTTCTGCCTCGCATTACAACTAACATTAAAAATACAACATTTGAATTTTTTATGTTTTTATGTTTGAGCCTGTCATGGCCACACAGTGCCACCTTAAATGTTAATTTGCATTTGATATGGTTTTCATATGTTTACATAAAATATTGGCACGGTTATTATTATAATGTTTATGCAAAAAAAAGTTCTGCTAATTTTATTTGTGGTTTTAAATATAAAACTTTGCTACATTGTTTCAATTTGTGTATCAATTGTTTTTTTCAGAGATTTTCAGCATGTTTAAAAAATACTGCAATAATAATGATAACCGTAATAGTTATGGCCACAATAATAGTGATTGGTAAAACTTTCATCCCATCTCGTTTCATCTCTGGTCTGTATTGTGCAACCCTAATATGCACCATTAACAGAAGCCTATAATGCATGACTTTTTATATGTGTAGTGACACAATATTGTACATTCCAAAATCACTGTGCTACATTTTATATGGGTGCTTAAAGTAACAATTTTAAATACACCACAAGAAGAGAATGTTCTTTCCTTCTCTAGTAGACCAGCTTCAAATATCTCAGCACAAGACAGCTCAAAAGGAACGAGCATGACAGCTCGCAAGAACACAGAGCTTATTAAAAACTTGACAAAACACTTCCGCTTGATTTCCCTGATCAGAGAGTCTCTCTGTAGAGCGAGCAATGTTAAAGGGAAGACACAAGGCTCAGTTCGTCAAGAGCCTCCTCCTCTCTGACCCCGAACATATGCTACACCTATTTAGATCAGTCCAACTGAGACGTCATGTTGGAGATCACTGCTGCCTTTCTATCTCTGATCTTTGGAGTGCTTTCTCCACACCACACAAGGCTGATGGCCACTGAGCTTCAGAGAGACATGTCCTGGGCTCCAGTTCTGCCGTGTGCTTGGGCAACAGTCCAACAGAGAAGACTGTGTGTGATTTTGCATCTCATCTCCGATAGCTTGCGCTCTGGAATATCTTGATCACCCCCCCTCCCCGCCAATGCTAGAACTCCCTGTGGAGCTGTCTTGCACTTCTCCTGCACAAAAGGAGTGAGATCCAGGAACCTGAGGGTGCAAGAGTGCATTTGGATCCTGGCCCATGTCCTTTTGAGGATCCCCTCACCATAGAAATACTCGAACTTCCATCTTAAAATGGTTATTGAAGACATATGGGTTGCTAAACGAAAGTGTGTTGGAACAAATACGAAAGGGAGCTTTGCCCAAAATAACTTTATGTTGCTTGTAAACTGACTCAATGTACATCTTACGATGCACATATTCTTACATAAATCCAAATAAAATGCTCAATATAATATTATAGGCTTGTAATAATGTTTTCTTCATCAGATCCCGAAAAAAGAAAAATGGTTTTGATTCTAGTTGTGCTTTTCCCTGCAAAATATGACACAGCACAGCATGAGGAATTAACTCCCCCTCCACATATTGAACACATTAAAAGTTCAAAATGGGACAGAAGTGCAGCTGCAAATGGGCTGATACTAAGCGCCAGAATGTGAGCAATCCTGCACTCTAGCACTGGGCCCTCACTATCATGACGCCCATGGTCCACATACGGCCCACATAGCACTGCCATCTGGCATGGCGGAGAATCCGAACCAAGCCAAGACGGCCAAAAACATCACACCTGCTGACAACTTGGATTATTCTTCCAGTCGTTAAAAGTGACAGGCACTGAAACACAAAATGCATTAAAGGATGGAGAAATAGAGGTTTTAGGTCCCTTAAAAAAGGGGAATTCCACTGATTTTTCAGCATTTCTGCAAAATTATTAAAGTGTTAAGATGTAAGCACAGTCATTCAGAGTGGTCTGATGAGAAATATTCCATTGTAGAGAAACAAGAGTCAGAATAACTGTGTTGGAGATAGGAACCGTACATTTGAAGAGTTTACTGCCTCTAAAAGCTCCCTCACAGAAAGTTAGTACATACAACGGTTACAAATACAGTGTCTGATATCTGATATCAGAGTTCTCCAGTAACATTTTCACCATATTTTTGAAAACATTCATAGGTGAGAGCTACGTTGGACACTATTAAGCAGAACAGTCCCAAAAGAAGACTGATTTAGTACTGGTTTACTATCATCAGCAATATATATACAACCTCAGAAAACATGCATAGGTAAAATTACTATATCTATACTGTCATCAATATTTATGTCATTGATATTGCATTGATATTGTGAAAGGAAACCTTCCAAAATGAACCTTTCTTTCTAATTACACACTTAAAAAAATATTCTTTAAAATGTATGCATTTTCTGTCTTTGGTTTTCTAACTTCTAAGAACAACTGCATGAAAAAAGTGGTATTATTGAAACCTCACGGGAGTCAAACGCTTACAAGCCTTAAACTGTAACTTCTTTCTATTTCTTCCGCCCATCACTTCTATGTTTTGGTGCCCAAAACCTTTTTGTTTACATCTCAACCACTGAATCAATCACCTAAAATCTGTGGAAACCCCCTTAACATTCATCCAGATCCAGAGTTTGCAAATGGCAAACTGGTCAGTGTTACGGTGTTTTCACACTTATCCTGAATACCTGAGTACACACCCAGGAATTAGGTGCCCGTTTCTGGGCTTGTTTGGTGGACGGACACATTATTGCTTGTTTGCTTTCGCACACAAAAATGGAATTTGATCGATTGTGCAGCTGCATGTGTCACTTTCCGTGTGCATGTTTGCAAAATGCCATGCACTAGCTTCATTTGCTTGCTGCTTTTTATTAGTTTCTTTGGATACAAATACTTAAGCTGCAAGTAACAGCCCTTTTTGTCCTCAACAATCCAACTGGGAGGGACGTGATACATTGAAGCGATCACAGTACCCAGTGATCCAATCACACATTCTCACATGTGTCGCTGGGAAAGGATAGCTTGCACACATGCAACGGACTGCACCAGTGTTTGAGTTCTCGGGACTGCTCCTGGGTTTAAAAACAGTTCTCACACTTGACCAAACATAACAAACTTGCAGAGCAAGCGGCCCTGGGTCTGGAAAACAAAACTCGTAAAAATGACTTCAAACTTCAAGAGGAGCAGGACCATGTGGCTTTTGCAAGACCTAAAGGGATCACCTGTAGTGTTGATTTATATACACTGGTAATTCAAGTCCTGAGCCACAATAAGAAGTCTTTCAGAAGAGCTTCACCACCATAATTTACAAGGACATAAAACTGTCCCTCCTGCTGACATAATATTTATAGCGGAATCCTTTCAACGAGAAGTGCCAACTCAAATCGAATCTTCTGGGTAAATAAAGTGGCATATGATCAGCAATCAGACCCTGATGAGTCCCGGACTGACCCAGGAGGCAAGAGTCGAGAGTGATGCTTTTTAATCTCGAGCTGGCAATAAAAAATGCAACGCTGGCATCCAGTGTCACGCTGTTTGCATACAGTTCATCACCAGGCCTGCAGTTTTGCAATGATGACAGAAGCAGCGTCGAGTGTTTAGACATTGCTTACCAATCCCTCCGTAAGATGCAGCAGATCATCTGTCAGTGATAGACTGTTCAGAAGTTTCTGTTGGCACTCTGACTAGAGCAATTCACTGTATCTTTACAGATGTATGGGTGCAACATTCTTACAGGTGTGCATACATATTATACTGCAAGTAGCTTTTCATAGGAGACCATGGGACATGAATACAAACTACTGACTCTACCCACATATTTTTGCAGTCAGCCTGTGGGGGCAGTATTGAGAGTCAAAGCAGATCACTGAAGCAGATATATACTGTACATTTACTTTACACTACCATTCAAACGTCTGGAATCACTTGTTATATTGATGGCTGTTGGCTGGAATTTTGTAAACTAAGCATATAAATAGAAACCGAAGAGATTTCACTGAATATTTCACGGTGTTCTCGTGCTAACAAGAAGTTTATGAAATGACAAACAACATATCGTAATTTACAGCAAATTCTAGCCAAGTGCCTCAAGATCTGATTTAATTTGAAATGTGAGTCATTATGAATATTCATTTCATTACATTTAAGATTTTATACAGATTTCATATAGGACATAACCACTCATAACTCTGTTTGGAAGTCAAAATCATCAAAATCATTTTGAAGCTATTTGAAACTAATAAGGTTATATGATACTATCCCATTACAACATGTATCTGCAAATAAATCAGTTTTATAATACTAAAATTGGTTATTCTGAATAAAATGCAAAGTATTTATGTGAAATTATTTGGTCGTTCAATAAGAAACAGAGTCAACAGCATCTATTCATAGTTTCATGAATAAAAGATGACTGCCTGATGCAGAAGCACAATCAAATCATGGGGTTTTAGCACCTACAATAAAGCTCTAAAAATTTCTAGACAGAAAAATTATAGGTGGTAACTTTACACAGTTTAGGTGGGGCATGAGTGGAAATGTGCTCTCCATTAGAAACTAAAAGTAAGCACCAGCAGGACGGCAGGGAAGCTGATTCAGTACTGAAGGGAGGAAACCTGCTTCCCTTAACCACTGCTAAGGTGATAACAGAAAAGCATATGACCACAAAGTAGCAGAAGTACAATGCCAAGAAAGAGAGCACTGTATGGGTACATATTTGTTCATCAAAGCTCAAACAGTGTAAATGTACCTTCAAAGGTATATTCCCATGGGTAAAATACATTTTTATTTTTTCAAAATTTCATTATATAAATATAAGAGTATATAAAACATTGTAAAAGAGTCAATGCAATTTAAATATCTGTAATTGAATACGGTACAATTATGTTCCCTTACCAAGGGTATTTAATACATACCCATGAAGGTACCACTCCAGTGACCTGATGTACCATCCCATTGACAGTTTAGTACCTTTGTGTACAGCCCATGTTTCCCTGAGTGGAAAAGTGCATCAGGGGTCTTACATTAGGAACCATCTGTCTTTGAACGATTTAGCACCAGCAGGGCAGCAGGGATGCTCAATCAGTCCCAGAAGGACACAGGTTGCCTCCCTTGACCTACCTAACCGCACCTAACCACAAAGTTATCTTGTGTATTTTGAATTGCATGTAAAAGGAAATTTACAACAATGTCAAATGTCAAAGCAACGAAATTGCAGCTTCCTCTGTGTAACTTCCCGCTTGTAGCCCCACCAACTCAGCCTGGTAACCAGGCCACTGCAGTCCTTTTCCTATGAAAAAGGCATAAGCCACAATAAGCATACAGATGTTTCCTGCTCGCTACCTTGCCTCTTTCCTGTGAATTTCTTTTTCTTTTTTTTTTTGCTGGAGTAAGCGCACATCACTGCCAGCTAACAGCTCTGGGCACTGTCCCCTGGTTGTTTGAGAGAAAATGCCAGTCGTTTTGGCGGAGCGCGGGCGCTCACAGACGGCAAAGACGGGCACAGATGGCACTAATGGACAAGTGGAATCCAACAGAGGGAGCGGGACCGAGTCGCAAAGGAGCGCCATTCCAAATAGCTGCGGTGGAAGCCAGACCCCGCAGCCGACTTACAGCGGGGGCTACTGCAGCAGTGTCTCAAGCATAAAGAATTCAAAGTGATAAAATAATCATAAAGAAGCCAGGGACGCTTTATGGAATGATGCCAGCGAGATCAGATGGAGGAGAGATTGTTCTTGCTTAAACATGTGCTTTGATGTGCTCAAAGTAGAGACGGCAGGAAAACTCTTAGGATGGAAAGGGACGTTAAGGTTGCTTGTTTGTAAGTACATCAAGCGTTGTTGTGTGAAAAGGTTCTGTACCTGAAGCCTATCTCTGAGATTCAAGCCTATCAAGCCTATAAACAATGAGTCCAACATCTGCTCTAGGAACTTGAACGATCTGGAAAAAATGTGATGCTCTTCCTAGTAAATGTTCAAAGTGACTTAGGTTACACTAGAGTCACCAGGACTTGGATAATAAAAGATAACAAATGCTGACTTGACGGAAAACCAAAAAGAGAACAAAATCAACTTGAATCCTCTGCGGGACATTCCGAAAGATTCCGAAAACAAATTGCAAAACTTCCTTCTTGCTTTTCTGCAAGTTGTACCCAGAAACGGAGTGGGCAGAGGTGCCCACATGCAAGTGCTGCTGCCAAGTCGTTTCACGTATCCGTATCAGTGTAAGTAAACACATCTGCTTGAGTATGTCTCAGTACGGCTGCCTACTACCCCTCCTCATTTCCTCAGAGAAGGCTCACGACACTGCAAATGAGCATCCAAACAAGGCCGCTAGGCTCATTTGTACTTTTTAATTTCTGGCCTGTCTCTGCACTTCACCCTCTGCAACTGCCTGGCCTACAGTCAGGCCCCCAGACGCGTTACACATTCAGCTGCACAAAAAGCATAAGCTTCCATACTGTCTCACAGACAAAGCCAAAGCACACATACACAAAAGAAGGGGGTGTCAAAACCAAGCAGGAAGATGAACATACAGTTAATGTAGTGTGCAGTATTTTATTTTACAGGCATGCTGGGTATATCAGTGTTTATTTATTTATACCTTCAACAGTCTGTGTGATCTGGTTTACCAATGTATACATACCACAGGCCAAAAGTATTTAAGCAAGTAGCAATTTCTGAGGTCTCCGAAATATTTTAATATGTTTTTAAGGATTTCCCAAAACCCAACATCCCACAACATGTTTACAGCTCAAAAAAAAATCCAAAGTTCAGTCTCAGAAGTCGGTTGCATTTACTGATTCTCTTGATTCAAGTAATTCCAATTCCAAATTTAGACTCATCAGTCCATAAGAACTTACTTCATATCATCCAGTTTTGGTATTACAATGTAAAATGTTCTTCCTTGTTGTCTCTTTCTTTTACTCAGTAATGCTTTATTGACATCTACATTCTTTCACATCCTTTCAGATTCATAGCTTTGTGTAGTATTCTCACAATAATCCCAGGTATAATAGATACTTAGGCTTCGTATTCAGTAACTAAACATAATACAATACAAACATGAAGTTCATCCTCACATGGATCCTTGACATCCGATGCTGAAGGTCAGAAGTCTACCAGGTCTTGCACAGATGTTAGGAGTCCCATTTATTCTAGATCTTTTAATCATTTTTAAACTTTGCGAACACAACTCCAGCTTTAACTTGTAGAGATAAACACTAGTAAAAACTATTGTTTTGGTTTATCAATAAAAAGTTGTTTGGTATGTTTTCATCTCTAATTTCATGTCTGTTGCAAACTTCCCATAACCTATTGATGAAGAAATTTGTTTAAAATAACTGCATAGAAGCACTTTCCATATAGAAAGGCCATAATCTTTTCTGGACATCTCAGTCTTTGAGAGCTAAAAAATTTGCAGCATTGCTCACTCTCATTTCTTCTCCACAGTCCAGCTCTACCTCTCCTTGATGCTGTTCATATTTGTGTTTTTTGAGTGGCACGTGAGGGGAAAGTCTGCATAAATAATTCCTGAAAAAAAATCCCAAAAATTCAGGTATTGCGTAACTGTCTGTTAAACATAAAAGTGCCCCGATTTTGCCTGACAATTAATAACTTGAACGTAATGGCTGCCTTGACTTAAAAATAAACAAAAATACTACTAACGTTCTCAGAACAATGGACTGTCCAACCCAGAATTCAGATCTCAATGCTGAACATGTTTGGGATGCAGTAATTAGTAAATGCAACCAACTTCCAAGACTGAATTTCTCAGAGGTGGAAAATATCTTTGCAGATTTTTGAAAAGCAAAACTGAAAGTACGTCTCCTGAAAAGCATGGAAGCTGTAAAAGGCCAAAAGAACTGACACAAACTGATCTGATATTATGTTTAGTTGTTGAATCTTCTGCATAATTTTTTGTTAAATATGTTTTCTTGTTTTTTTGCTGATGCTGAAAATAAAATCATACTTAATCCCTACTTATTTGCGGTTCTATTTTGACTGGATATTAAACATAAGGGTGGTCTCATTTACTAAACTACAAGTCAAATCGTAATAATCACTAACCAGAGTGATGAAGTTGAGAGGAAACTTGAGCGTGTAATGTAAAATAACTGTATGTGCGTGTGTGTGCGAGTGTGAGTGAGTGTGTAACATAGTTGAGTGCATGGGCCTCCCACTCTGCCACCACAGTCCCCCCTTTTGCCTTCCACCAGCGTGGTGGCAGGCAGAGGTCACATGCGATCTGGGCAAGAGGGAAGAGCGAGGCATGCGACAAGGGGAGCGATAATTGGAGGGAGCTGTCAGGATGGTGCAGCGGCGAGCGTGAGCAAAGCGTCCTGCCATTTGGACGCGGCGGCGCACACGTGCCAGGACGCCCGCCCTCCCGTGGGGTGGCATGCATTAAAGCCTGTGATGAGGCTAATTCGGGCGGAAACGGCCCTGGCACTCGGCCCACGCAGGTTCCACAGGGTGACCTGCCAGCGGAGCCCCGATGTAAAGGCAAATATACTGCTATGCCTAACACCTGATGTGGATCTGAAGCCAACAATGAGTATGGAACGGGTTTTTCATGGAATGCTGACTGAGTATACTGCCAGCTATTCTTTCTTTTGTTGTAGAGTTAAGGAAGACTTTATCGCACCTCTATCTAGTGCAATTTCTTTTGTAAACATGACATGTTACCAGCTTTTCATCTCAATGAAGCAACAATATATATGCAGTAATCAACAACCAAGAAAGCATTTTGTTTTACTAACTACACCAATAATGTACTATTTATGCCCACCTAGATTCAAAACGTAGCATGTTACTTTTTCAATCCTTACAATACTGTGAGGGAAAAAAAAACTTGTCTCTCAAACTGGTGTTAGAGGTCTTAATAAGAATGTCCTGTAACCCTCATATACCAGGACTTTGTTGTTTTCTCTAAAAGTTAAGCATAAAAAGCTAACCTGGATTTATGACTGTGGGATGCCTTTAGAAGCAGGTTCACGCTGTTATTCACTGCCAAAAATTTTACCTCTAAATTACAAGACAGAAAAAGTTTTTATTTATCTACAGCCATAAAACACAGGAGTGTAAATACAGCCAGGCTGCTATGCTCAGTGGAAAGCCTTGGCGATAAAACATCTTGTAATGTCTACTGAGGAAAATATGCTTATCAAGCCGCATGGTAATGTAAGCAGTAAATAACGCGATCGCCTGTGCGGGCACGATGGAAATCTAGCAGTGTGAAGCCGCTCCGGGCTACGGCAGGATTATGGAGGAGCTGTGGGGCTTTATGTAGACCACAACTGTGAGAACTGGGTTAATGTGACCTGAGCTGGTCAGACAACGGACTGGTCAGGGGTAGAGAGTGCAAGAAAGCACACACGTATGCACACAAAAATACATCACAGCTGTGAATGTATCGCAAAGCTAAAGAGTACACTGGTATGTAAACAGGCAATATCGTGTGGAACAATATTAGCTGTGGAATAGAAGATGCAAACACTTACTTGTGTGCCTGAATGTACACAAACACCACCACAGCTGATCCTCTGATACTGCAGCGCTATACTAGTTGTACCAAGGTGTACTGCGAAGGAGCAACACTCTAGCGCTAAAAGTAACTCATTCTGACAAAGAGCCTGTGAGATCAGGGACTGTCTCATTTGCACTATCAGAGCTTCCACTGTTTATAGAGACGTTCACACTCCTGCCTCTGCTGTTTCCGCCTGACACAAAGACGTGCGGTGACCTTTATTCCAAAGACTGCACTGACCTCCTGGAGAGGAGTTTGCAGAACAGGCCAGACACCAGCCATGGCATTGCACCATCACCTACAATCCTCACATTTGCACTGGTTAAAAACAAAGGTGTCAAACAGGATTTTTTAGGGCGATGCCACAGAAAAAACACTTTTGGTTCACTAAAAAGCACATCCACAAAATGCAATGATTCTATTTCATTTAATGGGTTTCCTAAAACCTTGTGTCCCAGCCACGAACCATTTAGGACAGTGATCTTCCACTCTAGCCCTGGTGTCCCACACCCTACACAATTTCAATTAAGATTTTTTCCAGCTTATCAGGTAAATATTGAGTTCGGGGTCTATATTTCCATGTTTCCTGAAGGCTAGCTGGAAAGGGCACATAACACTACCTTTACCTTTGACCCCTCCATTTCTCTGCCAATGTACAGTGTTTCAAAGACCTGATATTGAACGTCTCCTGAAGACTACATCCAAGTCAAAGGGGGAATAACAGACAATAATTCCCTTATTTACTTCAAGACATGGCTCTCAGAACCTCACCACAGGCAAGCATCTCTTAATAGATCATCTTATTAACAGAATAAATTGGTTTCAAGAAAGAAAGCCTTGCATGAATTTTGCTGAACCACAAAAGAAGACTATCCCTGCAGGGCAACCTGATGTGCTTGGCAGGCTCATACTCACTTTAATACACAAACTGAGGAAGGTTGTGCTACCGTCTGCTATTTTCTCCTCAAGATTTTGTGATAAATATTTGCTCACAGATGGGTGTTAACTGCTTAGACTAGCACAACACATACAAAGTGCTTACGTTAAACTTCGGTAGCAGGTCAGTTAACAGTCAAGACTCTCAAGATATAGCACAGGAGAAGGAGTAGTGACAGCTAATTTTGTCTTGGTACGCCACTGACCCTAAGGACAAAAAAAGATGCAAAAATAAAGCTGAGGTATTTCCCGCTGGCGTACTGAATAAGCTTCTTCTTCCGATAAATAGGGATTAGTAAAAGGAACTGACTGACATCATCCAGAAGAGGAAGTGAACATGGTGCAAAAGGACAATGTGGTCCTGAAAATAGTGACATTCTGTTTGAATGGAGTATCCAATGTGTGTTGATTATCATCCAATACCTGGTGTAGCTGATCAGTGCTTCATTAAATCAAATTTGATGTGCTGCTGATGGGGTGGCCTGGAGCTTGGAGGAGAAATCCAGAACCAAAGAACCAAAGAACCACAGTGTTTTTTTCTGGCAAATATACACTTACTGTTAGTGTGGGTCATATGAGTATACCTATCATTATTGCGATAATTTATCCAATTACAAGGACATCATCATTACTACATGACCAACTGCATGTTTCAGTAAAAACAATGTATAAGTAGTCAGATATTTCTTCTTCTTCCTCACAAAACACTGAACATTTCTCATATTACTTACTAAGATCAACACCATAGGCTTTTAGCAGTAGTTACTGATGTTCAAGGTTTATTACTGAAAAACTTATTATGGTAATCACTGGTTTCACTGGTAGAAGTGAGTGAATTTCATTCAGACTTTAAGGTATGTGTCTCATTGTTACTCTCATAGGACTGTAACATTTATTGGTTATTCTATATTCAATACTATATATCACTTTTATATATTTTATATATTGCTTTTGTGCTTGTTTTGCTATCTGGTGTCAACCAGAGAAGGATGTGTTCCCCCTTTGAGTGTTGGTTCCTCTCAAGCTTCTTTCTCTTGCTCTGAGGCAGTTTTTCTTGTCACTGTCGCTCTTGGCTTGCTCACTTGGGGGCTTGCTGACTCAGGGCTTGGACCTGGATTCTCTGTAAAGCTGCTTTTTGACAACATCTGTTATAAAAGGTGCTACATAAATAAACCTTGAGTTGACTTGATTTGACTAGTCCTGTTCACCTGGACTAAGTGAAGAACAGTATATCTGTGTATTAGTTTTAGATGCACTGCTGGTGCATTCTGTCTGCTCCTGCTTTCTGGGCCACTTCCGCTGGTCCATGTATCATGGAATTTCACTCAAATGACAAATGATACATGAAAGAAATGTTTTTTCTTTGAACAGAGACAAAAATAGTATATCATATAAGTATCATGAAGTAATATTTTTGCCACTTCTAACTACAGACACTGTCTACATGGTTATTCACATAAGAGGATTCTGTTACCAGCACAGGCCTAGTGTATCCCCAGCCTACATAACTCACTGCAGGCCACAGCAAACATGGCATGAGCCCGCAGCCTCAGAAGGCAGCCAGTCTGTATTCAGCTATGCAGATGTCATGATAATGAGGTGCTTCCTCAGACTGGCCTTACTATGACTGCAAATGTCTCTATCTGTGCATCTGTGTGTGCGTGTGTGTTTTCTTCTCCTCAAACCAAACACAGGCAGTGGCTTCGGACTCAGATCTCCCAGTCACTCTCTTTAAACGCAATTTGCAAATACTATTTATTCCGCTAAGGGCAAATGACAACGGGGGTGTTGGGGCGGGGGTGAGGGGGCCTCCTTGCAGCTTTGATGCCCCCATTCAGTGACAGTATGCGTATATGTGTGTATGTGTGTGTGTGTTTGCAAACGAGGGAGCGTGATTCTGTGAGTGCGAGTATGTGTGCGCGTGTGTGTGTTAGAGAGCCAGGGGGAGGGGCGCCTATTAAATGGAGGATGACAGGGAGTAATTATTCTAATGTGCTACATCCCAGACTAAAGCGGAGTGGCTGGGCCGAGGTGTCAGCTGCGAGTCATTAGGGCTGACACGCGCTGGATGCTGGCGAGGCAGCTGTCTCCCTCCCAGGTGGGTTGACCTGCACCGCTGCCACCACAGCGACCGGGCCACCGGCAGGGCAATCGCTAACTCCGCCTACTACAAGTTTACAGTAAGTCAGTGGCTTGTGTACATGCTGCTGTTAACTCTCATCATGAATTTTCAGAGGGCAGAAAATTACAACAGTAATAACAACCGAAAAAAAAAAAAAACAGGACGACGGTTTCCTCATGATGAAAGCCAGAAGCTGAAGTTGGAATATTCTCTTACATTCCAACCCTGAATTCCATAGTTGCAAACAAGTGAACACGAATAATAAACAATAACACTGAAAAGAACACAGTTCCTGAAAAGAACACATCCTTTCCTGGAAACACAATGGGACAACTAAAAATATGACTGGGACCACTTTTATTAAAAAGATAAAGACAATAAAAAGAATTTCTAGTTTTTCCTCTAGGATTTTTTGCTCCGGTATTGAGTCACTGTAGCAGCATAGGAAGGGTTAACTGTGTTAACTTCTGTGGATTATTTTGGTTTAATGCCGAGTTGATTTTCATGGATTTAATGTGCTACAAGAAGAAAACAAGAAGAGGAATGCAAGTACTGACTAGGGGCTGCACAACTTCAGATTTTTTGAAGTTGACAGTTAAGTCATGAAGGTCGAGATGAAATCAACTACGAGTAAAACCACGGGAGAATGGAATCCTTTGCAACAAGCAAGTTTAAGAATCCATGATGAAGCCAAACTTCACAGGTCAGTAGAGTGTGATGTGTTTGTTTCCAACAAGTCCTAGCTCACATTTCAAGTCTACTGGAAACCGGAGATATGGATACCGAAATGTCACAGGTTTTGCATTTGACTTAGGCGCAACCTAGGCAGGCCTGCTAAGACGCTTGCCTGTAGAGGTCCAGAGAGCCAGAGAAATGTAGAACGAAATTAAGGGCAACAGAAACTGGAGATATTAGTATGAAGCCAGTCTCCACAGGTCAGTAGAGCATGACTTGCCCCTTATAACACAACTCTATTCATCAGGCTCCTCCCCAGTTGTTTTCCTGAAATGTCCATGTTGTTATTGTCATAATCGTGTAATCAGTGACTAGTCAACACCAAGCTTAAAGCATCCTCATCGAGCAGTAAAGCTGACAAGTCAACTAGTCTGTGCAACCTCTAGTACTGAAACCCAAGGACAGAATTTTACGTAAGCACCTCGTCTTGAAATGATCAGCTTCCTTCTCTGATGCGGTTCTGGAGAAAAGCAGATTGGCGGTAAGAGATTAGAAATTATTAGAAATCTCCCCTAAGAAAGGCCCCTAAGACATGTTCAAAAATCGTAACTTTTATTATGCTGGCTAATTTATTTGCATATGTTCAAGTTCTAGCCAGTTAACTCAAAGAGGCCGTGGTCAGTATTTACAGTAATGCACGCAGCAATAAATAAGAATATACATCAGTCTGAACCCAGTGGTGTGCCTTATGAAAAATCATGAGCATATGTACCAATAAGTTCACACAGTGACGGTCGTCTCCATTTCTGACCAAAATCAGACAAACTCACACAGTCTTTGAAAAAAGAAAGCTGCCCAGTTAGGGCAAGATGTATGTTAATAACTTTGCCGCTCTCCGTGTTCTTTAAACAAGTGTTTTCAGAGCAGGATGCCAAAAGCGCTTTATTTGAAATAGATTGCTAGGCGGTATGTTTTATGCATGATTCCTTCTTTTTCTCTCCCTCTGTATCATTTCCTATCATTTCAAATCAGGAACGATGCACGATGACTTAATTCCTCCACTGGTCTTTCAGCTTTATGTTTTACAATGCGCAGGTTTTGGGCGCTCGCTGCAGATGCTTCCTCTTTGATCCACTGCCAAAGAACCAGCTTCTCTGAACGCAATATAAAACCTGACACCGTCATAACATTTGGCTAGTTTTGTGTTGTAGAAGGGCTTAATTTTGTCTTCATCTTTATCCAACAGCTAAGTGACGGTAATGAAAACTGTTTTTTTTGCACCGGTGCCAGGCCCGTTATATTATTTTTTAATGGCCGCAACAGTGTGTTTCATTACACTCAGAGAAAATCCCCGGGTTCTTCTCGGATGGCCTCATTAGGAAGGGCCTCATAAAAGCATTTTTTAGTTTATTGCTACATTTAAGATGCAGTGTTTTGAGCACTCCTTAAAATGACCCCTAATTTCAATTTTAATGACGTTAATGAATCTTCACTTTTTTAGCTTCTATGCTAGTGCTCCCAGATTCTAAAACACTTTTGACAAATGCTTTCCCATGCAGGAAATACACGCTTCCTGCCCTTCACCTGATATTAGTGTGAGTAACTGTGCTGCAAAAAAGGCTAATATTTCTGCTGTTTAATTTGCACTCTGTTAATCACACGATCTCTCAGTGCTATTGTTTAATTTATTTGGTATGTGAAGAACTAACTATTGATCTATCAAAGCTAATTATTCATAGATATTTTCTTTGTTTGCATCACAAACTACCATTTCAAATCAGCATACACATAGAGGAGTATAAATCAATAACAAGCGCTTGCTGATCCAAACTGCTAATTGAGCTGGCGTTGTCAATATAAAAACACTTCAGTGTATATAACAATAAAAGAAGCCTTGTGCAAATGTCTACGTTACCTGGATAATTTGTTTAAAACAATTATTTAGCCAACATGCTTGTTTGTACTCGTAGAAACACCATATATAATGTAAATAAGTGCAGTTGAGTAGAATACAGTAAAATGCAACAAGAATTTCTTAATTTGAAGTAGTTCATTTCCTGTAGGCTGGTTAGAAGAACAAAGTTTGGTTCCAGAATTCTCCTGGACACCCCCAGCTATCACAAGGATTTGTTAAATTTCCTCACCAGTGCACTTTATTTCATTTAACAAAGTATGGATTAGATAAACCAGGTACTGAATGATAACTATAAAAAATGCTGAAATGGCTAAAATTCTGATGCTTTGAGTGACCATATATCTTAATTATGTGTATTTTATTACACTAAAAGATTTCATTTTGTCACTACCAAAACAGTCATAACACTACTGAAACTATATCACATGTTTAAGTAGTGACTACAGTTTAGCAAAGTTTGAGCAGAACTCAAAAACAACAGCCAGTACATGACTAGATACCTCATTAATCTAAAATCATTATAGTTTTATTAAAACATCAAGAGCAAATATATGTGCTTTGTTTGTAATAATTCTTGATGTCACACACTGATTTTCAGACACATTTATTTCAGAACCATGGCTCTACCTCATCACCATGTGGCCATGAGGGTCAGGGATGCAGTCTCATTTTTTGCTCTAAAATGCAGGGGTGTGGCTAAAGTAAACTCCGCCTGTGGACATTTCACTTTGCTGACATTTACGTGCATACGTTGTAATCCTGTGGTGGAAGATGTAAATCAGTTCAAGAGGCCATCGACATATTTTCAGAAAGGATTGCTGGCGGGACTCCCAGTTCAAACGTGTTAAAAATCCTGTAAACCGCTGAAACAGTACGCTCTCCCATCCACTGCCACCATGTCCACCACTTCACTCTACCATGTGACACAAGTACTAGTGTGAGAGGCTGATGCCCCTTCTGTTGCTAGTCGTTAGGACTGGTGGAACCCAACGAGCACCCAAGCATGTGCTCAGTGCACACGTATTCCAGTCTAAGGTCTCAGTGTCCCCTGACTCCAAGCCTTCATTAGTGGTAGTTTGCATCAGGGTCTGGTGAAAGCGTCACATGTCATCAGCAGCTTCATCCTTTATCGCTTCCTTCGGTGTAGACAGAGTAACCTTCAGAAACCTGCTGGCCGCAGTTTTATGTCTTAATTAGTGCTAATGTCAGTCGCTGAGAGTTTCTCTCATCTTAATTTGAGAAGACAGAGCGGTGGAGAATAAGGTTCGAGTTCATAGATGGTGGCCACTGTGCTGTGATATTTACTTCATGACGACTGAGGTACATATACTACAAAGAACGTAACAAAACCTTACCGAATTAAAACCTTTCAGTTTTTAATCCTTATACCAAAAATCCCAAAACATCAGCAGTTTCATTGTAAAGTCTGACATCTACTGTCTGATATAACACAAAGTGTGTTTGTGATTGTGTGTACAATAACTTTGAAGTTTTAATGTCAGTGTCAATGACTTCACTGTTTAAAACTGAAAGGACAACAACATTTCTTCTTGGCTGCTGAGGTCAGGGTTAGATTTAAGATTATTATGTATAGATATACTTCCATATATACAGTACAGTTAAAAAAATTACAAAATAAATAAACGAGAGACACCCCCCCTTTATGTAATTAAAATACAATCAGAACAGCCATTAAGTACAAGCTAATTATTCAGGACACGAAAAGGAGCAGAGACCCTAATAAATAGAAAATTACACAGAAGCATCAACAACTAAATATAATGTCAATTTTCTTCAACATGTAGTGTCTCCCTTTTGCCTTCATTATAGCTTCCATCAGTTTCTTCGATCAATACGCGAATGTTCTTTTTGTCTATTTTTCTCAGTAACATCCTTTTAGACCCATAGAGTGTCTTCTCCCAATGGAAGGACGCAAGGACGAAACACCTGTAGATATTTTCATGTTTGAAGCAAGAGAGGAGCTTGATTTTCTCCAGTCTCTTAAAGGTGAAAACTCCACGTTTTAGTAAGTTGTGGGCAGTCCCTGTTTTTTTAAATCATTTCTAATTTGCATTTATTTTCCTTTGGCTTTCTGCTTCCCCTTCTCAGAAATCTCCTAAAAATAAACTAAACAGCATATATGTATCGTCTGTTTGACTAGAAATCAAGCTAATGAAGGGTGGTCTCTGACTTCTGCATGTAATGCATATGGGAATACTGCATGTATAACCCCATGTCTCCATATCCTGATGCTGTATCAAGCAAAATGTGTTCGTATGTGTGTTCGAGTGTAAGTGGGTTTTTTTTATACTGGAAGGGGTAAAAGACCCAACAGCTCCTGATATACAGGGGAAAAAACATTCAGGCCATCTGATGGGTTAAAACTAATAAGACCACAAGAACGGGTCTGCATCTGTGCACACAAGAGTGGGATTCAGAACTACTTACACGCATTTGTTTTGAGACCCACAGATACAAAGCCAGACGACTGCGATAAAAACAAAATAAGGTAAACAATGCCATTTTATCCAGATTGCCATCTTCGTTTTTTCCTCTCATTTCAAGGCAGAATGTCGGCAAATCGTTCTTTTCCCACTACAGACCTAAAATTCTTTGTCCATCACACTAAAGTATGTCGCCTCTTAATGATATATGGGACAGCGTGACCTATAACTCATTAAGGCTGACATCATCATTAAGGTTATTATGTTAGATTATAAACTGTAACCATTAGCATCACAGCCATCCGTTATGATGATGAATGGCATATTGATTGAAATTCACGTCTCTCTTCTTGCATATCATACTATTCTAGGTCAGTGTGCAGGATATCTAGAAGGACAGCGAGGAGCTTTTGGGTTTGGTACCTTTACTCCAGAGATGATGTTCGACTGCCAGTGCAAAACAAATGAATAAACCAATGTTTTCAATAGCTGTGAATAATGAACCACAAGTTATTACTTATTTATGGCAACTTTAATCATGTACAATGCTCTGATGATGAAATGTTAAAAGATACTCCAAACCATAAACGGCCGGTTTGGCAGAATTTGCTTATGAAAGGGGTAGACAGTGATACGTGTACTAAAATATACCTAACATGCTGCTTTGACTCGGATCGGTAGAAATCAGACTTTTTTGTCCACACTGAGGTCCTTACAAATCAGATAAATGGCACAATTCTGTTGTTAAATTTTTGGTGGTGGTAAGGGGAGGTGTTCTTTTGGCGACACGCAGCCAACCAAGTGTTGATGATGACAAATAACGTGTGCATACAGCACACTTAAAGCAGCAACAGTAATGCTTTTATGAGCGCAATTAATTACTGTCAAATACAGATTATAAAAAGCATTTAATTTCAGTTCATCCGCCAGTTTAAAATGGGAAAAAAGTCCCCTCGATTTGCATAACAAAGCTAATTAGCATAATCAAGCTGATTAAGCCGCAGTACGCGGTGCTGGAAGGGGTGAAAACGTGCTGTTGTTAACTTACATTAACATAGAAAGCTATATGCTGCTGCAAAAGAGACTATTCAAAATATTGGTCTTCTGTTTTCAGTGGTTACACAGTTCTTCAGACATCTACAGTGTTATATTCTTATACTATATACAGTTGTATATTGTTATAATAGTATGCCTTATTTTTTTGTCAATTGTTTTTAGGTCATTTGACAATAATTAGACTACCAGTATCAACTTACATTAACATACTGAAGCCATTAAAATAAATATACTATCTTTTCACTACATCTTATAGCTGCTTACTTTTATTAGACTACATTATAACTCCAAGTTTCCGTCTAATTGCACTGCTTTTCTCTAAAATAACAAAAACAAATATGAATATACTGAAATGTCTAAAAAAATACCAAATACATAAATCAATGCTCAAAACACCACATGATATAGTCCAATTCAATACTTTTATATAGAAGAAAAAAATAAAAACTCGAAGGTTCTTGGTTTCGTCACTTTAAAATTCAAATCGATCAGACGAGGGTAGAAGAGCATTATAATACATTACTCGTCCTAGTGTGATTTCCGTGTAGGTCTGTCACACATGGAGACAGAAACGCGTGCGACAAAGCGGCTCTCGGAAAAGCTGACATTAACAATAATGCTAGTTAATTACAGCCGAGATCCCTGCTCTCATTGTGAGGGGCTATTTGATTTTAATATGCGATGAAGAAACGGTGCGGACGGTGACATGGCTGTGGTGGTGGCCAGTATGAAAAACGCACATCAATTCGGATTCAATCAGGGCAGCCAGGGGAAGCACGCAGGCCCATGAGAGTAGCCTGCTCAAGCGAGCAGGTACCAGTCCACCCAACTAATCACACATGGCCTTGTCAAAAGCATCGCTAACACAATAAGAGCTCTACAGCTGAAACGCTTGACCGCAAAGTGCAAAAATACAAACAGCCTGTAAACATTTGCAGCAATGAAACACAAATGTCAACAGGCTGAAATTCACATCAAGAGTTTAAATCCACAGCCAAACAGGAACCTTAAAAAAGAAGATTACCAGCATAAAGGAAACCATAAAGAGATGGCATCTGAAACAAATTGCTTATTGTCAGATGTCAATGTTGTGCTACAATTTGTGTGCTTTCAATATGGCAGATTAATAAGGGTAGAGTTTCTAAAGCGCATGGAAATCTACCATAAGCCTCCAAAGCTGAAGACTGTAAGACCATACAAGCACTTAATGTTAATGCACTATAAGACAAAGGTGATGGTCCTGTGTAATATGTTAAATGCTCTTCCTAAAAAGCCGATATCAGCAGTTCCTCTACAAGCCCGCCCCCACTGCCTGGAACTCATGAGCCTGAGACCACCATCAGATAATTTTTTTTCCCTCTATTCGGCTTTCTCAACAATCCCTTCCTCTAGGCACCACCCCTCCAAAACCCTCACTGGGGTCCCCCACCTAATCCTGTTACCAGCAGGCCTGGCTGCTTGTGGAGCCTGTATAGCTTAACGCGGCAGACATTAGCCAATTCGCGACCAGCCGCACGGACATCTGCCCTACTTTTCCGCACTTAACGTACCCAAATATTGAGAAAAATAATGGGGTGGGGGGTGGGTTGGATCTGGTTCAAAGAGCAAGAGGGGCCATTTCGGGAAATCAGCAGGACCCTGCCGCTGTTAAAGCTGTCACTTCTCCTCTGGGGCGGCGGCGGCTGAATGGAGCTGTCAGGCTCTTGTTAGGGGGGAATGGGAGTGTCCGCTGATAGCCGCTAATGAGGAGGCAGGGAGAGAGGAGGCGCACACCGGTCAGCAGCGGTCAACCCGGTCAGCAACTATTGTCCCCGCTAAGCTCCCTCCTGTGCACCCAACATGATCACTCAATAATAGCATGCACACTGGCTACTTAAAGACAATAAAAGGCCAGCGAGGGCGTGCGGAGGTGGACGTCGAGACACAGAAAGGTGCAAAAGTCAAACTTCCATAATTGTGTTTGCGCCTTGTTGGCCACTTAAATTCTCCTTGGGCACAAATGAGAGCTTTCTTCTGCTGGGAACGCTTCATTATTTGTGACGCTCTGGATTTAATTCCAATTACCCTGTTAATTAGAAATCCCATGCTCTCTGATCTAGGGTGCTTTTCAACTTAATACCCTTTTGCCAGATTTTTTTTCTTTTTCTTTTTTTTTGTTTGGAACATGCGGATGAAGGCTTTTGGTTCATCACGAAAAACTGCATTTAATACAGCAAGACATTTAGCACTCAGTCAAAATAATACATATTCAGTAATGCATTCACGGACGATTATTAGTCTATGTTGTGCTGTTGCTCCGTTTTCATTTTTGTTTATTTTTCTTGGACAAATTCAGTACGTTGTCCAATTTAATCAGTACCTTGATGGTAATTCATTTACATGATAAAGGTTATAATAATCATTAAAAAAAACCTGAAACTAATTGAGCAATTTCATTAATTTGGTCACTCCAAAATATGCAAAATACTACTGATATAAGGAACTTTAACTTTTGTAGTTCACAATTTTCAGTGATGATAAGTATGGTGCAATTCAACATTAATTATTTCTAACTAATAAAAAAAAAAAAAAAAGAAAAATTGTATTGAAAGCATGAATTATTCCAGACTTTCAACCAGTTCTACATTTGTACGCATATGTTATTCTTATTTGATTTTTAATACAGAAAAAGTTACTGTTTTGGCAAAAAGAAAAAAGCATCAACTATATTTGTACCATGTGTTTGTCATTTGTTGTCATCAAAACAAACGCAACAAATGTCAGAAGTGCTGACACAAAGCTGTTGACACAGAATGTAAATTGAATGTAAATGTAATTCCCAGCATAACCATAATACGCATGCACGTAATTACATACATAATCACATAGCTGCATTTGAAAAGTATACCAAACCGAAAGTAATCATTCTCGACATCTACGGCTTAATGACAGTACAGCAAGACTGCACTGGTCTGTAAACTGTATTTGCGGGAACTAAGCCGCAGCAGCTCGGCTCCGCTCATTAGGCCGCTTCCTCGGCGAAGCTGCCAGCCCCAGTTCATACTGCTTGGGCTAGTTCATTAGGACCTTAGTCTTCTCACTCATTTCGCTCTTGGGGTGGGGGGAGTGCAGTGTGGGGGACATGCAAACAGTCCAGTGTTGTCAGTGAGCGATGATGCCGTCGCTTTCGCCCCTGATCCAGGCTCTTAAAAGCTGCCACGGCTAAATCTGGCCATGTGTGTCTGCGACCTGAGGGACTGGGCCTGCCAGCCCAGCGACTTAATCTCTCCCTCTCCGCTCTCTCCGCTACCCTCCTCCGCCCAAATGCTCTTTGCTTCTGCCAGCGCAGCCGTCCTTGCTTCCTCTTCCACTACCCCCCTTCCTCTGTCCACCCCCTCCTCTAATGGCATTCTTCAAGAGCCGGGCCCTGTCGCGCTGCCCGCTCCCAGTCGCTTAATTAAAACGCTCCCGCAGCACTGTTTACGTGACCGACGGCTGTTAAATTAAGACACACTGGGCTGCGGGGGTACCAACCTGCGAGTCGTGATGTGAGGACAAGGCCTTAGAATCACGAGCCGAAAAGATTCCTTTTGTCCGCCGTGTGAGTTTCTACTGTTACGAAATAAACCTCGTTACAGCGCTGCCCTTAAGAGGCTAGCAGTCCGGCATGGGCTAATAAGACGTGTTATACAGAGGCTGATTTTAATAGGGCTTAATGTATGCAGGGGCTAAAGCGACATTTATATGTCTTGAACTAAGGGGAACAGAATACCATCAAGGGTGAATAAGTGATCCGACTGCAAATTCAGGGTACGCCGGTCTGCCAAGTCTGCCAAGGGTGTAACGGATTCAACTGTACACAGTTTACCCCAAATGTAGTCACTCTGCCAAGACATGCTTAGTGTCTGAAGTTTGTTTTGCTAGTTTTCAATAGAGCTGAGAGGTTAGTGCAGCTAACAAGCAACAGAACCTTAGCACCCTCACAAACTGTATACCTAAACAGTCACTCTGGTGTTCCTCAATCGCAGTGCCAGCATTATCTAACTCTATGCAACACACTTCTTTAAAACAAGAATACTTTTCTGGGATTCTAACTAAAGAAATACATTGATTTTAGGTTGTTTAACAACTTGATGTAGCTTGAGTGTGGAATGGTTCCGGTATTCTGTTTGCACAGCTACAGTACAAAACTACAGACGCAAAACTCAGAAACCAAACGTGTCCTGGTTAGTTGGAGTAAAGAGTAAACTGAGCAAATGCCATTTTTAACTATTCACTGAACATGCGCTGAAAAAAACTGTTTCAGCTGGCACACGAGCAGAGGAGAAGCGGAAGTCTTACTTCCTCAACAGTGACAGCTTGATGAGACACTTCAAGCTAGCTTCAGCATAATCTCCATCAGTTACACTCATTACCTCCATGCAACCCACACTACCAACCCTCCCCACGAAGAGTTAAAAAGCACCGGCGTTCTTACAAACACACACACACACACCCTGGCAAATCTCTTCTTTAGGTCCATGTGCCTTGACTTTGCCTTTGTGCAGCAGATCGGCAGGGTTAATGTATGTTAATGTATCATTTATAAAGGAGCTTGTTAGTTTCGCAGGCTGCTGCTTTGTAAAACAATAGCGAGCCCCGCCGAGCCAGGCGGTCGGTTGGAGGCGGACGAGAAAGGCAGGCGGACGTTCAAAAGAGCTCCCAGCCCGTAATAGGGCCAGCCCTCCACAAGGCTGCCACCTTCTCCTACCTGCTGTCCCCGGCCGCCTTTTTTCCGGAAACTCGACGGCAGATGTTGCGGCGCTAAGTTGGGCTCTGAAGTGCCTCACCGGCTCCCCAGTCTCCCCCGACAACACAGTCAAACCGCATTAGATCTCTTTATTTGCGCCCCAGGCAAGTTCGGCAGTGCAGCTGTGTCCACCCCTGCCTCTACCTTTGGTGTTGGAGCCCCTCAGGCGGTAAATGTGAGACCAGAAAGTGTTCGGGCTGCCTCGGAAAAAAAAAGCTACATCTGCTGACAATCCAGCAGTCTTGGCTGCAGGCGGAGTGGGGAGAGAAGGGGAGGGGTGGTTTGAGTGAAGCAGGGGAGGTGGTGGGTTGGGGAGGTATGGACCCCAGGGTCCGGGAGCTGAACAGATGTCTGCGACAACCTGCTTCCTTACACCTGTACGAGTCCTTGTAACCCGGCAATCCACCGCTGAAAAATTCATGACCCTGGAGGGTTCCTGTCGGCCATCAAAGCCCCCTGCTCTCTCCGCGCGGGCCCACCCTGCCTCTGCTCCTGGCTCCGGCGGGGGACTCCTCAGGCTTTGATAGCTCATGCCTGGGCCCAGTGCACCTGATCAAGGGCTTGAAAGTCAAGCTGTGGCCCGACTGAAGCGTGCCAGGGACTTGCTTCAAGTCTTCCAATGGCTTCCGGTCCCTCCCCTCCTCCCTGCCTCTCGGGTTTGCTCAGAGTTATTGAGTTTTCAATACTTTGTTTAGAGAAAAAAAGTGAACATGACTGGAATATTTCCACCAAACAAAAAGAACAATTAACACGAAAGACAGAGGGTGATATTTGGACAGGAATCCTGCGGGGCTCACAGGCCCCAAAGGATTTTGCTTCATAGGCACAACAGGGAAATCGTATCCCCTCCCACGGGACAGGAGGGTGGAGGAGTACAAATCAACAGGAGCAAGCAGGATAGGATTGAATTTGAAATGTGGAGGCCAGAAATGGGCAAGAAAAACAATGAGCGCAAGGCTGTATCGTGCGGCAAGTCCACAAAGAACGCTAGGATTTGACAAGGCTCACTCTTAGCGCAGGATGCACTTGTTCATTACTGGCATATCAAGACACTACCTAGATTATTACAAAGTATCATGCAAGCAAGAAGAAGTGCATTATGCTTTGTCATGTCTCTATTTTATCTGCTCTAAAAAATACAGACAAACAAGTGTTAATTTCCAAATGGCAAGACTGATTCTATTGCTGTCGCTCTCGCTCTGCTTGTCCAGCTAATACTGATACCTGCAAATCATGGCTAAGTAACTAGAAATGATGCTTAAATATTTGTTCTCAAAATTGAGCAAACAACAAACAAGAGTTTTATCTTTTTTCTCTTTGTTTATAGCTACAACTTTATTCCTTTTTATGTTTCTACTTTTCTCAACATCTTACGACATAAGACTGACAATCATTTTTATATTGTCACTGACAGATAATATAAGGGCCTCACCAAGTGAATGTCATATGTAACAATAGCCAACACAGTTATAGTAATGTAAATAAGTAGACAAGTATGTTACTGTGGTTTCATCAAGCTATCAAACTGAAGATCATATACTCCCCAAGTGAAAAGAAAACTGTCTCTGATACCAAGACTGATATTAACCACTAAAATTCCTACGATTGATAATGGCAGATACTATATTATATAATTAGGAAAGTCAGATCTTCACAGACTTATATGACTACCAACTGACAAATAAGAG
This sequence comes from Semaprochilodus insignis, assembly GCA_034552555.1. Taxonomy (NCBI): domain Eukaryota; kingdom Metazoa; phylum Chordata; class Actinopteri; order Characiformes; family Prochilodontidae; genus Semaprochilodus; species Semaprochilodus insignis. The sequence goes on along the minus strand of CM067499.1, from coordinate 9,700,101 downwards.
AGGTCAAACCTGACTAGCTTCCTCCATGTGTAATATACAAACGAGTGTTCAAAAGTTTGGAAACACAATTCAAAACCTTTGTTGTTGTACATGTACAAAATGTTTCTACTGTAACGATTCTACTCTACAACTTCACATATCATTTCATTTGTAGGAAGCAGCAAAAAATGTTTATTGTTTAGAAATTACAAACAGCAGAGCTGAAGCTGATTACATATGATTGACTGTGTAGCACTAAGAATGAAATGATGGTGACGGTATATATATACACCGGTATATATACACCGTCACCATCATTTCAATATATATACACTGTATACTGTATATATATACACAGACTCACACAATCAATGCCCTTCTTAATGAAATCATCTCGTTATCATGCAAAAGATTTCTATCAATGCCATTTATGGAACCATAATAATCTGGATGAAATTATTACATAATTACTGGATCGCAATTATTTACGCTGATTGCACTTGTTTTCATAATAATAGTTTATATCACAACAAACTGAATGTGCGTTGTTAGCAAATGGACTGAGGCAAATACATGAAATAAGGCAGAAACAGTACTCAGACATCTCATGGGTCTTAAAAAAAGAACATAACTTGTGACTTGTGCTATAACACCTAGGCTACAGCACTGAGTAATGTTTGTTTATTTGAGCTCAAGCTGGTTCTGTTGTCAGATGAGAATCAGTAAGTTGTAATCAGGAAGTAGCAAGTTAATAAACCAACATCGGGTCTGTACTTTAACAGCGGCTGTCCAACGGAAAAAATGCCAATTACATCATCTCAATTAGGGATATAAGACAATTAATCGTCAGCTCAAACTTGATTTGTGACAGGTCTAGCTGCCAGCCAAAATGATGCTGAATCACAGAGGTCACAGTTCTGTAACATACTGTACTTCAGTATGTTCCCTTCATGTGCAGGCTGGACTTCTGTAGTAAGCAGCAGGACTGTCCGCCAAATAGCTGTCTAATAAAATCTTACTCAGATGACACTATGGAGAGGTCCAACAATATCTAGTATTTACTAGGTAAAATTGAAAACTACAGACTACAGCTCTCTCTGTTCACAAGCCATGTCCTGAATTCATTCGCGTTCTTGTTATCCACAAGGCTGTGTTGTTTGTATATGCAGTTCAGCAGGCTACAGTTCTAAGCCCTGCAGCGCTTTACCGTATATGGCTGTGACTGTCATATCCTGCTCTGAGTGTCTGCAGCTGTTTTCGGTGTGATGCGGTGCAAGTACACAAACACAAGCATGCACCAGCACACGGTTTCCTGTGGCTTTTGTGCAAAAATAAATAAATAAATAAATTACCCTGCTTCACTGAATTACTTTGAATATCTCAAGCTGCATAATTATGGTTTTATACTTGTGCGCTAGTTTTAATACTAACGCAGTGGCTTCCTTTTTGGTCAGGTCAAACCTCACTGGGTTTCAGAAGCTTACCTTATCCGCATTTGTAGGCCGCATGAGGGAAACTCGGTCATATTGTCTCCGCAGTAGTGCCCACAGTGCGTCAAGGCGGCCCTGTACAATGAGAACATAGACATTAATGAGGTGCACTCATATTTACATTAGTAGAGATTTTGCTGCCTTATGATTATGCTGTCTGTAAAAAGCTTGGGTATCATCATTATACAGAATATAGAATACAGAAGTTGTGAAGTTTAACAATAATTATAATAATTGTTAGACTGTAAATAATTTAATCATTTTTTTTATTTGTAATTAAATGCTGATTCTGATATAATACTGATATTGATATTGGATGCTGTAGCCCTCTTACTGTAAGAATGTAAGCAAATTGACTTTAAATATGCTTATTTTTTGTAAACTTGTATTTATTGTCAGTTTGTTTTAGACAAGGATTTATGTTTTAGTGCATCACTAATAGAAAGCTGTTTAGATCTTGAGTTGTGGTAGCTTGAGAATAGCGTAAAATCCCACTGACTGTGTCCCCAACTGTTTAGGTGTTTCAGTCTTTAAACCAAAACAGTTTTAATGTTTTATTAAAACGAAGAGTTAATAAACTATTAGTTAACAGCTGCTTTATGTTAAGAAATCCTTTGTGGGTTTTGGAAATCAAACCTTACGAACTAAAGGTAAGGTGTGCTCAAACTTTTGAGTAGGTCACTGAAAGCTGGCTGTGGTGTAAATAAACTCACCTTAATTGGCGTGTACCACTTAGTCTCTGGACGATGGTAGGTGGCTGCAGGTGCTGAGGGCTTTTTGATCATAGGCTCTTCCACCTCTTCTGGGATCGACACCACTGCGTTCTTGGCCATCTCCAGTCTCGCCCCCTCTTCTGTGGATCCCTTTTCACCCCAACGCACCTGGACATTCAAGCAGTTGCCTGGTTAACTCATTTAAAGTACAACTGGTTCAAGTTTATCCTGTGATGTATTATTTTATCAACCTCTCACATCTCAAATGACATGTAGCGAACGCTAAAACAATCAACTGCGATGACTCGTGTTTCTGACTTCGTGCTGCACCATATGGGCGCTTTGTCTCTACCACCTTGTGCCTTTAGTGCAATTCATCACATCTGTCACTGCCGTAAATCCTCTGGCACGTAAACAGGGGTATAAGTTTAATTAAGACGGCGCGCTTCAAGCTGTAGGTTAAACCACTACAATATAGAACAGCTTTTCTGCATCATCTATGGATATCTTGGGCCATAAAAAGAGAAAGAAGGAAGAGAAATCTCTCAATGAATAAAACATTCCCCACACCGCAAGTCTCCCTAGACGCATGTCAGTATGAGCTGTAAGCGGAAAGAAAGAAGGACAGGTTGATGTTAGGCGCACCTCTCCCCAGGTCCACAGAGGAAGTCTCAGAAATGGAGATGGGGCCTGTCTGAGCGAATAAAAGCTCCGAGTGTTAAAGAAAGGGATGGAAAAAAAAAAAAATTGCTAGCTGCCGAGACTCCTGGGAAAAGTTGTAGGCGAGGATTCCCCGAGGTTTCGGCGGCATCCGCGGCGACGTCGCCTCTTCATAGGGCCATGGAGGAGGAGCAGCGGACCGTGGAGCAACGCCACTCCCCTTTGAGCAGGAGACAGCAATGAGTGGTGCATTATGGCTGAACAAAAAGGACTGACGGGATGGGACTCCATGAGATGAATTCATTAAGGCTAGCACAGCGGATCCAGAGCCTTCATCGTCAGCATGACTTAAGAGAACAGGACGTGGCGGAAGCCGAACTGGCAGGAGCCCGTCACGTCACAGGCGTCAGTCAAGGTGTTCTAGATCTGAGGAGACTTCAGCTGAAAACTTTCAGAGGAGGGAGTGCAAGGTTTTCCTCTTCTTGACACAAAGAGTACGCTCGCTTATACGGATCAAAAGAAAGCAATATGCCTGCTTTTCCAGGCTTCTTTTGAAAAACGTCTTCAGAAAACCTAATTTACATGATCTACCCTAACTGTGGATGATTAGTCTGAGGTTTGCTTCTTTAGTTTTACACCAAGCTAACAAGTAGCTAACAAGTGAACAAGTGGACAATAGTATAGACAAAGGCCCCACTTTCAATACCATTTAATATGGCCCCCCTACTTCCACTGCCTGCTCACATACATGTTGCACCTGAATACTGAATTGGCCACTTGCACAACAAAGGGCAGGAAATGACACTGGATTATTCAATCAGTACACACTCTGCCTTAGCTGGTTTAGCTTCAGTGAGCCATGCATTACAGAGCAGAATGTACATACATCCCTTTTTATAACATGTGTCTCTCAGAATTACTTATGTATAGAACATCCATAAGTACAGCACCTTTCTATAGAGTAACACTTGTTAACGGCCTGTGTTCTTGTTACATGTCATGTATGCATGACTCACCAAGACAAATCCCTTGTACGTGTGAAGTAATACTTGGCAAAAAAAAGATTCTGATTCTGATTCTAATTCTGATCTGAACATAATACATTTTGTGAATCATTTCTTTCTCTTTGGTTTACTGCCCTTATTATCCATTGCTACTAGCTTTGTAAGCATTTTCTTGCTACCTAACAAACCAGCAGAGTAATGATGCTTTGTCAACAGTCATGTATGAATGAAGTTTACTTCCTAAAATCCATTCCAAACACAGAAAGACTCATGTTGTGTCTTTGAAAAATTAAACATGTAAAAGTATTGTATTGCTATGGCTTAGTTTGCAAAGAAACTGAGTCGAGCTGCAATTACTTCTTTGCAAGTTTAGCCCTTTAAATATTATCTGAGATCTGAGACAGTCAAAAAGAAAGCTTTTCAGTGTTCACCTCCATGCGTTTGATTCCACCGGCTCCTCTTCCTCCATAATAAGACGCGTCCACAGTTGGCCATTTCTTCTTGGGTAGCGGGTCCTCCTCTGGTTTCTGGAAAATGAGAGCACGCTCATTAAAACAAGAGCAAATACTATAAATTAACCACCTCTATTATACACATGTATTACAAATCCATAATGTAAGAACAGAAAATCCAGAATGATTTAATATTATCTTAAAACAGCATCTTAAATCATTCTTAATTTTTATTGTAAGTCAGTGTGAAGAGGTTTTATTCCAAGCAATTCTATTTGTCCATTCATGACAATATATATTTACAAAACGTAAAGGACAGCTGCTGTGCTCAAATGATACAGAAAAATAAAACTGACAAACATGGAGTTACATGTCTTTCTTTGAACAGCAAAAGTATATTTATTGTACTCACAGGAGGTGGTGGAGGAGGTCTTGCAGGAGGTGGATCTTTAATAACCTGGCAAAATAAATAAATAAATAAATAAATAAATAAAGAGAGAGAGAGAGAGAGAGACATATCATGTATGTAAAAATGGAACATGACAAAATACATTGCTGTTATCATATCAAAACCTTTAGCCAGAAAAATAAAACCGGTAACTTTCATGTTTAGCCATCAGCATTATTCATATAACATACTGGACCATTCTTGTTGTCCATAAAATAAACAAATAAAGAGAGTGATAAGATTCTGATATATCTGATATATATGCACTGTATTGTGTGCATTGTGAAAAAAAAAATATATATAGTTTCATGACAGCTACACATCCTTTCCCAGTAGAAGGATGGACATAAACACCTCTGGATTTTTTCAGGAGCAAGAGTGGAGCTTGACGGTCTCCAGTCTCTCAAAGATGAAAGTTTGAAGTGCTGTTTATCTGATGGTGACAGTTTTGGACTCTTACCAGGTCTTGCATGGTTGTTAGGAGTCCAATTTTTAATGTATCTTTTAATGATTTTTTGAACTCAAGTTTTGGAAACTCCTGTTTTTTTAATCCACTTTTCTCTTTATTAGGCAAGTACACTGGATCTCAAATCTAATTTCCTATGACAACTTTTAAATAAACAACTTTTACTGAATGGCCATTTTGACTGGAAATCACATAAACGAAGGGTGGTCTCTGCCTTTGCTCAGTGTTGTATGTTCTGATATATTTATTGACCTTCTTCTGGGTAGACTCTACCAGAAATAAAGAAATAACCCAACAGCGGTAATGAATGTATTCAGTATGCAGCAGAAACGCTGTTTCTTGGTTTCCGTGCACAGACTCCGAGGAGCAGATTTACAATTGAACAACTGGAGCCTGGCACCTCCCTGCACAGTTGATTACAGGGCTCTGCTTGTAAACCAACACAGTGGGCCCCTGGTGCAAAATAAAGAAAAGCTCAAAATCAACTTGTTGACAGGGGAGTCTTTGGGGTGAGCATGGCAGCCCGTTTATCTCTTAATTAATTGGATGAGGTTCAGCGCTCCCCAGCAATCCCCCAATCATAAGTCCTAAGGAGTTAATTAGCTCCAATGATATGCGGAAGGGAGGCTCAGGCTGCGCTCCAGACCCCGTCTGGAAGAGGAGTGCCTCGTCCCCTGGTGGAAGGGAGAGGCGCATGTGTACACACACACACACACACACACGCACACATCCTGTCTGAATTAACAGGAAAGAAGTCCTTCAGCAGCGCTGTTTGTCACCGTGCATGTGTCATAGCAAAAATGCAAGATTTCCGCATGTGACTTCACTTGCAGGCAAGATGTCTTCACTTCTGTAAATGTCCGTGGTAAGCACCAGGGCTCCAATGCTGAAGATTAAGCAAGGATCTCAGTAGATATCACACATCTAACGACAACACTACCTCTGAATCATATGGGAAGATAGCCGTGAGACAAAACAGTGGTAAGCTCTTGGAGGTCATGATTCCTGTCAATGATAATGAAATCACTCAAAGCTAATAGAATCAAGCTGCTCAATTATGTCAAAAAATTTCAATTAATAGTAAGATACAACCAAAGTTATTCATTTTTGGGAGATAAAGATAATGCATGAGAAAATCCACTTGCAAAAGAAAAAAACTGGATTTCAAACACTGAAGTTCAAAAAGGGTTAAAAAATTAAAGACACATAGAAAACGTAGCTCCTAACAACTGTGCAAGACCCGGTGACCCAAATTTTCTTCTTTGAGAAAGAGGGAAAAAAGACACTGCTTCAGATCTGAAAACAACAGGTGTTTCTGTCCATCCTGTCACAGTGAGAAGACAACTCAACGCTATGAGTCTGAGAAAACTGAGAAAAGGAGATACACATCAAACAAAGAAACTGCTGCTGTTCTCAGAACAATGGACAGACTGCCCCAGAGTGCAGATCACTAAATATGCTCAGAATTACTAGATCAAGTGATTGTGAGAAGCAGACAATGACACCAATGTTTACAACCCAACTTTGGAGGTATGGAAAAACATCCACGTAGCTTTGTTTAAAAAAAATACTAAAAGCAAGACTCCCGGAATAAATGCAAACTGTACTGAAGGCAAAGAGTGAAGAATACTGGTAGAAAGAAAATACTAGTATTATATTTAGTTGCTGTAGCTTCTGTCGATACATTTTTAGCTTTTTCCTGATGTTAAAAAATGAATAAGATGTGTTTTCGACTAGAAATGAAACAACTGCAAAGTAGTTTTGGATTTTGCTCTACCGTTGTCTGCTTGTTACATTATAAAACAAGTTAAATATCAGTGTTCTATATGTAGAATGTATGGCAACGGTGCTACATTTGTGGGACTTTAATATCACTGGATATCGATATATAATTATTAAAATATTTTTGCCATCCCTTGAAATAGCGATAAACAGAAGCAGCAGCACACAGCTGCAGACTCAGACAATAAACAGCACGGCAAAAGAGCAAGAATTATAGTCACAATAAAAGACCTCTAAGAATTAAAAGGTCAGCTTCTCTTATGCCTGAACACCTGCATCTGGAAAGTGCACTGCAAAAGTGCTTGAATGATCAGCCTATCAAGCTCATTCTGATCATCTTTCAACTCTTTTCCTTGCCTAGGCGCTCCAAAGCAAGAAGCAGGCCTAGCCCATTACTCAAGAAAGATGGATAGGCCACTGCTTGCAGGTTATGCATTTAGGAAATTAGTTTTCGGAAAACCGCTCCGTAATTATCACATATCATAGGTCGAACAGCTGTTTCATTCACATTAAAGCACATTGATACCATTACACCACTGTTGTCATTATAATAATGGAAAATGATCAATTAGAGTTAATTAATTGCTCTTTGACTCATAAATGACTGTTGGCAAATCCATGAAGGCCTGTCGGTGGGGGCCGTGCATAGCAATGATTAACATATTTTTAGGGAGAACCTTCGACTAAAGGATTAGCTCTTTTATTGAGTAATTAAGCATCAGATTTATATTTCCCCGACATATTGTGGGCTAAATAAGGCATTACACAAATGACATGCCGGGCTGTTAGGTCTTGAAACTACCTGACGGACAGATGTGGCACAGACACAAACCCTCAGAAGCATGGTTTGGGACGATAAAGTAGTACTGTAATTAAATCCAAAACCACTGAATATCTAGCCATCTGACACTCGCCTGAGCGGCTAAAAGCCACCGCTGGAAAACTGACCAATCAGATACCACCAGGGCAACATCCCCATATGGCTTTGGGATAATTATCCAATTGGAAATCATAATCTGTCCCGTTTCTCCCCTGTACACACCATGTTGTGTCAAGCTGTTTCCCAGCTTAAAGCGATCGCAGATAAGTGGCAGGTAGCATATTTGCAAATTAAAATGCACTTCCATTAACATGAAATTAACCCATTTGTAGGAAAACATCAACTTCATAATGCAAGAGCGCATGTTTCGGGGACACCGCAAAATAGACATGTTATATAACCCTAGTTTATATTAGGGCCCAAATAATATGAACATTTAACAACAAATATACATCAAAAAGAGTTACAAATGTCACTAACCAACAAGATCAGATGATATTACATAAGATGATGGAAAATTAAACAAACTCTAATAGTATGAACTGTTTAATATCTTTTTCAGTTCTCAATTATCTAATTCACAATAGATAAGTAATAAATAAACAAGATAAATAAATAAATAGATGAATAAATAAACAGTGGGTTAAATAGCATAATTTTATGTGGTGTGGGGTTTTAAAAAATCATGGTGGCTGCAGCAGAGACTGACTGAACACCTCAGGTCATGGGAAACTTTTAGAAAACTCTTCTGCACTGAAAGTAAGTCAGTACTTCAAAGTAACATAAAAAAAGGTGTTGCTGTGCACAGTTTCGATGACGTACCACAGCAGCACTAGTGGGACGCACTAAAGCACCCGAAAACACATTGGTGCTATTCTAGTTGTTGGACTGCCAAAAAAGGAAAACTACCAGTGTCTATATATGTATACCGAATCATCGTTAGTAGGAAGAGCTCTATAAAACCTGTTGTAGCTGCTACAACAGGTTATTAAGGCTATGCCTTTGTCTACCTGCTACCTTAGAATTTGATTAGCCTAGAATCTGGGCTTATTCTACGTCGATCGAAGGTGTCAGTGTGTTTGTGTGCTTTGGGCTTGGTGGGACATGCACCTTATGTAATTATTTTATTTCTGCCAATATTTGAAGCACATTTCCTTATGTGGTAAATGCCATAAATGCAAATAGTCTATTTGATTTTTTGAAGGGAAATCAATCATTTAGATTAATTACCTAACGGGCAAAAATAAAAAATAGCAGGCAGCCCTGCTATTTACACTAAGTAAAAAACACTAACTTCATAAACTGGTTATTTACACTAACAGCACCTGGCAAATAATGACTATGGCAAGCCAAAGCTTATATTTTCTGACATCTTATCCACAAACAAAAATGAGGCAGCACCGAGAGAAGCTATTTGAGGGAGACGTGGAGAGTTAAATAGAATATAATCATAAAAAGAATAGTGGCATAAATGTTAACTGGTATTATATCGGACAGGGGAATGATGCTGGTTGGTACAGTACAGTGGATAACATAATTGCCCTGCATATTTTAGGCTGGTTTGATTCCCTGCTGGGGAAAAACATTATGTTGCTTTCTGTGTTAACTAACTCTAGTTGATACTGGGGCTCAGCCAATATGAAAACAGATATACATTTTAAGATCTAAAAAATTCCCTAACTGGCAAGATCAGAGTTTGATTCCCTGTCTAGAAAAAAGACACTTCCTTCCCTGCACAAGGAGTGATACTTACTGGGGAATATTATTCTGTATAACTATACAACGTGTACGGAGAGAAACAGATGGTAAGAATGATCTCAGTTGCAGCTTGGAAAAAAAGTAGAATGATTTAATTACTGAAATATATGCTAATACTGCTAAAAATGTATAAAATAGCATATACTATGGAGGTGTTAATAGCATGATGTTACTGTGAATACTACATGAAAATTCATGCTATTTAAATTAAGTCTACACATACATACATAGAAACATCTATGTACACTTAGTGTAAACTGCATTTGGCAAAAAATATAACATAAAGAGGGCACCAACACTTTTGCATATGACTATATGAAGACAGCTAGGAAGAAAAAAAAAACCAGTAGATTTTCTGTGCCCTGTGCTGAACTGTAAAAAAGACGAGCTTTCTGAAAGACTTAATTAAGTTGCAGTGCAAATGTTAACACTGTGTGACCCTGTACATCTCTTCAAGTCCCAAAATGTAGTCGAACTTACAACACCCACACTCACAACCTCCAACCTGACCGCGTGAATCCAGGCAAAAGGGATGAGGCTGGGGGAGGAAGGCTTGGCACATCCGAATATATCTAACTGCTGAAAAATTGGCATGGGTGAGTTTAAATATTAACAAAGCACACATGGCCCTTCTCTTCTGCCGGAGGTCCCTGATGGAGGGAGGCAGCAGCTCCTCTACCAAGACAAGCAGGGCCTCGTCCAGACATGCTGCAGGGGGTTTACATTTTAATGCCTTTGTTGGTTTTCCAAAATATGCTTCCATCTCATCCTGGACGAGCTCCCGCCAGGTTCTCAAAGAGAGGTGGCGCATATCATTTTGGGGGCCGCCGCGACGCCGATCGCTCTAGTTCCTCTTGCCAGCTTCCAGGAGCGTAGACTTTTTCTAAGCACGCCATCTGTATATCGCTCCCCCGGTTAAGCCTGTGAAGAGTTGCGGCTTTTCTTCCGTTTAAAAGAGGGAGTAAACTTTCCTACCAGTTTTTGACTTTGGTTTTGTATTTGTATAAGGATTTATCATATTAGCATAAATTAATGCTTAGAGGGGGCTCAGTCATGACTGGTGATGACAAAAGCATGGTGTGCTTTGATGTTTATTTCCTCACTCAAACCTCATTGCAACAAGCAGAGAAAATGTGCTGAAAGTTCAGCTTCTATGTTTTCAATTAACACTACACGTGCACTGATCATGCTCTCTGCCCAACATTTCACAGCCACATTGGTTGACAGCCATTGATTTTTTAACCTAAAGCTTGGACTGTGTGGACTAAACCAACACAGGAACACATTAGTACACATCCAGTACTTTCTATTAGCCCAGATGGCGGCACAAACATCATTTGCTTTGCAATTGGCCAAACTGGCATTTTAAATCACTGAATGAAAATAGAAATAAGTAAATAAAAACTGCTGCCTATTTAAATAACACGAGTCACATCAGAAATCAGTGGCAACTTACCAGGCACACATTATTCACTCCATAAACTTCCACACAGAACGGCCAAGAGGACAATAATAAATTGGAAGACTGCTGCAAATTTGGACCAAAAATCTTCAGATTTCAATCATGCACCCTTAATTCATACCAGATTGCTCTGTATGATTTGAACCTAATAAAAAGTTGTCTTATTATTTGGAAAGAAAAATCACCCTTGACATCAGTGGTACTCAAAACAGTCTTCAGGGATCCCCAGACAGTCCAGCTTTTCACTCCAACCCAACTCGTAACACACACAGATAGAGAAAACAAATGTGGACTGCCCTGGGGTCCCTGAAGACCAGTTTGAGAAACACTGCTTCAGATTTCTCCATGCTTTTGTCCTTATCTGACTTTAAACTAATGAAAGCAAACTAAGTGAAAACTCAAAAGCTACTGATGCAGAATATAAGCATAATTCCAACTCTGTAATTAAATATATCATCTAAACACACAATCTAAATAATAGAACAACACAACAACAACAAGTGGCATGTTTGAATCGTTGAGGTTGTCGGGGTTTTATGTGCAAATTGTATTTCCCCCCATGAACTTTGTTTGACTTCATCAGAGAAATGCAGGATGTGGCAAGGTTGCTTACTTTGCATTGCTCAATTTCCCTGCAAAACTCTGCTTAGCTTAGCTGTGGCTACATTTATACCACACATGAGCTTCAGACTATAAACTAGTGCCCAAACTACCTCACTAACCACAGTATTTCACTTCTGAGAAACTATCGGCAGGGGAGCAATCGATTAAAAGAACATGGGTGCTATTTAAATATCAAAAGAAGATTTACAACGAGAAGACAACAGGGGTAAAGAAAAGATCACACTGGAAAAAAGGTATGTTTCAAACTGTCAGGAGAAAGGAGGTGGAGCGGTGGAGGATTGGAAGGTAACGCCCAGAAGAATGATGTTCAGTGGCCTAACACTTACCACAGTGCAGCAGAGAGGCCAGAACCACCACATAAGTGCCAAAGCCAGAAGCAGCAGCAGCACCAGGAACACGATGCCTACCACTGAACCGTCCGACTGATAAAAAACAAAGCTCATTTCAGTCACTTTTCATCCAATTTAATGCACATCCTCATCCTCAGACTGCATATTATATACCAAAAAGTACTTTTTCTTTCTTTGGTAACAAAAGAAAGAGTAATTTCTGTCAGATTATTATCATTATCGTTTTCAAACAAAGACTGTGATAAAAGAAAAGGAAATATGACAAAAGAGAATAGAGCATAAAACAAACAGAAAAAAAAACCAAAATAATAACACCACTGTTAGTCATCTTTTGGTCTGAGAGTTCTGTAACACCCCTTCACTTCACTGCTGGGGTTTGATGTTTGGTTAAATGCAGTGCATACATCTCCCACCCAGGTGGTCTCATGGCTTCAGACAGTCCCATCCTCATGCTATGTGTAATCTCTGACAAGTTTGGATTATTTTATGAGAGAAGTTCAAGTAATGCAATTTGTAACAGATTGCACTGCACCAGACAGCCTGGATAGAAAGATCAGAGCCCGGATGTACCCAACAGATTCACTGACAATAACAACAAGCAAGAGGCTATTACACTAGCATGAGGTGCACTGGAACAGGATTACCATCACTGAGGGTGCTCTGTCCTCCACCAGCTACAGTAGGCTGTTCACTTAGCGCCATGCTTGTAAAAACTACGTACATAGCTGATTTGTACCGGATTAACATCACAGATCTCATTAGTACATTTCTAAGGCTGTGTATTGGCAAGGACCTGGCAATACAATACGCATCATGATACAGGGGATACAACGCAACACAATATATTACATTTTTATTTTAGGAAAACTGCCTCAGTATAAAAACTTGCCTAACTAGGTTCACTATCTCTAATGTCAGCGTTGTAACATTACACCACTTGTTTGCATTGGAATAGAAGAGTCTCAGAGCTGAAGATAGATTACAGCACTGCTATCTAGCCATGGAGGATATGAACCACTATCCGTCACAAGTCTTTGTGTGTGAACTGTTACTTAAAAGTTGATACAGTGCTTTTGATAAAAGGACACAGTATCACAGAACATAATATTGTGACACTCAAGCGAATCACCATTTTCCTACACTCCAAGTAATTTCGGCAATTATAGTACATCTGCAAGTAAAACTAATCTAGCTGGACAATATGCACTCCAACTTGTCAATTACAAATATCACACTAATAACTTTATCTTCTGGGATATTGATACTTAAACTATCAGTATGGACTGATTCCAATACGTTTCCTTTGAAAACTACTCAACTCTAAAAGGAGCCATTTTAAATTAAAGCACTTTACTGTAGATTAGGATCTAAAAGTAGATCAACTACACTAACACTACTCTACTCCAACTCTAAAAATCAATTACTCTAACACTCTTCTACCCCCAACGAAGAAATACACTCCTAACATGACATCACACAATAAATAAGTTATTCTTTTTACCTTCTAAAATCCAATCAATGATGTTGGTCGGGCACCAATATCAGTTAACAGATTGGTGCCATCTCTAGTTTTAATCTATATTTAAATCTTTGGCAGAGAAGAGCTCAAGATCATCTCCTACAATATCCTGTTCCGCAAAGGGTCACATATCACTCTTTGGGGAAACAATAAGCCAGACTGACAACAGTTGATATGTAAGTAGAAGAGGGATACAAAAACTCTCAGAGCACAGCAGGGGATTATACATATGAAGTTATATCACTTCATAAGGAATAAACATACAGCATTAAACATGCAGTCATCATGAGTAAATTACATGACAATTAGGAGGGCAAATGTATTGCTGTATCATGCAGGTATACCAATTTTGGAGTGCTAGAATCAATATTCTTCTTGGCAAAAAAAAAAAAATTCTGGGGTTATTTTAAAATGGAAAAATACAATTATCTATATTTCATTTATTTATGTTAACTTGAGAAGAACTGAATCATGTGCTGAAATAAGAAACTGAATCACTTTACAATCCTAATGATCAGATGCATGAACTGAACTATTTACATATGTATGCAAGTTATAACTTTAGCAAAGTTAGTTTTTAAAAGTATTTTTTAAATCCAAAAATCTATGATTATGTTTTTCATAACTGTAGATTGTTGGATTAAAAATATACATTCAATAAGTTGTGTCTAAATGTTTGATAGGTCATGTACATATAGGCATATAAATCACACAAAAGAGTGAAATTAAGGACCACTTTTCTTTCACTTATGCAGACAGAAACAATTTATAGTATGACAACATCATCCATTCTTACTTACACAAGTTAAGCCAGTTATTGTGAAGGGGCTAGTAATGAAGGACATGCCACCATTCAAGCTGATGAGAACTTCCATTTGTCTGTGGAAATGAAAAACATATATCAAAGTCATACGGAATTCCCAAAGTTTGGGAATTCCTGGCGAAGTTCCATGTCTGATGAAGTTAACACATCCTCTACACTTCCTCACATTCTAATACACACTTACTGTGTATTCGCTAAATTGAACAAACAAACAAAAGACACACACTTTAATAATGTTGCAAATATGTCAGCAAATACATAAAAGCTGAGTACTAAAATTAGCAGAAAAATGTCATGTTTAAATTTCTTCCCTTTAAAAGATATGTTGACTTGTGTTCACTCATGTTCACAATAATATGCTAATAAACATTAAGCATGACTGACATATTTCCAATAACAAAAGGTGATATAACTGTAATCGGTTACAAAAGTTACTGGTTTCATGGTAGCATTGTCAAGTTTAACCTTCGACAGAAATTTCTAGAAAGATGGAGGGAAAAAAAGAATCCTATTACTTATTTACTGAAAAAGAAGCCGGAAGGTGCTTGCAATTAAGTCGCTAATGATGAACGGCATTGTAATTTCCATATGTCTATTTTGTGAGAGACAATTACCATGGGGCTAATGAGAATCCACGACCACGAAATCGACTGAGTGAACGCCTGAGATCCCTCCAAAAATGGGGGAATGTGGAAAAAAAAAGGAGCCCATACTGTCCTTATGCATCAGTAGTATATGGTAAGCTTGTGTGTGAGTTGTTTTCCTGTTCTCTGCTAGGTGAAGCGTGTTTAGTCATCTGAACTGTCCAGGCAAGGAACTCATCTTTAAAAAGATCGACAGTAGTAGTATATAAAGGAACCCGGCATCTATCAGCTGTATTTTGCTCAGGGTCATTTTTGTTGTATTTTCTTTTCAATAAAATTATATTTCATACGGCCCTAGCAATCACTCAAGTGCAAATTTTGTTTCATGAAACACTCAAATGTTTTGGAAGTGCCTGGCTTTGGTCTGGCTGTAATCCGCTCCATCGCTTTGCAAGACTCCTTTAAAAGGTTCTTGCATGTTAACTAGGTACGACTACTAAATGGATGAGAGGAGAGGCTAATTTAGCTGACATATTCGATACATGCAAATGTTAGGCAGGTTGTTAATCAAGCTGGATATGTGGACACCGGATGGGGGCGGGTTGTTTCAAACGTGTCTAATCAAACCCATGGAGACAGAATCTTCTGCCAATGTCTTTCTGATTTTGTTCAAAGAACCTTGTTTATAACCACATCATATATTTAAGTATTCTCTGTGTACACAACACTTAAAGTCTCCAGAGGACTTTCACGCTTGATAGATGTGCTCTTTGGGGGAATCTTAACCTTAAATAATTAAATTGATGAAATCCAAACAGCATTTTATATAGACCAACACCTGACACTGTTGTCAAAACACAAAGCTGGTTGTCATAGGTACCGAACCCAACAATCGTTGGAGCCTGATGTGTTTATTATTTTAAAGCTTTGCAGGGAGCATCCATCCTGCGCCAAAACTTCAAACATAGAGAACTCATTACCATTAGTTGCCATTAGTGTTGAAATATTCTGATGAGAACCAGAGACCAAAGATACTGTTCGACAGCTAGCTAGCCATGTAAAAATGTCAAAAGAACACTACAAGCGAGATTTATTGGAAGTTGGAAATAGTTAAATTGCATTAAAAAGATATTATTGTGACACCGGCTCATGTTGTTTAGCGTCACTCCCCAGTTTCAATAAAATTTCTTAAATTAGGAAGTTTAAGGATTCTGTTCTGTGCAGCAATGAAACAAAACTGGAACTTTTCAGGACTATGGATCTGCAGTATGTCTAGAGGAGTAGGAGGAGTGAAGCATACACTGATAAGAATATTGATAAGAGGTCAAGATTGATTAGGTCCAATATCAGGAAATCCTAGAAGAAAATGTCATGCCTTCTGTGAAGAAGCTGAAGTTTGGGAGTCACTGGACCTTACAATAGGACTATGATCCCAATGACCCTTCAAAGTCCACCAAGGATTGAAGTCAAAAGAGGTCCTTGAAAATTCTGGAGGGGCCCTCACAGTCGCTTGGCTTCAAGCCCACTGAAAATCTTTGGTGGGATTTGAAGAAGGCGGTTGCAGCATGCAAACCCTAGAATATTAGTGAACTGGAGGTCATTGCCCATGACGAATGGGCTAAGATTCCTCAGGAACCCTGCCAGAAGCTGGTGTCTGGCTATGCATTACGTTTGCAGCAGCAGCAGGTCGTAAAAACAAAAACACTGGATAATTCTGAGACTGCGTTTTGGTTTGTTTTGAATTTGAATTTGGCAAATAAACCTAATTTGCAAAGGGGGTTAAACAATTTTGATTGCAACTATATCATTGTATACAATATCCAATGTAGTCATTGTATACACTATGCAAAAAAAAAAAAAAACAATGAACCTACACTTGTCTTGTGATTTTTTAAATGTAACGTTGATGATGGTGAAACACTATTAAAACTGAAAAAAGAAAAAAAAACCTTACTACACCCTTCACCATGAAATAATAAAAAATTAAGCTTGAGGCTACAAGCTTATATTACAACTATCATAATACAATGGCTCAGGCACAACCATTTGATTTAATTACTTTCTTGGAGAGAGCTTTTGGAGATATTAAAACGCCACAGACATCTGGTCCCTAGCACCACTAGGTGAGCTATCCTATCCTGAAAAAACATAATTCTCACAAGGTAAATGATTATTTTGCAATATAAATAAAGGCAACACAATTAGGCCAATTATAATGAACTTATGATGCTCATCACGTTTGCCTAAAATAATATTAATGTATTGTTATTTTAACAGATATAAACGGTTAAAACAGACAGTGTTCTAAAGTTAGTACAGTATTTACCATGTATTTAGTATTTAGTGCAGTAGTTCAGATGCTTCTGTAATACTGTTTTTTTATCTGAAGTAAGAATTAGATAATAAAGATAGGAACTGTTATTCCGTGGTTGCTATGGACTTAAATTCAGTCTTAAGTGAAACTGTCATGGCTAAAAAGATAAGATTTCAGAGTAAGGATATTTCTGTTATATGATCCCAGGTAAATAGGTCTATTGAAACTTCTAGCACAACAGAGAAGCTTCCTATTGAAAGCTTCTCTAACATATCCCTATGAGGGATGCAAAAGACTGAAAGATGCAGTGACAGTGGCAGATGTTGAATAGGCAAAAGGTCCCCAAAGCTCCCTGAACATGGACATAAAAGTATCCTTGATGATAAAATAGCCACTAAAAGCATCACAAGAGACTGCGGGTGATGTCTTTGGGTTTGGTTTAGCATCAGAATCCAGGCAGTGATGTAGAGTTATAGTGATGTGATGCAGCTGGACTAGCTGACACTGGTGTCACTAATGGCTTTCAAACTTTCCTTAAATATGTGAAAATGAATGACCTGCATTATTAATAAGTCTGCTAACACATCAACCAGCCTGGCAATCTGCAATACAACAGCAAACAAGACTGGCAGAAAACATGTGATGGTCCTCAGAGAACATTGTGAAAGGCTAGAAAATGCTGTAAAAGTCAGCGTCCGTAAGTTAAGGGAGATGAGAGACTTGAGAAACAGTTTACCAAGGAAAGAAGAGCAAAGTTTAGTTCTAATGCCAGAGACCAAGGAATCAGACTTCAGCAACACTATGATCCTCAGACAATTGTGAAATTACACTACTGTTCAAAAGTTTGGGATCAGTCTTTTCATTATTAAAGTAACTTTGTTGCTGGTACAGCTATAAAGCAATAAGATGCAATGACTGTGCAGCCTCAAACATGTTATATACTTAGCGATCAGTAATTGGATGAGTCTTATGCCCTGAGCACATTATTTCAAGTCATTCATTTGTGCAGTAAGAGTGATTTTGCACATAAAATCACCGTATATCATTACAATAAGTGCAAATAAACATACATACAGTATGAAGTAACAATCACAAAAATATTATCTAGTGTAAACCACTACTCTACTCTCTGACAGAAAACTTGATCTTGGTAAGGGGGAAAACAGTCTTAGTCTTATTGACTATTAAACCAACTTATTTTGGTCTCCTTTTAGGGTTTAATCCACTATCTTGAATACTGAGTAGGTCTCTCAGGCAATGTTCTACAATGGTTTAACAAACAGACAAGTTTTACATTTCTTGTGGCATCCCTCAAGGTTCAGTTTTAGGGTCTTTGCTTTTCTCTTTACACATGCTGTCTTAGACAATGCCATTAGGAAACATTCCCAGTCCCTTTTCATGTGTCAGGTATATGCCCCAAAGTGCTCTACAACTAAATCAAGACTGCAAGACTGATCCTTGGTACTAGAGCTTTTTCCTCTTTGTACTTCATAGACACTAAGCAAAAAAGATAGGATATTATGTATCATTTATAACTTCATTCTTTTACCAAAATAGAAAAAATACTGAATAATAATTTTTTTTAAAAAATCGATGCATACAGTTCTAGGGTTATGATATCTATATATCTTCTTCTTAGTTCTTCTAGATGGAAAAAGTGCAAAAAAGTGGAAAAATTAACACGAACACGGATATGAATGACGGATACAATACTTTTTTTTTTTACATTAGTGTACATTAAAGTAAACAAAGCCACACTTTGTAGAAGGATGGGCATCTTTGACACTGGCATATATTCCACTTTCACTTGAATTAGCATTCCTCTATCAAGCACGGGGAGAGGAAGGCAAGCGTGCCATGTTGTCTGGGCACAACTCCAGATGGAACCGGAATGGCAGCCGGCGCCTGTGTAAGCGATCGGATCGATTATTGATGAGCGGAGCTCTGCTTGCTTGCACCGCGAGCAGGTGTTAGGCCTGCACCCCCTTAGTTATTTTTCTTCCTCCAACGTTACTGTGAAAACGCAGGTGAGGACATGCCGCTGCCAGTGTCCAGCTCCTGCATCCCCTCACCCCCTCACCCGCTTTGGACAAGACCCAGAGGGGCGGGGCCAGTCCATACTAATGGGGAGGCCGACAGATGCCGCAGATCCTCGCCCGACGACGCAGCAGCTGTCGCTGCAGATGATGCCTTGATAACCAGCCCTTATAGCCCTAGACCGCAAGGACCCAAGGAAATCCCGAACGAACGCTTGACCGTACAACACAGTCTCGAGAGTCTATGGCAGTTCTTTCGAGTCAGGAGGACAGCTGAGTTGTTCAATCGTTTAACCTCATAAGCTCATAAGCACGAGGACCACTATGTAAGCATACACTTTAGTTCCTCAGTGTGGGTGCCCCTAGTCAAATTACATTCTGTTGATTTTGAACATGAATAAGTTAAAACATCCTCTACCGAGAACATACTGTTTAATATATAAGCACTGCTCTTGTGCAGAATTCAACAACAAAATAACACATTTAAATTATTAAACATTATTATTGGCACAATTTAGATTTTATGGCACAGTTTAGATTTTATGCTTCATTTTTTTACAACATGTTAAAACTAGGGATGCACCTTCACCCTTCCGATCCCATAATACAGGCTGATACTGAAAGTGACACTGATACAAAATATATAACCTCATAAACCTAATTAACCTAAATCAATCCTGATATTTACATAATTGGATTTTTTTACTTTATTTTGGTAAATCTATGTTCTGTGCCACAAAGAAATTTATATATATATATATATAAAACAGCTGAATTGTTCAATCGTTTAACCTCATTATTATATAATTAGTAATGCGAACCTAGATGCAACATGTTTAACAAGTAAAATATCTTTACTATGCAAAACGATTAAAAACAGAACTGAACCATATATACATGTGGTTTAGACATGTAGGCACCCCTCAGCTCTCTGGCTCAACAAAAGGGTACCGTATGTTATTTCATATCCAAATATTTCATAACCAAAAGACATCTGTCTTATATGTGCATCTCATTCACTTGCACTCACTGTAAGAGTGTGCTGGATATCTCAAACCCTGTTTAGGAGTTTCGTAAACAGCTTTTTTTTCAGCTTGGTTGAAGTACTGGAGAGACCCACTGCTGAGTGATACTGCTGAATGATGGCAGTGCACTCCAGGCGCTAGCCTGGCTGCAGGCTGCTAGGCTAAGACAACATGAACTAACATTCAGTCGGACAGCAAGTGACTACAAAGCGGCGGATGAGCGATTACTGAAAAAGCCAGGCTCGTTTAGGTAGCCATTTAGGTAAGGGCACATCAGAAATTTCTTTGTGATGTCAGTCATAGATATCAGTATGCTTAACGCTGCTAATAAGACCATATCGGTATCGGTAAAACTTTACAAATAAGGAAAACTGTGCACAATAATTAGCGTTTTTTTATCTGTTCCGTGCAAAGAATGAGTTTACTCATTTTCATTTAGGAAAATACCAACAAATTGGAACGTCACTGTGGGTAGTTTAACAGTAGTTACTACGTGAGTTAATTCTGTCATGAGACCCGTTTGAAAACCTAAGCTTTCTCTAACATAGTGTGAATAATTAAAGACTAACAGACCAAGCGACATTACTATGTTTAATCGTTCCATATCATTAGCTGCGTGCCTGCAACGTGCACCTATATTGTAGCTATTTCTGCTTTTGTAGGATTATGGTAGGTGTAGTAAACTGGCAACTCTGTGTACTACTTTAGGAGATACAAGGTTTTCTCACAACACCATCTTATGATTAGCGACTGAATAATAAGCCTGCAGTTTAAGATGTTAAGGTGTAAATGCTAGCAAAGTAGCACTGTATTCAGCACTGTGCTAAAGTCTTCTGCTGTTACTAAAAAGGTTTTAAACTTTTCCTAGGAGGAAAGTATTAGTTTTTAAAACAGAAGTATTAATATCACCTAGTTAGAAGAATACAGCTCACACAGTAAATATCTTTACATCTCTTTTTCACACTACTTTAAGTCTCTTTCGGTTCTGGACTGGCCTCCCAAAGTTACTGGACTGATTGAATGTGGTGGGCTTCCTCATGCACAGTAGACAGATGGGAGAAAAGAGAGAGAGAGATCCTTTCTGCGCTCAGACAAGATGCAGGTGGTACGTGATGCCGATTGTCAGGGCATGGTGAATTATTTAAATGGAAGCGTGGAAAAGGGAATCGCTGCATCTGTCGCACATCCTTTTAAAGCCCTCCACCAGATGTGTTTACTCGCAGCTCATAGCAGCTAACTACTTAATGGGTCATACTCGGCAGCCAAAAGTTAATTAAGCACGCCCTTTAAATAGCGATCACCTACAGGGGTTCTGCTGTTATAACACGCTACATTATAGGCACAAGTCTTAGCATAAGCTCAAAGAGACTGCAGTTCAGGATTTATAATGGGGACTCCTACTCACAGACACACTGTTAAAGCAGCCAGTATAACAGCAGGGAAAGTTACCATATTAGTCAGCAGGAATATAGTGCTGTCCATTCTTGAGTCAAAATTGTTATTCTGGCTGTATCCTGGAATAACACAAATATCTGCTATAGTTTTTGTAGGAGGTCCAATATAGTTTCTAAGTATTTCCCCGGCAGTTAAAAGCATTTTACTCACTCAGTCATTACTGGGGCAAACCGATGTTTGTACAACAAATAAAAATAGTAGAAATAAATGATATAAAATAATCATCTCCCCATCATTAATTTTAGGGCCAATCAATTATTAAGTAGTATTAATGTGTAGTAAGGCTACAACTAATAATTATTTCCATAATCAATTCCACAATTCCATAATCAACTAGTTCTTATTGATTTTGAATAAACGAAAAAACGAAAAGTTCTGCCAGCATAGTTAATATCTCTACTTACTAAATTAAAACAGTGTTAACTGAAAAACGGACAATTTCTGACCACTGACTATGTTTCTCACCATGAATTTCTGAAACTGTTTCTTTTTCTGATTCATATAGTTACGGCAGGTGAGCTCAGTTTTATACCACTTAATTTACACTGTTTACTGAAAGTAGATAGATCTCAATACAGAGTTTATAAATTGTGTGTTACATTGTGTGTTTAAAAAAGTGTGTTTTATGACAATAGATTATGTTTTGTTCCAGCATAATACAATTAAAAATAAGAATGGAAACAATGAGCAACCTCAGTATTCTTCCATTCTGTTCATATCTGACGTGTCACCTTTAATATAATGTGCTTAGGTGCCCAGTAACACTAGCATTCATGACTGACCCTATACTGAGAGCAAACATTATATAACAGGTTGGAGTTTTGTCAACTGAAAACAAAACTAGTGGAACATATTAAGAAGCAAAGACAATTGAATAATATTGTGATGGAGCAAACAGAGCAAGGACAGCTGACAGAAATGGTCAGCTGACTTTGAGACCTCTGTTGACCTCAGAAGTTAGGAATGATGCCCACATGATAAACAAAACACTGTGTAGCTTAATGACTAATACTCGTTCTCCCCACACACAAATGCACATGTCATTATTTTCAACTGGAACCTTTTAAATACTCACTGTCCAGCATACTGCATCACTGGCGCAGGGCACAGCACATAGTCATGTCTCACTGTGGTTGGCTTCACATCTGGAAAATAAAGAGAGCATGCTCATGAAGTGCTAGTGCTATACTACGCCTTCAAACTATCTGGAGAATAGCCTCGACTCCAGATGTACAATATTCCGCCATTTATCACTGTGCAGGAGCTCACTGGGACTGCTGACATGTGCAGTGCAGTTAAGGAACCAGGACCAGGATAAGTGCAACGTTTCTGATTAAGGCTATTTCTGTATAAAGCTAATAACTGATTACTGCCACTAGATAAGCCTTCTAAAATTAACCCTCTGAGGAATTCCACTGCTCTGACAAAAAAGAGGAAGGGACACATGCGTTCCACATGAGGATCATCTTTCTGATCTAATGATAACGCAGTCATAAAGCACAGTAGATGTCACGCACAACAGCACGAGTGAAGTGGTTAAATTTGGCAAGGACTTGCAGGATGTGGTTATAAGAGGTTGCGCTAACCCTCAGGCATGAGCTTTTAAAGGTAAAGATTCTTGAGCACAGTAATTTGCTTGCTCTGCTTAAATTTGTCATGAAAAACTATTTCCTGAATGGGACAAACCAATGAAGATTCTAACTAACTAGCTTTTTTTTTTTTTTTGGCATTACAGATTAGACGTAATGGGCCTTGGGTCAGTTGTGCAATCAATGTTGTAAAAGTAAATCCCTTCGAAAAAGTGAAAAAGAAAAAACTTGGCAGTTCAAATAAAAACTACTGCCCCCCCTTTCTACGCCTCTTCCTGTTCAGCACATCTCAGACACACACAACACAATTTCCTTTTATTTAACCATTAGTTGGATAGCGTTTATATAAAAACATAAAAAGCATGTGATATAAATTTGAGATATAACCAATTAAATATGCAGAACTGGTACTGGATCATTACCAGCCAGAAATGCTGGATCAGAATTTGGAGAACAATAATAAATCTGATCCAATTCTGTACACTAAGACAGAGTTGCTTGTAGTTCTGGAAAACGTAAAACAAATTAAAGCAGGTCACATAACTAGGGGTGTCCAATCATTGTGTTGTGACTTTAACACAACATTAATTTAACATACATACTGCTTTACCTTGCATGCAGTAGCTGCACATTTCGCTTGGTTTTAAAACCCACTGTTACAAACCACTGAGGTTTTCAACCAGAATACACGGCACAGACCGAATGTTTCCACAATAGTTTCATTTTAAGTTGCGATTCGGGGGTGACAAAAAGTGAAATGATGCATTCTGTACATTTCTGTAGGCATGCTGTTTACACTAGAAAAGACTTGAAGCTTAAAAGCTCCAAGCTCACATTTTGCGTGCCGCTGTTCATATGAAATGTAGCTAGCTCAACACTGCTGCCTTTCTTGGTTGAAATTATTTTTTTTTAAATTCATACTATTTTATCTTTTGAAATGTGCCTCGCTGCTGCAGGTGGTAGAACGAATAATGTAGAACGAAAAAGTGCAAGAAACAAAGAATCAGACCTGGATCAGCTCCATATAGCTTATAACTGATCTATTAAAACATGCCTGGGTTGGCTCAGATTGGAATCTCTCTAGCAATAACAGTAGACGCACATAGTCTAATATTAAATTAAAAAACTAGCTAGCCAGTTAAGTACTAAACTAGAATATTACAATACGTTTTATGAAACAGTTTAGATTTGCATAAAGTTGGCCTAAAAAACTTATATATCCGTATCTGTATGTGTATCGATATCAGAAAAGAGAATACTGTATCGTACAGTGCAGTTTCACTTATGTACTCACTGTAGGTCAGGCCATCCACCATGAAGCTGCAGAGGACTCCCTCTTTGGCTCTCCCCAGCGTGAACCCATTCCCTCTTAGGACCATGTCAAAGGACTCTGCGGTATGTAAACCAGATGAGGACATAATGAGAAGCATGCCTGGGCGCCGACCCAACAAAACGGTCAATGTGCACACACACCCACACGCACACACAAGCGCACACACATGCACATTAACAAATAGGACCACTGGAAGTGCTCACGGTTCACGCAGGCGCTGGACGGGTCCACTGTTAAGATCTCTGTGCATGACTGCTTGAGGATCTGAACGGCATAAAAAACACCATTTACCACCAGTATAAATAAATGCATTATCTCTGTTTATCCTGTACTGCTTTATTCCCCACCCATAGCACACCTAATACGGATTTTGCATTGCTCATGCTAAGCCGTATCTGGATCAATGAGAAGACTGTCACATCGAGTGCAACATGGGAAAGAACTATGTCGGCCGTTATGGGAAAATTATGCGCGACCGTTCCCTCCTCTTCAGCTCTATTAGAAGCTCCAGGCTGACATTATCATATAAAAAGGCCCGTGTGAGCCTACAGTCGCCTCTGCTATCATCCGTATAAATCAACTGAGGACAAACTATGCAAATCTCCATACACAACCGGCAAAAAAGACAATATTAACCAAAATATATGGTGCTTGGAATCGACGGCACTGGAGATGAGGCTTCAGTCTCAAGTGGTGGGAGAGTATAAAAAGAACTGATTAAATATGACGTATGATAAACAAACCCATCATTAGAGGAGGAAAGTAAACATCGTCTTATTCTAGACTGAGGATGCTGAAGATACTGGACAGTAAGTGTTATCTATAGCTCGCCTAGCTCTTTATCAGACAGGAGGCTGAGCTCATTTCACACGTTTGACATGTATACAGGTGTAGAGGCTGATGAAAAAATTAAGCTGTTTTCACTGCATGAGGAAAGATCATATTTTGAATGGAAGTGCTTCTAAATAGGGAGTGATGCTGATGCTGTTATTGAGTGGGGTTATATTTATTGCCTTCGGTGGGTGGTGAGTGCCAAGTGCTTGCTGAGAGACTTTTCTCATGATCAAATTCACTATTAAACACTTTACCTTAGAGACAACGCAATACAATTAGCCAGAGTAGCACAATATATCAAAATATATTACTTGCCAATAATGGGGAACATTTAATTACTATTAGCTGATATAGATATTAAACAATAACTTATCGTGGGTGTCGTATCATGGGCATATCCTTTTTTTGGTGAAAAAAATCACTCACTTAAATGGACGGTGTAGTGGATAACATTGACCTGCACAAAGAATATAAAATATTTGATTGCTTTGTGCAGTGTTATGTCTGATTTAGCTATGTATAGTGAATCACTGACCCATCTTTAACATTTTCACCTTTCCTGATCTTACCACACTCCATATATGGATAACAGAGTAAACTAGTACTGATGAGGGGTGGGAATCACCACAGCCTGCAATGATATGATATTACTGTAATACTGAAGTCACAACATGACATGACTGCACTATTGCGATATTTATTGAGGTTAATATATACTGCCATATATTTTTAAGTATTCCCTCTTTAACTGCAAATTAGGCACCCAAAGGAACACTTGGCACTGTTATAGTCACATAGGAATCCACTGCCCTTGACATCCACGTATCATCCATGCATCAACAAGATAATATTAATGTTAATAACTGCATAATACAAGGATAGCTTATATGTAACATCACAGAACACCAACAAACAAGAAAACACAGTATGCTCAGTCAGTCACTGCACTATAAATAGTAGATCTATCACAATTTGACATTATGATCAGAAAAAAGCACTGCTTTTTGTGCATTTGCAGAAATCTCCCCCAAATCTACTTTAGGCCTTCACTGCAAAGCTGCACAGATGATCTCAAATCCTGGAAATCTGAGCAGAGTGTGACATGAGGCCAACTAGCCCAGCCTCCAGGATTACTAATCACTGGAGAATGCCTATGTTTTGCTGGGCCTGAATCTCCATTTGGCCAAATAGGCTTAGTCAGTAATGAGATGATAGAAGTTTTCTGTTTGTTTTCACTGTTTTCTGGACAAAAAGCATTTGAACGAAAACATATTTCAATAAATTACAAGAAAATGTGGTCTTGATCAGTGCATGCCTGTCGTGATTGCAGATATATTTTCTGAAATCCTTCGGACACACTGCAGCACACCCAAAAGAGAAACAAGGATGGACCTCAGGGGTTGGGGATTTCCTCAGACTGTAGCACATCATCCTATCAATCATCTTACCATTACTTAACAGACACTTGGGAAGACTAAAACTAAACTTTTACCTATGCATATCCTGTTTAAGTGAAGATCAACAAACACAGAGAATGACAAACAGTTCGGCAGAAAACCTGCATTAGCAGCTCTCCATAAACACCAAGTTAGAAAAGGGAGTCTTCTGACTTGGTGTAGTTTACCAAGAAGCATGCCATAACACTGCAATTCACAAAACAGCTTTACACTAATAACTGAGCCATGATTTTTGGTTTCACTGGCTTAAACTCAGAATAGAAAAATATCTTTTATACCTACATAAAAGATGGACTTACCGAATTAACAATTCCTTTTAGGGCCTGAAAGCCATCTTTGACCGGGAACACTTGCTCTGCAGTGTCAGCCACCTCAGCCAGCTGTTGGCAGGCACATAAAAAAGTTAAAGGTTGGGCAAGACTACAAAACATCCAAAACTGCTGAGCACTTCCTCTTCAGTATCTCCGTCTTTGATCACTTCAGACACAGGAAGACAGATAACTGACTGCATAAGCAAATGTACAAACTCTAATATCCAGCTTCACATTCAGTAAATATTCACTTGCAGTAAATTAAAAGTGCACAGAAGACATGAAAATTCATTAGGCAAGTAACTTGTGGGTAGTCACTGTCATCACTGCTTGTTTTAAAGTAGTCTAGTCATGTAGAACTGTGTCAATTTTACCAAATAGACCAAAGACACAGATCTTTACAAAGAGGCAGACCAAAGCAGTATGTGCTAAACAATCAGACTGTGGTCACTTGCATAGGACATCTTATGTGAATTTTGTGAAGTTAGTTGCGTGAGCTGCGTAAAATCTCTTTAGGCAAATTGTGGAAGTAGGAGGTAGGGGGAAAAAAGCCAGTTGAATTTTAGACCCTAAGTTTAAGATTCAGCACTTAATATAAATGCTGAAATAATAAACTTATCCCTTTAGTATTTACCATGAGATGAATCCTTAAGAAGTGTTTTTGCCCCGGGTTATCACCACATAAAAATAACCCAGGAGAAGACCTGGTTTATTGGGTCCCTTTCTGCATAATAATATACAACTGTAATGTTATCATGAACCTTCATTTAAGCTGTCCAATGAAGACTTTGTAACTAAAATGAAAAGTGCTCAGTGAATAAAGATGATTATATTATAGGAACAAAGCTCTGACATTTCATTTACCTGATCCTTGTCAAAGTCCTTAACACCAACACAATATACTCGAGCACCATATTTCCTTGCTGTGTCTGCCTGCATATAAAACAAATGAATAGTCATTAAAAATGTATCATTTCTCTTCACATCACCAAGTGACCAACCACAAGAATAAGAAAAGGGGATGTCACAATCTATTTTTTTTGCATCGGGTCTGATTTGATATTCATTTAAATACGATAATTAACACAACAGGAAAATTACTATCAGTTCTCTCTATTACTATAATCAGCTTTGTTGACCAACCTGATGACTTGGTCACCAGTTACTTTACTATTCTGCAGAGAAACCATTTCATGTTTAATATGTGTGAAAACACTCTAAATATGAGGTCATTTTAAAGTGGTGTAAATACACCAGGATCTCATATTGCTCTAATACATGCGCAGACATCTGTACATTTCTCCTATTTCTGGTAACACCTGTATTAAATCAAAAGTAGAAAGTTTCTGTTCTGTTTTTGGATTCTAACCAGCTTTTCTCTTGCTTCTGATATCACATATTTTATAGCAGACTTTTGAGTTTCTATATTAAAGGTGCCATAGCATGAAAAACAGTATTTATATTGGCATAGATGAATATGGAGAGTTTGTTACACAGAACTGACATACAGTTAGTCTCTTCCTTCAAATACAAATCCAGCATTTGCAAACGAGAGCGGTACAGCAATTTGGTTCCAAAATGCTAGACTGTTAGACAAAACTAGAAATATTAAATACGACACAGAGCAACAGCAATGAATGTTAGAACTTCTCATAGCCTTTGCAAAGAACCAAACTGTCAACAGGCATGGTTAAGGATCATCACTTAATGAGGTTGCAGATGGATACCTATTTGCCAGCTTCCTAACTGAATGTTCCGTTCCACCTTAAATGCTACAGCTTGTATAGCCACCAGAGTATAACTAAGGCATCATTTAAGGTGGAAAGGAAATTTCCCAAAACAAACTGGTGAATAGGAAGCCAACTTCAGCTCCCATGTCCTTGACAAGACCCTGGACAATTCAAGCTGATTTCACTGTGGACAGTTTCTCAAACCTTGGACAACCTTCCAGCAGATTCTCTAAGCGTTTGACACTGAACAGACTGAAAAGAGGAGCCGTTCCACCTTAATTAGCATCACAACCCCAAAAGCAACTTGTAAGTAGCAACCATGCTGTGTGATTTTATTCACTGTTTGATGTCTGAAGCAGATCATCTTAAACTGAAAGTTCCACAGGGCGTAACAACTTTAATTTACTTTGTGTTGTTGTCAAGATCGAATGCAAGTAGCTAGTGCACATACTCACATACAAGCCGCATACCCTCTATGTCGAAATCAGAGAACCATATAAAAACTGAATAAATGCATTCCATGGCACCTTACATTCACTTCTGAAAATGTGTTTCACAGCTGCAGGTTGTTTATAATGCCCATTCACATCATCTCTATGACAACGGTATAAGCAGACAGTGACATAAAAAGAAAAAAATATTAGAACTAAATCAGACCTAATGTAACAGATAGTGATCCACTGCAATGTGCCTGCATTGAATTGGTACACGCCTATCAACAATGGCCTCACCTCAGCTGTTGTGAGTTCATGGACATACAGTTCAAGCTTTCCATCGGTCAATGCTACGATGATGCTTGAAGACTTTTGGGTTTGTCCCTTCATTTGCTCAGATGCCTGGAGATATACAGAGGTAAGGGAGATTCAAATATACTTATCCACAACACCAGCATGAAATGCTGCATTCAGCACAAATATCACAATCTCAAGGGCTTCAGGATCAGGATGCTGAATGTGGGTCAGCAAGGGCATTTCCGGGAAAAAAATAAACAGCTCATTATCCCTTATCTGGACTTTGACTGAGGCCAAATAAATGGATCTTACTTTGAAAACTGAACAGATTCATGCTCAGGCACAAAAATGCACCGCTGGTAACATGAGCCATCGATTATTATTCAAATAAGTTGGCTCCAGCAAAACTCGATCAGGAAGAGTCAAGCACTTACAGCATTACAACATTTTACTGGATGATGAATAAGATCCTTGTGAGAAGAGATGTCATATCCTCTACAGTCAGAGCCTAAGAGGATTCTTAACTTGCTCAATAAACCATGCTGACAAAACTTCTTTGTTCTCCCTTTTGTAAATCAATTACACATTTACATTCGTATTAAACACCACAGCTGTTTACACATATTTGAGTACAACACAACAAACATGCCTACATTCAATCACTTGTTAACACAAAAAGCCAAATATTCTTATTTACCAGTTTAATCCCCTCGTGCATGTAGGTATCACCTGCGGGTTTGACCTCACTCAGTTTCTTCAAGCCATCCTGTATCTTGGCCCTGAAATGAATAAGCTGGCTGAGATCACCTTTTTATATATATTTTTAAAATGCACCCTGATCTATTTAGGCTACTATGGTTAACACACTATTTTTTGCTTCAAGGTAAAAGGCAAGGCCAAGTTTAAAGGAACAGTTAAGACAACAATAGTAATGTGGATAACTGCAAATTGTATTTGCTAGCTACCGGTTTTCTTTTCATCATTAGCATGTTTGGTTGAGCCATTTTTTTAAAGGAGCAATATGTCAGATGACGTACTCTGTCAAATTCACACTCTACGCAGGCTCTCTGTCACCATCTTCACTCCTACCACTTTTACTTAGCAGTGTGAAAATTTTTTTGCAAGTTCAGCATCAAACTTCATCCTTTTACTTGCCTAGAGTGTCTCCAGAGTTAGACAGCTTGTTTTGCTGCTTTTGTTGTCACTTTGTGGGACAACAAAAGCATGTGGGGGCTAAATGTGGGGGCTAAATGCAGACTCAATGCTACAGAGACTCAGTATTGTTACAAAGCGGACATGCCGAGGCTAGCTGGTTAGCATGCCAGCTTCAGTAGATACCTCTGTAACATGATAAATATACACATATATCACATACCGTCAAAACGAGTATTTAAACAAAATATCTTACATATTGATTATGTCATTTTACATACTGCTCCTACTACTTACTGGTTATTATAGCCTGAAATACGTATTAGGCTTTAGCCTCCCACTACTGTCCCCACACACTCCCTAAATAATGTAGGCTTGTACCTGTCTCCAGTCAGAGGCAAAATGAGCTCTGCTCTTGAGGAGAAAACAATGAAGGACACCTTCATTTTTGGGCTGAAAGGAAGAAAGAAAAACTTTATTATAACACAAACACATACACAAGACATTCTAAATGCATATAAGATCACAAACTATTTAATAAGCATATCTAAAAAGGTCTGCGCTTAGTGCACCGTCAGACAAGTCTGATGAAGCAACACATGAGGACAGCTTGAGTTTCCATGTATGTCTCCTGTAAACAACAGAGTTAGGCTATGAGTAAGATGCCCAGTATGGACCTAATAAAAGCATATGACTTGTTTGTAAAAATTCCCTACTGTGCGGAGACAGGAAGTGATTAATTAACATTGAAACAGGAAACAGGTTGTCCTTAGGATGACTCATCCCATACACACCAGAAACACATCCTGTCATTGGTTCCATTTTTATACCTGTCACCTCACAAAGAATATATAACTTATGAAACTAGTAAGCGGCTAGTCAATTCGCCAACAGCTCAACGGTGATAAGACCAAATGTATCAAATTCTCCTATACGTAATTCTCCTATATGTAATAAAGGTCCAATAAATCTAGATAAGAACTAAGACTGAAATGAGGTATTGGTACTGCATCTTTCCTTGCTTTGCAGCATCTCTCGCATACAGATTATCAATTATGCTGAACTACATTTCAATCAAGCAGTTGGTCTTTCCCGCGACCTTCTGTTACAAAAGCTGACACGGCACCGAAACATGTTGGGTTTTCTGGCCTCACAGCGAGTCAGGTCTCAGGACTCTGAGCATAAGGAGAGGTGCTGCTTTTTCACACTTAGATGACACGTCCAACCCGCAATCATCCCCCACATGAGATATTCATGAAAACGCAGCCAAATGTGCTCAGCCGGCCAAACTCGAGCGACAAAAAAATCAAATGAGAAATCAATACTGCGATATATTCAAACTGAGCGTTCCGCTGCAAGACCAGCATGTGCAATAAAAAGACAAGCCTAGTTTAAGGAGATCGGGCCAAGGTACTGCGAGCTCTGCAGCAAAGATCAAAATGATTTCCAGCATCATCGGGTTCAGACTTAGGCGTTCACATCTGTTCTCGGGGGCAGAATTTCTGGGCCTTCTGCTACACATTGCTAAAGCAACAAGGGATCTCCTCTCAAATCTCCTCGAGCTAATGATTTTAATTAATCTTTGATACAGCTGGTCCGTCCAACACTGAACAAAGGCTCATGAAACGGCAAGAGAGAGCAAGAACAGGAAAAGGGCCAGCAGATTCCACATGGCGCAACAGAAGAGCGTCAAAGTCAACAGCAGACTGTACTGGTCTTCCCGCGCTCCGTGCCTTAAAGTACATTCGCTGCTTCTTCTCCCATTATGTGTGAGGGATAAGTGTGGTGTTGGAAGGTTTCAGTGCAAATGGCCATTCTCACAGCCCAGAAGACTGAGCCTCCCTGCCACCCACTCCCACCTGCTCCCTTTGCTATTTTCTCAAGCAGACTGCTTTCTTCTGGCTAGGTCGCTACCGTCTGTACTGGCACATACATTGAGTCAACGTTACATAAGTTCAACATTCATCGGGCCATTTTTTTTTGTTTTGTTTATTCCACGTCTTTTTTTGCCCCCCCCCCCCCTCCTCCTTTCCAGAATCCTTTCCAGGCCGGATGTGTGGACTCTAAGTTAGCTGTGCTGAATTATGCACTTGGTGTGGCATCTATCAGAACATAAGCCTGTATAAATGAAAGCTTAACGGAACTTGCAAGCTTCGTCCTTTAGTGGTGTAAAAAAATACCTTTTTATGGAAAACATCAGTCTTTTTACCTCACAAATCGGTCAACAAGATTTTTCACAAAGTCATAGATCTGAGCCCAATCAGTTGAAACACTTCCAGATCTGTGAAAAAAAGAACAAAACAAAGTTAGCAAAGCAGGGCCACAAAACAGCTTGGTGTAATTACATATATCCTTAAGACAAAGACAGGGTCGGAGTGCAGTGTCTGATGTGGTTCACTTGAGCTATGTGCTTGCTAACTCAATCATACAGTTGCAGATAGTTAACAGAAACACAATAATGAAAAATGGGAAGTGTGACGATAAAGAGACGCTGTGCCAAGAATAATACTAAATCACAATACTGCAGCGCGGCTATATCTACGGACTGCTGCAATTCCCTGATCGTATCACTTTGATGAGATTTCACAAAGATCAGGTCATATTCACCTATATGATTAAGAAAGGTAAAACACTGTACATTTTATGGGGGTGGGTTCTAATCAAATTACACTGGCAGTGGCCATCTTAAGCTTGTGGCATTAACCTCAATGCAAAAGTATCTTAAGTGAGTAAAGTGTGTAAAATGTGCCCTTGGTCTAATGGCTACAAGGTAATTGAACTAATAATTACAGTGCACTGTATGTGCTGAGAACATAAAACACAAGAGTGAGATCATTAGAAAATCATCTTTTATGCATTTCTCCCTTGTCATTTTCTCCCTTGTCTTATCCAAGGTCAATGAGCCTGGTCAAAAAAAAAAAAAAAAAAAAAAAAAAATATATATATATATATATATATATATATATATATATTAAATATACACACACACACACACACATCAGTTATTCCAGTGTCATCCTGCCTAGTGTCATTCCACCTCCTCCACCCCTACCGCAAAATCTGCAGGAACAGCTTGAGAATATTCAAGCTGTATGGAATGGATTATCACAGGACACCATTAGGGACCTCTACAACTCCATGCTGAGACTTCTGGCATGTTGTGTTAGCAAACATGGCGCCCCGACTGACAGACACTACATCTGTATGTGTATCTCAGTAAATATTGCCCACATCAGCCTAAATTTATCATCATTTATTGTTCCTGGTAACCTTTATCTTCATCCCCAAACGTATTGCAATCCGACACTTCCTTATGGGTGCAACTATTCTTCTGATGATGCTCTAGATGTGCTCTTTTCTAGTTTGGTAACATGCCTTTCCACATGTTAATGGAGCTCTTACTCGTCTCCTCTCCTGGTTTGAGAAATCAGTAACAACTTGGGCTTTTTCAAGGTTTTCAGATTTACAAACATGTTATGGCATATTGCAAGGTTTCTCAAAGGTATCCCGGGCACAGTCACAGTTGCTAAGCTATGAGGAACCAACTGGACAACCCAATTTTAATACAGGGTCATCCTGAAACAGAACAGTGCAGAATCTCCTGTCTGTCAAGTTGCTCATCAACTCTATGTAAAGCAGATGAGCAATGACAGGATCACATATATGGACAGGATATATATATGGACACTCTTAAAATGAGCTTAGGTTAAGATCATTTCATGTCTTCATTTATACGATGAAGATATAATCTCTTCCTCTTGTGAATTTCTTGTTGGCAGAGTGGTCAACAATTGGGCCAGCAAACCTCAAGAGAGGCCACATCTTAGAGATCACGAGATAAAGACCAAATAAACACAGACAAAAACAAGACGGAACATAGCTATTTACTTCACTAGGTTTTGCAACTGATTGAAATGCCTACAGATGCCTTTTATTAATACCCCCCCCCCCCCCCCCCCAAATATCTCTGCAAGCAGCCTCGTTCAGCTGTACTGCTAGGCCGTAAGCAAAGAGCAGGCGGCAGATCGCGCTGAATGCCTGTTAACCACTTCAGTGAAGGTTCCTACATCTGCACTAATACTGAGTACAAAGAAGCAACTAGGCTAATCCGCTAGGTGGACATACTTGACCTATTTTATCCCCGCCTGTACTGTACAAAGGTCTATATGAGAATATAAAACACTGAGAGAACTACTGACCGGTCCAGCACGAAGTAGAGGTCGAAGGCTCCATGACAAGACGCATCTTCTGCCACGAGAGAGGAGATGAAGCCGAGGAGCACGACCGCCGTGACGGCCACGGCGCGGTGTTTTCCCACGTTGAAAGTTTTCTTGGGCATTATAAGCTCATAGGTTAGGACCGTGGCTGTATCAGTATCAGTAGGAACAGCACGTATAAATAAGTGCAATGTAAAACAACAACAACCAAGAACTCAACCAACGAACTGTCGCGTCAGTACAGTGAAGAGAGAGGACGAGTGAAGCAGAACGACAACAACAACAACGCTGCAGCCTGAAGCGGCATGTCCAAGTAGTTTAAGCAGCCTAAACTTAACCGTCCCCCTTCCTACTTTCACACGGCGACGTCAGCAGGGCTTTCTTCACCTTTCCTTCCTCCTTACTCTGGCCGGCCTCCTTCCATTATTTGTAACGGAGGTTAAGAGAAGCGCGTGAAAGAAAAGAAAAGATTTTCCCAACTCTGTTTCACGTCTGATGGAAGTTAACCCTGTTTCCAGTGCGCATGCGCGGCCAGATGTTGGGAGGTTTCTGAGGTCGGGGCTGTTGTAGCCCACACCCAACATCTGTCCGAGTTACAGAGCGTCGGTTAAACTCGCTCGCCGCGCACAGGATGTTTGGCACAAACTGTCAGGGTCGTTATAAATGATGACAGTTTACACGCCGCTGCACAGTCTTCTTCCTGACCATACAGAGCGGTTCGTAAAGCCGCTGCTCATCAGCTCAACACTCGGGGCCGGTCAGCGGGATGTAAGCTGAGGTGAGCCAATGAGCCTCGAGGGGACTGGGTTTCTCAACAAAGGCACTGAATTTAGCAAGAGTTGGCACAGGAACAGAGCCCGGTCCAGTATCACATACATACATACACATATACATAGAGACAGATATACATACATACATATATAAATAAATACAGACAGACACACAGACATACACATATACATAGATACAGACAGACAGACATACAGACATACAAACATACGGACATACATACACACAGACAGACAGACAGACATACATACAGACATTCATAAATAAATAGGGATCTTCAAGTGTTCTTTAGTAAAGGGAATTGTTCTATTTGGAGCCATGTATTCTAAACATAACCTTTCATGCTTAAATGGTGAAAAACGTATGCATGGTTAAAAACATTCTTCCTGTTGTTGGAGAATTGTTAGGATGTCAAGTTCATAACAATAGAAGAATCTTTTTTGTCCATATACAATCCACTCTCTATCAGGGTAAAGTTCACTATGCAAAGAACCATTTAAGCATGGTTATTTTATACCGAAGTCATGGAATTTTCTATGTTAGCACAGACACTGATGTAGTATGTAGTAGTAGTAGTAGAATTATTATTATTATTATTATTATTATTATTATTATTGTCAATAATAAAAATAAATAAATAAATAATAATAATACAGTTCAGTGAGTAACTATTCTAAAAGTATTCTGAATACTGGCTTTACTTGGACTGAATACAGATACTTATTTTCCCAGGACTTGTATTCTGTTGTTTTCCCAATCCTGATCAAGAGTAACACCAAGCTAGCTCAGAGACCATCCATGACCCTGGTGTTCACTGTGTAAAAGAATACACTTTTTTAAACACCCAAAACACTCCCAGTAAACTAGGACTCCTAAACTCCATGAGATCCATGGTGCTCTAAAACCAAGCTGACCTAAAGGGATTTCACACAAATAGTCCAGACTGTACAAACTCTGTAATGACTTTATAATTTCCAGAGACTGTAAACCTGTGGTATTAATCATTAATCAAACAGTCTGGGGATATTCCATGATTGGTAGTTGCCTTGTGCAACAAGACTTCTTCTTGTTTTAGGTGTGTCAGTAAGCACATAATGATGGGTGTCCTTTAGGTACATAAATGACTCATAAATGTACACTCACCTTATTACATACACATACTTTGTGTCTAAACTCGCTGTCCAGTTTATTAGCTCTAGTTACCATATAGGTTCACTTTGTAGTTCCATCTGTTTGTATGGATACTTTGTTACCCTCCTTTCACTTCAATGGTCAGAAAAGTCCACTAACCAAAACTATCCAGCCAACAGCGTCCTGTGGGCAGCGTCCTGTGACCACTGATAGGGGACAAGAGGATGACCAAGTCAAACTGTCCAGCAACAGATGAGCTATTTTCTCTGACTGCACATCTACAAGGTGGACCAATAAAGTAAAGGTAGTAGTGTCTAATAGAGTGGACAGTGAGTGGACACAGTGTTTAAACACTCCAGCAGCACTGCTATGTCTGATCCACACAATATACTTGATTGCATAAAGTGCCTCTGTATGGTAAGTGGAGCTGATAAAATGGACAATGAATCTAGATACAAGTTCTCCAAAAAGTAATATAGGTACCTAATAAAGTGTTCAGTGAGCTTAAATTACTAATTATAATAAGAATGACAATGAAGTTGAGTGTTCAGCACAACATTACTGTCATAGTGCTCAAATTCTTCTGGTACTTGTGTTGGTGTGGACTTACTCTTCTGAGCTGGCTATTCACACAGCAACTGTCTCCTTTTCCATTATATATCACAAATGATTATCCTGATTAGCTGTGTTGATGGAAGGGTTACTATTTGTCATTTCATTTGTTTAGCTAACTTATCAGAAATGAAAGCTTGAAGCTACATTCTGATTAAAGCAACGAAGGCCTACAAATGTCACGCTTTGAGTTGCAGAAAGCACTCTAAAGCACAATGCATTTTTGATGAGAACGTGAATCAAACTCAATCAAATCTTGCTAATTACCATACATTGTTACATACACAATTATCATATTTGGTATATTCATTTGGCGCAGCTTAAGTGGTATGGTGTTGTAAACAGGGTATGTGTTTCACACGCTTGATTATGATGATCTGTTTGAGCTGTATTGGAATTTGGAAGTTCTATTTCAGTTATTTTGTCACGGACATTACAGTATTATGAATAATCAGAAGTGACGGGGAAAACAATTCCACTAATTGTAGGATTCACTGAGGTGTTAAAACTCATTAAGAGTAAGACTCCATGACAAAATACAAAGGTGTAGTCGTAATTTCATGCAGAAATTTCCATGCCCTGAAGACGGCAAACAATGACGGTCTAAGTGTGGGACAAGTTTACTTAATCCCCAAGCAGGATGTGCTGCATCTGGCGGACTTGTTTTTGGTAAGAAGCTTTTAGAGAGCAATGTCACAAGAATGAATCCACAAAAATGTGGGACATGTTTTCATTGTCCTTTTCCTGCAAACCCAAAGCAGGTTCTGGGGTAGATACTTTCTGCAGTTCTCGACTGTGACTTTTATGCCTATTTTGAAACCACTAAACAACAGTTAAACTCCGAAGGAGTCCAGCCACGACCAGAACAAAACTCGAACAATACGAGGACATGGAAAGGAATGCTTAGATGAAATGAATGGAATGAATAAAGTCTTCCTTTCCATTATGAGTTCCAGATTAAAAACAGTGCAGACATGTGCGCTTCGCCTGCTACAAACTGCACAGTAAAGCGATTAAGCAATTACAAATCAGCAGATTAATCTGACTTGAGTTTTTCTTTCAGTTCACTCCATAGAAACATGTTTCACAATGACAGGACCTCTGCACTGATGTTTAATTGGATTAAAATGTCTCTAGCCTGGGTCCAAGGCAGGTGACGGAGTCATCTTGAAGTAACTTTAAGCTACAGCAGGAGCAAAGAGCTTAAGGAAGGAGATAAGACAGTGTTTAATTAGCAGCAGGGTGTATCTTGGGAGGAAATGTTAAAGATAAAAGGAGGAAAAGACTTTTTTTTTTCATATTCAGCTCAAAATCAAAAAGATGGTTTACTAAGCTGCCTTCAGAACTTGGTATTTATTATGCTGGTCATGCAGCAAATAACGCATTGTCTCTCTTGTTATCAATTATCAGTTAACAAACAATCAGCATAAGGTGCTAAGTAGTGGTCTACAAACAACATCAAACATGAAGAGAACTGGCTGCACTGGACCATCCATTCAGGGTGCCAAACCTGCTGATGCAGCAGATATCCGCAGCACGGAGTGCGCTGTTGGACAGGCCGTGGACAGACGTCCATCACTGACATGCTGAATATGGACAGGCCGGCTTCCACCAGGCTGGGACGAGTCGCAGCCAAATTCGACCCCCACCTCTCCTGTGTCTCCTCTCATCCGTCTCTCGACCTCCCTTTGCCTAACGCCCTGGAAGCAGGGACGAATTTTGCCCGAATGGAGTTAATTGTTGCCGGGGCCAGGCCTGTCAGCTTAATGAGAGGATTCTGCAGAGTGCCTGCACTTTCCCTCTCCCTTTTCTCCAAGAACGCGCCTGAGTGGAAGTGAGAACTGGAGAAATCGAAGCAGACAGGTCTGCGGCAGTGAAGATTGACCTGTAAAGAAGACTCAATCAGTGCAGTTAATGGGCGTTGGCTGTGAAGGGTGCATGGCAGAAAAAAGGGGCTGGGTTGGGGTGCGTTGAAGACTTCAATTGAACATGAGCCGGGAGGTTGTGCAAGAGCTTGGAGATAAAGTAAAATGTTCTGACTGGGATGTTGTGGTTAATGAGACTTTAGCCATAGTCACATGTTAAATGAATCCCCGTCTTAGAGATGTTCATCGAGATCATTTAGGCAGATTCATTATGAGTGAAATATATTCTCAACTGGATTTCACGATCGCACATTAGTATGAAAGTTGAGATGAATTCCAAACAAGATTGCAAACAGTTTAAGTCAGAGACTTCAGTAGAGGTTCAGCAGTCATTGCTTTCCTTTGCATGAAATGGAATGAAATTGCTCTCGTTCACTGTAATTCCCATGAATTGTACCCAAGATTGAGATTTCCAGCACCTTCACTGCACTGGAATCCTTCCTACGGGGTCATTTTATTTCTAATGTTTTCATTGACTCCATCGCTTTATTTGCAATAACATCAGCCAAAACCATTTTTGGAGGCAAGCAAATAAAATTCTTCCTTCACCGCAATTTTAATATGACATCGCTCTCGGTGTCTCTCTCTCTCGCACTCTCATCTCTCTATTTACACCCTTGACAAGCAGCCTTGTGCTGGCAGCTTTGTCCATCAAATGACACCTGCTCCCCCTGATTGTTTGCTCAACTTCCTGTCCAGAGCTGTATAGATGAATGTCAGTGATGTTTTGTTTCCCCTTCTGAGGCAATGTCTCTTATTTCCCAAGAGCTCTGACTGTGAGTAAACAGCTGAATTGCAGTAGTAGGCCCACACATGGGTGCTGATGCTGTCACATGTGTACACATCCCAAAGTGTGCAAACCACTTAATCATACAAACATACTCTAGCACAAGCTAGTAAATATGCTTTTTTCTCATCTCGTACTCCAAATCTTTAAAGACAAATCTTAGCCACAAGTGTGCAGGCGAGCTCTTTTCAGGAACTTGCTGTTACTTCAGACTTGTCAAATCCAAACCATTGACACAGTCTTGTTGGAAAAGTGAGCTATGCTTCTCTGTGCGCCTCTGAATCCCTCGAGGGAGGGCACTCTCATAAAGAAGCACATCTATGATACTAGCTGTGACTTAACGCATAGCAAATAGCTGTAGTACACCATGCATGCACACGCTCTACTTACGTTTGCCCGAG
Source organism: Semaprochilodus insignis (assembly GCA_034552555.1). Classification (NCBI taxonomy): domain Eukaryota; kingdom Metazoa; phylum Chordata; class Actinopteri; order Characiformes; family Prochilodontidae; genus Semaprochilodus; species Semaprochilodus insignis. Next base: position 9,659,338 of record CM067499.1, on the reverse strand, counting down.
GCAGTTTTCCAAAGGAAGAGTCATATAGTATTGTTATTTGATGAACAGTAATCTAGAGATTTCGTTTTTGTAAGCTGAAGCCTGACTTGTCAGTTCTGAGTAAATTTCCATTAATTCAGCAAACTGAAGTTGACGTTACATGCTAACAACGTCTAGTGCCAAAAATCTGTGCCACTGCAACTAAATTTCAGTGGACAATTGCATAAAAATCATACTATATTAACACTGATATAACAGATATAACAGCTAGATAAAAGTTAGATAAAAAGTTATATATATAAAAGATATAACAGCTAGATAAAAGTTAAGAAGACGGAAGCACCTAATATCCATGGCCATGGTCTTTCACCTGTTAAGTAGTAGTAGCCTTTCTATCCAGGTACGAGCTGGATCGGGCCAAATATAATTTGTGCAGGGAAACTACTCACAGCTTTGTAAAAGTCATCTTAAGTAAATGTTCCAGCATGGTTTCATGAACATGTAGGCTCCAATATGATGCCCATGAACATTTTTCTCAGGGAATTTTAGATTGTAGGACTGACTCTACAGCATCATCACAGTGCAGCAATGGTGGCCTACTAGTAGAGCAATTCTGCAAAATATATATAGTCCATCACTTTCTCTGCACACTTTGCTAGCCTCCTTTCACCCTGTTCTTCAATGATCAGGACCCCCACAGAACCACCACAGAGCAGGTAATTACTGGGTGGTTGATCATTCTCAGCACTGCAGTGACACTGATGTGGTGGTTGTGTGTTGGTGTGTGTTGTGCTGGTGTGAGTGGATCAGACACAGCAGTGTTGCTGGAGTTTATAAACACCGTTGATCCGTATATGTGGATTTATGAATTGGACAAGCAAGAAACTAATCTATCATTGTCCCCCAGCGACAGCAAATTGGCAGTAACCTAAAATAACCAAGTCATGCTTTTTTTGTTGAACATATTTATTTTGAAACCAGCCGTGGCTCTGGATCCTAATATATCAAGTGTTGTTAGTTAAGTTTTCTCCAGATGCAGACAAATAGGCCTCCTATGACCGTCTACAAAAAAACATCACAAATAAGTAATTCAAAGAGTACATCACAGGTTTGCCACCTTATGCTGGAATAGTGCCTGCGTTAGAAAACGACTACAGAAGTCTTCCTATAATACATTTACCTAGACGTTCACGCCTGGCTTCATCTGAAGGAGGGGGTGGCTCTTCAGTCAATTTGACAGGCTTGCCGCCCCGGATATCCTCTGCAGCCCTTGAAGTATCTACAGCATGTGACAAAGTCTTCAGACAGCGGGGGCCTCCACTCGCTCTCTTCGCTGTCAGCTCGCTTGACAGCTGCCATTTTCAGCGGCCCTCCGTCGCTCTCGCCGCCTTTTCCGCATTTGTTATTCCTCCACCTCGCCTTTCTCAGGATGGAGATCTCAACAGCCAGGAAAAGCACCGTGTCACTGCTGATTAACACAAAAAAAGTGGGGAAGGAGTTCTCAAAAGCCATGGACCAACTTTAAAGTGAGGTCTGAGACAGAAACGTCATGAGATTTTGTGTGGTGTGATTCAAGGGCATCCTTGTCCTGGTGCACACGCTTGCTAAAGGAGCTTCTTTCGGTTTATTCATACTCTGTTGGTTCTTTTGACCACATTTTCAGTGCGTTTTTCTTGTCATTTTGGAACAAAAAAAAAAAGACACGAGAAAACAATTGAGCGCTCCATGTTAGTTGGGATGAGCATTGTAAGTCAACAAACAAAGCCAACAATTCCCAAATGTAAAAGCATTCAAAATCCGTGTGAGTGAGCAACACATGATCTGCCATTAGTCCTGTATCTGTGTTGTTTTCTGAGGCTTGGTGGAGAGAGCTGGCTGCTATGCCAGTGCATATCACAGATGATTATATCAGTCATTTCAGCCAAGTATAACACAAACGGCCAAAGCAAGTGAGATGCAGTCACATCTGCAGTGGCCACTGTTCCACTATAGTTCCACATCTAGAGCCTGGACCGACACCAGCACGGCACATTTTCCAGACAGATGGACACGCACACCTTTTGCGCTGCCTTTTCGAGATGCCAATCATTTAGAAAGAGAGGCTGGTCACATTAGCATACCCAAACAACCAGTGGGCAGTGTCTGTATGCTCAACTCTAAACCTGTGCATTTACAGGAACAGTTACAATTACTGCCTTGTGACGATCACATTAAAATTGTTGCCTTATAAAGATCATTTTACCACAACTGCTCTTGACCCTTTTTGCTTACACTGTTTACCACAAATATTGATATAGTCTCTGCCATCCAAGTGGAAACCTCTTGTAACCAAATAAGCCAACAAATTCAAAGCAGATGCCGTTTTTCTTCATATGTTTCATCGCAGTTTTCTCTTTGAAAGCATTTCTATTGAAAAAGGTTACACTGTTGCTTGGGAGTTGTATATACTGGTTTGCGTCATACAGTCAACATGGCAATACAGTGTTGACTGTTTTGAGAAAACTTCTGTGCTCTAAACTTTAAACACGTTGACATATGGTTATTTATTTCTTGTCAAACAGAAATAAAACTGAAGTTTGTGCTTAACAACAGCTAACTTCTTGAACTCGAGACCCCTTTTGAGGTGTCAATCATTTAGAAGAGAGGCTGGTCCAGACTCTGGTCCAGATTTCAGATGCTGGTTCCTGTTACATAACTTGCAAATTAGTAGGTTTTAAACACAATTTAGTCGGTATTACATAGTAAGCCTTATTACTGTATAGCGTAGTCTATAAATAATATGTCTGAAATTAATAGGTCTGCAGGGACTGTGTTGTGAGCATGGCGATGGAGATTAATAAAGTTGTCTTGTTCACCTCCATCTCTGGAACTATCTTCCATTCATTCCTCAAGCACAAGGTAGCACTGCTCCAGCCTAATACCTTCTTTTTTGTGAACTTTTAATATGATTACAGTCAGAACTGAATGGCATGAGTGCAGCATGTCTTGGCATCCACATCCCATCTAAAGTCCTTCCAAATAGCTCCCTCGCTGCCTCCTCTGAGCAAGTGTCTCCTATCCACAGGGTCACTAACCGTCCATTAAGTTACTCTGACAGTAATGAGCAATGTAGATGTGCTTTCCAGAGTGCTGCCTAAATGGGATTAAACGAGAACACTTATGATACCAGTAAACTTTGGCCAATCTCTGCAATATTTCACTGGACATTGAGCTACAGAGTTGTGACCTCAACACCTATTAACCTAATGCAAAGTGCCATGCTATCTCTTAGCAATAGAGGAATGGACATCACGCTTCATTAGAACTTTCACTTGGCTGAGGACAGATCATTGACAAACCAAGCAGTGAGTCCCAGGCAAAAGAACGTGGTGAGCGTGCGTCTCGTTGTGAGCAGCATTCTCTGTGCTACAATGGGTCTTTTCCTTGAGGCCAAATGTATGGGAGTGATTAGAAAAGAAGAGAAGGCAAGGGCTGCCATCGATTCTGGCCAACTTCCTAGTAACACGTCTTCCATTCTCGGCTCAGAGAGGCTGACACTGTCACAATTTCCCCAACCACCAGACATGCACAAAGGCTGGAGCAGGGAAGTCAAGGCTGAAGCTTTTGTGAACAAAATGAAGAGACCACTGGGGGAATTAGGAAAGGACATGTTGTGTTTGGGCTACGATGGGTGTGATGGAACGCTTCGTGTTATTCTGTTCCGACACAACAGGCATACAAAAGAAAACTTCAAGATCTTAAGAACAAAGAATGTCCACTGCGGCAATAACATCTAGCTGTTTCATAAACGCCAGAGATTCAAGTTTAATGTTGAAATGTACGTTGACTTGTTCCTCTGTATATGGTGTGTGGTCCTTTTGTTTGCCATTTCTTAGAAACTCTTAGTAAATATGTCACTTCTAATTGCAATTGTGATAAAACTTGGAATTATGATAAAACAGCCAAACCAGTCATGATTCCCTTCCAAACAATCAAATCATAATGTGTCAGTCTCTTCCCTCTCTCGCTCTCCCTCCTCTTCCTGTTATTTTGCCAGTTTAAACTTTGATGAACTTTCTGCTGAGTGCCACAGCCTGACTCCCAGCACTGCAAGGCAAAGAGCAAGGCCACACGCACCATGGAGAGAGAGAGAGCGTGCTGCAGCTGTGCACCAAAGTTTCCTCAAAAACCCTGCCGATTTGGGGCCTGGCCCTCGGAGTATCACGCTCACTGGCAGGCTTTGATTCATGCCACCACAGTCAGCTCGGGCCACCGGGGCTTTCAGAGGTAACCGGCTGTGCTGACAGCCCCTCCTCAAGGCATTCGCCATCAACTTGTCATCTCGTTCCTCTCTTGCTGCAACATCAAAAACACCACTGCTTGAAAAAAGGGAAGAACTGAAATAACAGCTTCAAAAAACACAATACACCCATGAGAGCATATACCTAGTGTACCAGCTGGATTTTGTTTATGGCCAAAAACAACAATTGGCCTTTGGCATACTCAAATGTGCAGATTTTTTAGGTTTATGAGATTTTTTAGCTCCTAGCAAGCAAAATTTCTGTCCAGTATCAAAATGTTGGTTCTACAATGTGTTAACTATGAACCAAAATATGTTTAACACCATCAAAATGCTGAATGCAAATCATTTAACAATTAACATTACATAAGTATACAAGTACTGTAGGAACAACAGTATGTGGCTTTCTCCCATTCAAGCTTATTATTGTAATTTTGCTATACACTTGATGGAAAATACAAAATGTAATGCACTGTAAATTACATAATACATTTCATTTATATTTACATTCTATATAAACTGTAGTTCTGACATAGTTTCCTTGTGCACAAATGACAGAATCATAGCAAAAACTTAAAGAATGTTTTTACTTTCTGCAAAAAAACACAGTAACTGAGCACAACAGTAACTTTTCATCAAATTCAATTTATTTTTCTACTTGCAAATAAAATAAAGGAATTGACTGAAAATGTGGAATCTGTACTTTTGATGGCTTGGTTCATTGATCTACAAGTGAGAAATAATTAATAAAAAATAACACCATGCGTTTCTTACTGCCAGCGATAACTGTGGCGTCTGAGGGTTCTGTTGCCACAGAGCACCGGCAGCAACATAAAGCCACACACTGACAAAGCACAACAAGGGTGGCAGATCTGGTGGTCTCATAATCCCCAATAAATTGCCTGCAACCTGTCACTCACTGACTGACCCTGTTGCTGGGTGGAGTGGTATATAGAGGGGCCTGCTTCAGTGGGACTCGGTGGGGCCGCTGGGGCCTGGCCTGACTCACCAGTGCCAGACGTGAGCTCTCCTCTAAGTGATGGGGGGCGAACATATGCCCTGGGGCTGCCCGAAACCTGGAACATTAAGTCTTGCCATGGTGGCTCAGCTCAGCTGTGAACCCTGAGCTAGTCTGGCAGCTTGGCTGGGAGGGAGGATCTAAAGCCTGTACCACTGAGGCTGCAGTCAAGGCCTTGAGTGGACTTGGAGTCCATGAGCTGATTTTTATCAGGAAAGTTAGCAGACAGCAGTCTCCAAAGCCTAGGTAAGATCTGAGTGCAGAATGAGAAGACTTAAAAAAGGAAGATACCAAGGATGGCCTCATTTAACAGAAAATCTGATTCAGACCATTAGATTACTATAGATTATTTCCTGGAACCAAAAACTTGATAGTGACAAATGAAAAACAATTACAATGTGCAAAATCATCTTGAGGAGACAAAAAAGCCCAGGAGCAAATAGCAACAAGGTGACTTGATTGAAATTATGATGATAATACTGATTCTTGAGATGCCAAACCAATTTTTGCCTCTTTAAGTCTGCATCAAGTTTCTCCTCCACTTCACAGAGAGGTGGAATGAAAGCGGAGCCTGTCGCCTGGCCCCAAACGGATGTGACGGGGACCAGGCAAGAGAAAAGGGAGGACGAGCGAAGGATGAGTGCCCAAAAAAAAAAAAAAGAAACGCCTTTTCATCTCGCCTAAATCTTCACTCCAGCATTTGATAACTCGCTCTTGATTATGCAGTGGGAACTGCATAAGGACATCAGTGCACTCGTCTGAGCCACTGAAGCGTTTTTTTCCCTCTCTCTCTGCACAGCCCTCGCTGTGTTTTTGGCAGTTACAACTGACCATCATGTGCCGCAGTGCCAATTTTTGTGAAAACTGGCACATATGGCAGCTGAAGTGCCATATGCCATAACAGAATATTTTTGGCTGTTTCCACCATTTGTATAATCGCTGGATCCGGTATAAAAGTGGCTCATTATTAATTTATTCCTTTTCCCCCCATTTTGTTCCCCTCCAGATGAACCATTTGATGTGAATGCATCTCAGAAAGTTAATTTAAGGTGCACTGTGGGAACAATAGCACTCAGTGACCTGCAGAGGAATAAAAAAAAGAGGAATGTATGGTTATGCTAACTGTAGTACTTGTGTGTATGCATGGTAAAGGAAGCAGTGCACATTGTGAAAGAGAGAGAGAGGGAGAGAGAGAGAGAGAGATAGAGAAAGAGCGAGAGAGAGCAACCTCTTTCCGTCTGCTCTCAACAGACATACTTAAACGTTCTTCACTGCCGTCAGGGCTCAGACTCCTTTCTTTTCCTCTTCTGCCCTCCATTGGAAAAACTATGGAAAGCCTTCAGCATTGCTGACAGTGCTTCACTCTAATCTACTGCACTGCTGATTTATGATCTCACTTTTTAATACAAGCTTCATAGAAACCTCCCTCTGTTGTACATGGCCACCATCTGACCTGTGCTGTCTCATCAAAGAATCCCAATTCTCCTCGTTGCGTCTTCATGCCAATCACATGGTCTCCTCCACCTTGTAGGCACATCACATAGATGAATGTCAAATCCACTGTAAATCAACAAGGTAATAATTTTCAATTGTTGCTTTAATATACACTTCTAAATGTATTTCAGTATATGTTTATAAATGTGTTATAACATGGCAACAGTAATAAAACACCCTTATAAAAAAACAAGGTTATTTGTTTATTATAAACTACCAGAATATTAGCTTCGGTTGCTTTATAAAATTATATTATTACTACAAAGGTAATACTGCATAACTCATATATAATAAGGTTAACTTATGTTCCAGTGGTCAAATAAGGCAAGGTGAAATTTGTTTTGTGTGAATCTCCTACAATGATTGTGATAAATTTTTCCCCAAATATTTTCTTATTTTTTTATTTAATAAATAAGTCATTTTGTTTATGCAAGCATTAGATCATTTGAAATTGTCAGTAATGTATGCACTGTAAAGTATAACTGCTCTACGAGTCTTTAATTTACTTTTACACATTGTAGTAATAACAAACGAGAGAAGACCCTTTTATCACAGTATTGTTTATGGCATGCAGCTTAATAACAAGAAGAAATTAAGGTTATTGTTGCACAGCTATGAAAAAAAAATCCATACTGTAACATAATTATATAAGTAACTGTACAGTCTGTAGTCTAGCACATTTAATTTAAAATCAAACAACAGAAAAGTGCAAAGTGACACTTTGAGTCACTTTGAGGTTTTACACACGCTCCTCCCATGTGAGATCAAATTAATCATACATCTTTCATGGTAACATAATCATTCATGCATAAATGAACAAATAAAAGACCTTGTCAAATCCAAATGTGACATTTACATCAGAGGCCTAGTGCTTGAGTCTCTGGACAAGGAAATGTCTATGAAAATAAAGTGGCCACCAAGAGACAAATCTGAATAAACATTAGATGGGTCAAAATGTTTAGGAAAATGTCTACTGGAGAGCTTAGCAGAGGTAAACAACCTGTTACATCGCTGTTGGGAATATTTTGAAACATGAAGATCTAGTAAACACAAGATGTAGGCATAAATGACTACCATGAAGAAAAGACAGCCATCAATACATCAGCATGACCTCCACAAGATGCAAACCACAGGCAAACCTCAAAAACCAGATTACGGTTTGCTAAAAAGGACAGCAAAGTCACTTTCAAAGTCACTTTCAATGATTAGATTGTAATGATTCAAACAACTCCACCAAAGCATCTGTGAATGGTGTTACCAGCATGTTCAGCTGGCAGTGGAAGTGGTTCTTCTGTCTTTATTGATGAAGTAACTGCCAACAGAAGCCGTTGAAAGAAGTATTCAAACATGTAACCCAGTTCCTCTAAATTGATGGTGCTTTACCTTTCAGAACTGGAATACATGGAACGTTCTTGACTGGCGAAGTCAATCACCCAATATATTCCGTGTAGGGCATCATTAAGGAAGATACCCTGCATCGAGTGATGTCTGCGAGACGCAGACTTCAGGCAGTCGTCAACTGCAAAGAATCTGCAATCACAGAAATTTAACAAGGCAATTTTAATTAAATTAATTTTGTTTAATTCTATATTAATTCTATAGGGTCTGTTGATTTGTATTTTGTATTATGTATAACAAGGACTGAGGCTCCTATATTGCTCTACCAATACAGATGTAAATACCCTCAAATTATAGCTCAAATTATACACTCCATTTCATATCACAAAGCTAAAACAATACAAATTTTATTTTTAATATTTTGTCTAAATATTAATGATCTGCACCATCTGAATCATATTCTTCTTTATCAATATCATAATCTCTATTGTATTTACTGTTAGAAGTATATATTGTCAACCATAATCTCCTACAAAAAAGTAGCCTTTACAAGATATCATGGAACCAGTTAAAAGCCATTAAATGAAAACAAATCCCTGGGGTCTCATAATTATTTCCATTATTTCCAGATCTATAGTATTTAATGGTAAATATGCAAATCTCCTCCTGTTAATAAAAATATCGTTGTAGGTTACCAGACAGTATGTCATGAGGCACACAATGGACGTGCTCTTAATCCGCTGACAGCTTAAACTCAAAGACTACAATCTTTTCTTTGTCTGTCTTTAAGATTATATACTTATATCCGATACAAAATATTTCAGCCAAAAGTGTCTCAGCTCTGACACATTTTCATCAGTAACAGTACCCTGTTTGCTTCTGAAGCCTACATGGATGCAAACTTGTAATGCCTGGCCTCAAAGCACAACAATTAGCCATAACATGGGTGTCATAGATCTGAAATCTGTGCCGTGCCATATTTGACACACAGAGGAGGCAGTCTGTCCCTATAAAAACACTAGTGTTAATGGGGGCTATCTGTTGTAAAACAATGAGGGAGGAGGAGGGGAGACCCATTCTCTCTGCTATGCGGCCTCTGCCTGCCACCATGAGCCTGCAGTTCATGGCTGAAGCAGATGGCTACTGATTGGGCAAGCTTTGTGGCTTTATTTCAGAGCACTGTATGGGGAGAAAAAGGTCCTTATCATGCTTGGCTAGGCAAGAGGGTGAGGAGCAGGAGGAGATTTACAGCTAAGAAAGCGTAAATCTTTATAGGCCGATGCCACAGCCTTACAATAGAGCAAATCTATGTGCACGAGCAGAAAAAGAAAACCAAAAAATCCACCAATTTGAAATGCTAAGTGCAATTTACTCTGAGTATTTTATGTGTCGTAAAGAGTCTATTTGCAAGAAGAGCGTTTGTGCTTGAGTGCCTACATTTGTTTGTGCACGCGTGCGATCCTCAGCGTGCGTGAAATCTGCCCGTGATTAAAACAAAAACAAAGCAGCATCAAAATAGTCCATGAGGTGAATAACTGTATTTTTGGTTTAACCAAAAGAAATTCATCCCATCAGCCTTACTCAGTTCCACTTTAATGCCCAGTTAACACTTGAACTCATGGTATAATTTACCATGGAGGACTCTTAAATTGGGAAAATAATGGTAGGAACAAAATGGAATTACTACGTTCGGTTGAAGCCTTTTCCTTCAGTGCAGTGCAAAAGTACAAGGCAGAGGAACTTGGGGGCGTACAGTGAAGCACTTTAAACCAGAAGGACTTCAGCACATACGCTTGAAGCGTTTCAAACTGACAAGCTTAAACAGACCATCAAGCAACCCACAAGCCTTCATATCAACTCAAACTGTGCAGGACCTAAAACCACAGCGTACTGGCAAAATCAGAGTTTAAAACTGTTAGAGCTGCTGGACAAGGATCTATGCAACATCTATTTAGTTCAACATTAAATTACAATGATATGATTACACTGATATATGTTTCAGAGTGAACTTCAATGAACCTAAGTTTAGCAAAACAACTAAATGGAAGTAACATGCATGTATGTGACCAGCCTAGCCTGCACAGAATGTATGTACTGGGGAATGTTAGCTTTAGATGAACTATGAAGAAGCAAACCGAGGCTAATTTAGGCTAATTTTATATTAGCAGAGTCTAGCCTGCTTTGGACTACAGGCTAGAGCAAGAACTCACCTTCAGTCTTTGGATGTTAGTCAAGTCCAGCTATAAACAGACGGAAAAACCTACACCAGGTTATTAAGGCTGCTAAACCTTGACGGTTGCTGGCTCTGTATTCCTCGAGCTGTCCAGCACGACTGGTCAGAGATGCTAAGGTAAAGTCGAGCTCTTTATTAGCCTAGGCTAAGTATACTGTTAAACACGAGATAAACGGAGTCGTAGCAGGACATAACAGGAACACGGTCGCCTAAATTACCTTTATTTCCTTTTCTTACAACTTTTTTTCTGTCGTTAACTACTAGGTTTACCTGGAGTCCCGGAGCCGCTGAGATAAACCCCGCCGTCCCCCGAGCAGCTAACGGCTAACTGCACTAGCGTTCACTTCAGGTTCACACCTGGCGTCCCTTAAAAAGACGAGACACGCACTTCTAACACGAAACGAGCCTCAGACTTGCGGTAGAAATGAGATTAGAGCCTGGTTTTAGAGTGTCAGTATACTCACTACCGTCACACAACCGTTGCAGGCTCTCGGTCTGCTGGAGGAGCGGAGCGCAGAGCAGTCAGAAGTCTGGATGAGCTGAGGTAAGACAGTAGAGCGCGCGGCTGACAGTGCTGAGGAGATAACGGTCCCAGACTAACTCTCTGAGGGTACTCACTGGCAGCGGTGGAGGTGATAATAACGAGTTTCTACCAGAAATCGACCTTTCCGAGTCCGTCTGAAGATCAGGCGAGGACAGAGATCCAGCATGAGATATTTCACCAGTGATACAGAGAAATGAGGTAATGAGATAATCAGCAGCACATACAGGACACTGCTATTAGCGACCTACTACAACAACTACTGCTACTATCACTACTACTACCTCAGCAAAATGGGCTCCATATAGAACCAAAAAGGATTTGTTTCGACTTGTAGTAGTACTAGAACCCTATGTGGTGCTATATAACCGTACTTTAAAGAAACAGATACAACTGGTTTTTCCATCATAGAAAAGAAGAATATGCATGTAAAAGTTCAACTAGTTGTTCTGGTTGTCATAAAGGCTTGGTTCTATATCCTATGCAACTATTACCTTTACTAAAGAACCCTTGAAGAACCTCGCTTTTCAAGGCTGTACAACAACAACCAGTACACCCTTAAAATCTTAATCAGTGGTTCTTTAGTAGTCCAATAAACAATTTTAATGTATATATGGTTCTTCAGCCTACACGCTTGGTTCTTCAAAGATGGTCCCTTGCTAAGGAAGGCGCTTTTTTTTTTGCATTATTAAAAGTTTATTCAGATTGATGGAAAATGTGTTGTACATGGTTCCTCATAGAACCCTTTACAATGGGTTCTTCTATTGTTACAATGTGAAGCTTGTAAAAATGGAATAACCCTTTCTGGTGCTATATAAAACCCATTCTATATAGAACTACATATGAAGAACCCGTGTACTCGTTCTTTGAATGGTTCATGGCTCTGTATGGAGCCATCTTCTTTACTAAGGAATCTTTGAAAAATCATCTCGTTTAAGTGTGTATATGGTTAAATGATTTTTCTCAGTGATCAAACACATGTTCTTGAGAGATCTTTCTTTCTGTGTAGCACTAATAAGGGTTCCATCATTAATAAAATCTTGGTACTACACCTTACCTTTACGTTTTGCTAAGGGTCCCCTATTACTATACACATAAAGGAGAATGTTCTCCAAGGGTTCCTTAGCAAAGAAAATGGTTATATGTAGAAACATGTACACTCAAAGAACTCTTTACATGGTTACAGGGTTCTTTGTATCAGGAAAGCAGATTGATGGTAAGCTATAGATGATCTGGAGAACCATTTCACCATGCAAAGAACCAATTAAGCACACATGGGGTACTTTCATAGTTACTAAAGAACCCTTAAAGAACCATCCATCTGTTTTAAGTGTGTACTATTATTATTATTATCATTATTGTTAATAATAATTATTATAATAATAATAGTATCATATAGTCTAAAAATAATAAACCATGATAATCATAAACAACACCACGCTTCACAGTCATATCACTTAATATATGCTGGAAACACATCTGTACATCACACCTACAGTAAAGTCTGTGGAGCCCATATGCCATCTCAGCTCATCAGTCACTTCTGAAAGAAAAGTGCACTGGTGAGGGATGGAGGGATGTTTGAACAGGTAATAATAAGCGCACTGAGTGTGTGTGTGTGTGTGTGTGTGTGTGTGTGTGTGGTGGTCCGCTCAGTGAGGAAGGAGTTAAGGGGCGGAGCTGCTGATCGGCACGCCTCATTGGGCAGATTATGCGCAGCAAACAAAACGTGTGTGTGTGAGGCGGAGAGGCCGTCAGTGTGTGTGTTTCGGCCCCATCTGCGCTCTCGCTCTTCGCGGCCGGGGGGAGATGCACTGACGGAGTCTTGGAGCCCTGCTGGATTATTATTCCTCATTTTACCTTCACTAAAGCGGTGAGTAACGCTGAGTTCGGACTCCAGAACCGAGCCGGAGGCGCTGCTGCTGCTGTTCTGAGAGAGAGAGAGAGAGAGAGAGAGGAGAATAGAGAGGAGAGACAGACAGACAGCGTTAGTTGAGGGCGAGCTGACTCCGCACGGCGCTTTTATCAGTCAGTGAATGAGGGAGATGTGAGTTACGCCGCCGTAAAGTTGGAATAATGAGAGAAGCGAGAGGAGGTTATAAATCTGAGTGTGAGCAGGAGGTCAGGGGGTTCAGGATGGGTGCGCTGAGGCTCTGTTCTGCTTTTTAGCTCAGATGCATATTCATTGGTCTCTTTGTGTGTGTGTGTGTGTGTGTGTGTCTGTGTGTGTGTGATTTTTAGCGTTAAAGGAGGTATAGAATGGGGGATACAGAGATACAGAGAGAGCGTGGTATTTGTATGACGAAGGGAAACTTCAAGAAAACGTTCATAAAGGAAAGAGGAGGGATCGCTTGTTTCTCTGAGCATAAGCGCGTGAATGTGGCCGGTGAGGATGTGAAGTTTTGTCTTCGCTGTACGTTTCCAGCATGTTAATGCGCTGCGTTTGGAGCAGCATGTGGGACAGTGTGATTAAATCACCCAGCCCATTCACAAAAACAGAAGAGGAAGAGACCATAATAATAATAATAATAATAATAATAATAATAA
>CM067499.1:9519573-9640909 GCA_034552555.1 Semaprochilodus insignis | reverse complement strand
GGGGGGGGGGGGTGTTCAATCACTCCCTCCTAAAATAGCTCAACAGTGACACCAAGCTTCCACAGTGAGAAGCTCATTTAAATCCAGCTTCTCTTCATCAGTGCTGCAACAGGCCTGCTACATCAACACCACAGCGGTACGAGTCCACACATCCTCTACAGATAACACACTTCTGCACATAAAAAAAATCTAGATAAATATTGAATAAAATATAAATAACAAATAAATATAAAAAATATAAAATCTGACTTAAGCAAAATATTTGCAATATGCTAAACTCAAATAAATTGAAACTGTGCACAATTTACATACAAAAATGACATATTTAAGTCTATTATTATGTGTTCTAAAGTTATTTCATGAAAAGGTGGGCAGGTTTTAGCTGCTTGAGCTCAGCTTCATAAGCATAAACATTCTATTATGCTAATGCTTGTCTATTTTAATGTTTGCTTATGTACTCTACTAAATAAACAGCTCACACAGACATTAAGAGACATTAAGAGACTTTAGGGGCAGGATCTGGATCTTAGGGTCACAACTGAACATCAACACCTAAATTATTTGGTGGTGTATTAGCCCTGCCTTATAGCCTCATCTCCAGTGTTCTCTTATGTAGCATGCTAATACAATAAGGAGCTAGTCCCCCAGAGACCTGACAGACGTGGTTGCTACCTGTATGATCTGAGTGCCTCTGTTAGACTAACTTTCATACATTCCATATCATCTACGAAAGCTCCTCTCGGTAGTTTTTCTTCACGCTCGGATGGTGTCTTTCTTGTCTCACTGGGTGATGCTCATTATTAGTCATGACACATTTCTATGAAGCTGCTTTGGGACCATGTCTATTGTACAAAGAACCAGGCATCAGAACCTGGCATTTAACATATACCAGTAATACCTTACACAAAGACTTTTAACACCTCAGCGACACGTACCTCTGCTGTCCCAAAGGTCTCACCTGAACACCCCTCCTGATATGACTGAAAGCTGTGGCTGGGCATTATCTGAGTAGCCCTCCTTTGGAAAGTGGGTTGGTGTTGACTGACCCCTGTGTTGACTCTTACCAAAACTGCTCATTGATGGACATTTCACACCGGTCTTACTCTATACTGCCCTCCTTACCTGTTCATACTAACGTGCCCTCATGTCCTTATAACAATCATGGATATAATTCTCAATATTATTCTCTTTACATAACATTTCATATTTGCATTGGTAAGCATGCATCTGCCCCTTGATTAAGCTCACACCATTTCACCCCCCTCCCCAGTGTTCATTGTTGTATACATGAACATTTAGTATATGTATATGTATATTTAGTTACCTTCTCATTCAGTGTGCAGGGTTGAGAACCATGGTCCTCAAACCTTGTTCCTTTGCTATCCAATGTCCACCAGCGGTGGATAGGGACAGCTTATGTTTCTCTCTAGGTTCCTTTCACTTACTTTTAAGGAGTTTTCCCCCCATGCCTCTGTTGCCCCTGGCTTGCTCACTTGGGCCTGAATTCCTGTAGAGCATATGAGTTATGAATGAAGTTATGAATCAGACTGAACTAAATCCAATTAATTTAAACATCACAAAGTCATGAGAAAAGTGCTGTGGCGCAGTATAGATGAATAAATACAAGGCAGGTCTTATGCATCTTTGAAGCACCACACTGCTCCCTCTACAGGCGAATCTAGGACTCAAAAATGCTCCCTCAAATCTATCTGCAAGCATGTTTTGCATTTAACACTGAGCACAATAACAACCCCAGTCTGCAGCTCATAACATAACCACAGATATGAATGCAAACTGCAGTCTATGACAGCTTGAGGATGCCCCTTTAATTTGCATGCACTGCAATCAAACTGTTCTTTCAGACACGTGGGATAATGGAGCATATTCCGCAAGGGGATGTTGATGGTCTCTTGGAGCTGCGTTCACCTCTGCTTACCAGAGATATTTATTGCCCCCCATGCTTTGAGGCTGGAGTCATCCTCTCCTTGCTAAGCTCCGGTTACATTTGTCACCGTATCACTCAGCACTCAGCAGTCAACCCTGCTTGCATGCGGCCTATGCGGTCACCCTTGGCCAACCTATCCGGCCCGCTTCTCATAGTTAACGTGTGATTGTGTCCTATGTTGAACTTCAACTTGCCGCTCCGTCGCTCCATCTATGCCTTCGCTTCCTATTCCTGTTGTTCCGTAACCTCCTGGCAACGTGGCTGGCCCTCATCAAAATAGGTCGATAGGATCTGAGGAACCACACTGAGCTTAAACAGTATAATGTTCGAGCTAAGTATTAATAGATTCTTCACACTAACAACACCGCGACACCCGAGAGGACGACGGAGAGGAAATGGAAGCCAAAAGTGTGATTTACACCCACAGATTTATGATCACTATAGGAAACTTCATTGAGTACTTTGTACTGTGAGGTATATTTATGTATTGCATGCCATACAGCATGTGGCCATTATAGTATGCTTGACATTGTCAATGCTGATTAGCTGATTTGGACCTAATAGAACAGTCTAATGACGTTTTAATTCAACTGAAAGTGGTGATAAGAAAAAATGTGATAACCTGGCCACAAAATCAGTTTGTTCTTACGTGCAAGTCACCCAGGACCCTCAGGGTTTGTGTGTGTGTGTGTACTGTATTATTAACCACTTCCAAACCTCTCTTTGAGGAAGCCTAGTATTATTTGCATGCATGTAGGTTGGCTATTCAACCCCTCATTAGAAGAATGCACTAGTGCTGGATTGATGTGGTCAGCACAAAGTGTGCCAGCTCAGTTTTTGCTTATATACACCACCAGTCAAAAGTTTAGACACAGCTACGTATTTGAAGGTTACCTTATGTTTCTCTTAATGCTTTACTTTAGAATAACAGTGAAGACATCAAACTATAAAACAGCACTCATGGAATTACGTAGTCCTCCTTAAAAACCTCCAAAATGGAACTTTATAGTGGGATAAAACAGCTTTCTTAACACGCAATGGAGGCTGGTGTAACAGCATTTTTTTCTAAGCAATTTTGGACAAGTTCTATTGGTCTGTCCATCATGAATATTCACTAAATTGAAAGAGTAACTAGAGTTTTAAAATTGTGCAAAAAAGAGATTAAAATTGTTTTTGTGCAACAAAATAGATATTAGAGTTTGGTGATATGGCAAGAGTATAATATTGTAATAAAGAGTAGATTTGGTACATCGCCATATTTGTTTTTTCAGACATCTCATCAGCTGTAACTGTTAAGCGTAAGCCTGTAGCGTCTTCATGATAACCAAAAACATCTGTTGTGACTAAACTTTTGACTGGTAGTGTATTTAATTTCGTATTGGGCTTTTAGTTTAGTTACTGCCACACCCCAAGCTCAAATGACACGATTTGTAGATTTGCTAAATGAAAATATGATAACAAGTCCTCTACACAGAACATATATATGCCATTTCTGCAGATTGTAGGGCATAGTTTCTATGTATTTGCTTAGTTTATCTGAGGAAAATAAATCAACAGGAAATATAAAATGTGCAGTAAGGCCAGATTTAATGTTTAATCGTTTCCAATATAAGACATTTAAGAAATAAACAGTGATTGTGCATTAAAATGTGCAGAAAGTTTGTTCTGAGAATTTTACACCTAACTTTGGTATTAACTGCACTGCCTGAATCATACTGAATATGGAATTGTAAAGTACTTCTGGTTTACATAAGAATTTTGGCCCTCATTCACCAAAATTTACCAATATCTTCCCAAGTTTTATTAAGAAAGGACCCAAGAAAAAGTCTACCTGACAATAATGTTGTGTTCTTAACCCACAGAGTTGTTCGCAGCTTTGTGCTCTTGAGAGTTTGTAGATTCTATTCTTGCTGTAGAACAAATCCTAAATAAGAAATATGAATGTCAGAATCTTTGTGAAAACCATGTAAGTTGGTTTTAAGAAGATTGTTTTTCCTAGGCACAGTTAGGAATGAGGCTCATTGGTATTTCTGTTAACTTTTAGCAATGTTTAAAAGCTGCTTCTTGCTGGAGGTCTGATGGTTAGCTTTGATTAGATGTGGTATGTTCTGTAGTGGGTCTTTAAGTTGCACATACATTATAAGCACTAAACAACAGTCGACTTGGACTATTTTAATACAGAACACATTCAATCTGTCTTCATACTGACAGGCACACATTTACACGTAGCATGCGCTTTAAACACAATCTCTGTCTTTATAGACTTGCTAGCTGCTCGCTCTTGGATCTCTGCTTGTACCTGCCATATGGATGCGTGCCTTTCAGATTCTTAGCATTACAGAAAAAGAACAATCAGAGTGCGGGAAGGTATTTGGGTTGCACCTGTTTCTCCCCCTCTAGTTAATGTCTCCCATGAGTTCTGCCCTAAAGCTATGCGATCCAGAACGTTATTTGGTCACCGTATATCTGATGTGCATTTGCTCTGTACTGGTTATAAAGAATAAAACATTTAGCCTAAATGTCTCAAAGGCTTTTCCAGCTCACTGTTTACAACAGACAGAACATTTGAGGTGCAACAGAAACAAAAGGGGGTTCTGTAAGGATTTCCAAAGACATAGCACTTAATGAAATGCACTCCTTGCATTTGCTCATGATTATATTAACAAATATTTAAAAGACAATTGACTAATTAAAACTGGCATTAATTGTTACTTTGAGGAAAAAGAAACAGCAACAATATATATATAATGATACATAAAATATATTTTAATTTTATTTTAATTTGAATTTGATTGTAAAAAGTCATTTTTTATGTACAAGTCATGTTCACGGTTGGCACACTATAATGCCTGTAGCACACCCACACTTTTTGAAAATGTATATTATTCTATGCTCATTTTTACATCAAATTCACAGTTCATAAATTACTTAAACTGATTATTCACACATGATTACTTTAAGATTAAGTTGTTAGGGTTGGGCATTACGGAAATAAGGCATATACCACTGTGTTTGAAAATGATGACTGTATTATGATGACTGTAAATAATGACTAAATTATGACATGTCAAAATTCTATTCCAGATCTGAACGACTAAACAATATAATGCCATCGTTGATATTTGGGGCACATCACCAACACTGGCACTGATAAAAAAAAGGTTAAAATCAGTGGCAGGAAAAAAATTAGAAAAACTAGGCGTGATAGCGGCTCAGAGATGGACCTACACACACTGCGGAACATGTTTGATTTTGATATTTACTTTATACTGGACTTTGTGTTCACATTCCTCTTTACCACCTATAAAGTGCATACCAGTGTTCATGCCAGAGCTGGTGCTGGGTCCCAGGAACCATCAAACTGATTAGGAATAGCCCCCTTGTCTACTGGTTTGAGAGCCAAGCTATAATGTATGAGGATCTGGACAATCCTTAGTTCAGAAGCAGAAATTGGTGGACAGCGCATTAAAAACAAACATGGCGAAACATGTTCTTTCTTCAGCAGACCACTGATGGGTCATTTTGTTGCTGCTTTCATTTTTTTCACTCATTCTCCTGTTTTTTTCCTGTATCTCCTGTATCACAGGTTCACACTTTCAATTCTAGTCCATGGGGCTGAAACCACACCAATTTTGCGGTAGAAAAGCACAGAATGGTTCTAGCCGACTGTCATTCACTGGTTCCTAGTTGAAACCAAGGCTGTGCTGTGATGTGTGGCATGTATGACCTGCCAACTAAGCTATCACTGGCTTAGTCAAAACTCTGCAGTTCACCATAGAACAGTTTTGATTTCAGGTTTCTGTCCCTCAAACACCAGACACTCAACTTCTGTGCTCTCTCAAATTTTATCACCTACACTAGTTTCAGCAGAGCACCAGTTAGTCAGAATCAAACCTGTACTGTGGCACTGTTTGGGTCTGTTATCTGCTTGCTAAGCTAACAGAAAATTAGCTGATCAGGCTACAAATGCAAACACCACAGAGAATGTTTATTATAGAGCTGTTATCATGCTAGCTAAGCTAATGCTAACTAACTCTTCTCTCCTAGTTAGCAGCACTGTGTAACATGTAGCCATTGTTAGGAATTTTTTGACATGTATTAGTGCTGCCGCCTGATAATACCATATTGTTGCTGTCCAAGGAAAACAAGTATCTCCAAAATGGCAACTTTACAGGAGGGGGGAAAATCTGATTTAATTTGAATGTAAGTAAATGGAACCAGCCTTTTTTCCAAGCAAGTTTGGGCTTTTTCTGGTGGTCCATTCATCATGAAATTTTCACACAATGTAAACGGCAGCTGCTGTGTTCAAATGATGCATGAAAATAAAAATTGACAAAAAAGGATATACATGTTTTATTCTGTGGACAGCGACAATATACAGTGGTAATATTCAGAGAGGTTTAAAAGTATGAAACAAGTGAATAATGCCCAACTACAGAGCATACAAATGAGTTATGAAAGAATTATGTGTTTGCTTAAATAATGCACAATATAACCGTATAGCTTTCTCCGTGATATTCAAACACTGTTTGTTTAAAAATAAGTAAAAATTAAAAACTGTGCCTTTCTAAAATTTAATAATGTCCCTGACGTTATGAAGATCCAGTATGCTAACGACAGAGGATGCTAACTGTACATTTGAGACTTTATAAAACATGTAAATGTTACCCAGATTAATTACAGTCTTTACACTACCCTACCAGAGCCCTTCTGGGTATTTAAGGAGTTATCATGCTATGCATTCTGTAGCACTAGTCTTTTTGGTTAGGCTGTCTAAATGTTTGTGAAACTGAGGGTGCAAAAATTCAGTCAGAGGGTGTAAAAATGCAGGCTTTTGCACACCTGTTGCACTGGAGTCTGGCTCATGAAAACCTTGATTTTAAAAACACAGTGTATCATAAAGACATTCGCTGACACTGTCAGGACGTGCTGGTGTACAGTTAGTTGAAGCTAGTCAAATATGTCATGAGTATGACCATGAAACCACTAAAAAGGGGGACAAAAAGGTGTGAATGCTAATGCAGTATCTAGTCACACAGCCAAGTCAACATCAGTGGGCGATTCTCTGGTTACAGTGGGGTCTATACCTTATGAAAACATGCTTATCTTTTTTTAGCTTATAGATCCACCATTAGCAGGCATCTGCATTCAAAGCAAATATCTCCGGTTCACATACCACAGGCGCACAGTTATACCGACCATGTACGTGTCAGCGGTTCAATCGTTAACAATGCCAGGCACAGCTGTTGTGACCCCTACGGCGCTGCTTAGCGAACTCCAGTTGAACATAAATTGTCCAAAGCTGACTGTACGCCACAAACCGCTCGCGAGGTGCAGCAGTCTTTCGCACGTCACTATTAATATAGACACCGCAACATGGTCATGTTATCTGTGCTGGCTTGTGCCAAGCTGACATGCTCGTTTCATCACATCGTTGGGAACAAGCTTGCAAGTTCCGTCACCATGGTGGTAAACATTAACTTCTCCAGCCAGGTTGCCAGTTTGTTGGGGTTTTGTTTTGCGGATCATTCGCTATGGTGCAAAAGGGCACACTCTTAAATAACACTGTTCAATAACAGAAATTCACTGGTTCTTTATGTGTCATAATTCACATGACCATTTTCAACTGGTGGAAGGCTGAATAGGCATCATCAAACTCTTTTATGTAATAAAAAGTGAGGAAAGTTCACTTTTCCAAGATATGGGCTTTTTAAAGGTTATAAGCCAAATAACGCCTTGTTATACAACTCACACCCAACCCAAGAACCTTTTAAGAGCCTTTATTTTTATGGCTGAACCATGAAGAGGCTGGCCTGAGCTTTCCTCCGCCAGAGTAAAAATACGGGCCTGCGGAAATCCAGTGTAAAACTATACGGAACTAATCTTTGGCTGCTCTGGAGGCATTCTGGACAGCCCGCTCTGCTTACTGCAGCTTGAGCCAGCGGAGTCAGGTAGGGATGAAGCCTGATTTATAACCGGGGAAAGTCCCTCCTAATCGTGGGGACCAAAAAAAAAAAGACTCTGTTTGTTGTTTTTATTTTCTGCAAGCCAGAACCAGAAAAAAAGAGCAGTGAACGAACATTTGAGACTCATTACTCTCTGCAGTAGCGAAGGGGACAGACCTATATCTGAGCGAGCAAAATCTGCCATGACCTCAAAGACTGTGCACCTGTGGAAAAGGCCAACATTTGAATGAAGATGTATAATCCCATGAGAGACACACACACGTGGAGGTGGAAAATTGATTGGGGACAGTTCCTCTGCTGCTGGGCCCTCCAGTAAAACTTCAAGAAGAGCCTGAAGGATTTTGGTCTTGGAGGTGAAGGGGTTGTAGCACATGCTAGGAGATAAGCTTAGGCATAGTTCAAGCAAGTGACAACTGGTTACTTAACAATACTGGTTTAAAGGGCAAACCTTGCTAAAGTTTGAAAACATAAATAGACAAAGACAGATTTGGGGCTCTCTCGTTTTGACAGTCGTTTCACTGACATATCAACAAAGTCATTAAAAGATATAAAACAGTACACCGTAGAAAAACATACCAACTCAAATTTTTTCACAGTGGTTGTGATCCAGGGGCCCAGGAGGGACCATGAGTTGCGATGTCTACAGTA
The DNA here is from genome assembly GCA_034552555.1 of Semaprochilodus insignis. NCBI lineage: Eukaryota > Metazoa > Chordata > Actinopteri > Characiformes > Prochilodontidae > Semaprochilodus > Semaprochilodus insignis. Next base: position 9,632,350 of record CM067499.1, on the reverse strand, counting down.
CAAATATAACAAATCTATTGTTAATACAAAATGACCAGTAAACCAACACATATTCTTAATATGTTTAATATGTAATACTGATGATGGTAAAATAGTGGTAAATGTAAAATTAACTTTTCTTTGGGGACTATTTTGGCTTCCTGAACTTCTGGGCCATAAATGTATTTAATAAAATAAGTTTTTTGCCAAAAGCATATTTCAGAACTGTCACAAACCAATGTCTACGCCATCAGACGCCATTAGTGTATTTGTAGCTATTTCATGTAATGTTTGTAAAGTAGCTTTAACATGCATTAAACACCTGGTTCCTATCACCAGTACTGTGAACAAGGTTCTCTAGAATGCTTTATTTAATTATGAAGCATTATTTGAAAAATCAGCAGAATTTCGGAATATATCGATAGAAACAGGGAAAAAAACATATATATATATATATATGCCTGGAAGAACTCTTTCAGTGTTATAGAGCATTTACATTATAGCTTAGAAAAATATGAAATTGATTGTTGAAAGTTTCTTTATTGGTTATTCTTCTATATATATATCGTCGCTGTCCAATGAAAAACATGTCCATCTCCATTTTTGTTGATTTTTACTGCATCATTCGAACACAGCAGCTGCCGTTTACATTGTGTGAAAGTTTCATGATGAATGGACCAAGAGAAATGGCCTAAAACCGCTTAAAAAGTTAAAAAATATATAAAAAGTCTGGTTCCATTGACTTACATTCAAATTAAATTGGCTTTTTACCTCTCCTGTAAAGTTACCATTTTAGAGATACTTGTTTTTCTTTGGACAGCGACGATATCATATATGAGTGTATATCATATATGAGTGTATATCATATATAAATAGCCTTCTGTGAGGGAGCTTTAAGATGAGGTAAATGCTTCAGACTTTTCAGAATTCTGACTTTCTCTAGAACAGAGTATTTCATATCACACCACTCTGAATGGCTTTATATCTAAACCATTTAATTATCTGAAACATTAAAAAAATATTTCTGTAACTTTCAATGTAATTTGAAAGACTTCATCGCTGCGTCCTCAAGGAAAAATCCTAATTGGCATTAAACTTTTCACATTTATGTAGAGCAGGGATGTCCAGGCTTATCCACGAAGGGCTGGTGTGTCTGCAGGATATTCATTCCAACACAGCACACAGTCACCTGGACCATCTCCTCTGAGGAGCAGTGGCATCTTTGAATAGCACTTCTGAGTCCTGTCAGGCTGGTGTCGTGGTGTAAGGCAACTTGCCTCTTCCCTTTTACCTCTTTTCTAAATTCTGAAATTCTCCTGCTGACAGTCGCATGTCACTGGCTAATGCCTTCATTTGACAGGTGGCTCTGTCTGTAGCGAGTGAACAGGTGCTTCTTTGTTCCTCATCAAATGCACCGGGGCTGGTGTGCAAAGACCCACAGCCATTCCCACACATTAATGAGCCTGCGCTTTGTCCTGAGCAAATGTTTAGATCTTTTGCACTGATTAAACGCTCGGCTGATCCGCAGACTGTTTTGACATGACATGCTGGAATTGAGCGGCTCTGCTGATGGTCTCCGGCATGTAGGGCTTGGGCAGGGGGTGGGGTGCATGCAGTGGGGAAGTGGGGTGAGAGGCTTTGACCCCTAAAGCTTGAAAATAGGTCTGTGGGTTTGAAGCGGAGAAGGGGATACAGGCCAGAATCTCCCTCTGCGGTTCTGCCTTGCTAGGGCGGAATGTTCTGAATGGCTGAGGGCATGTTCGCAAGGCCTGCAGGGTTGAGGATCACGTCCACCAGCCTTTTGTTGTTTTAATTAAAGAGTCTGCGCAAGGCATCGGTGCAAACACCCCATGGCGCACAGAAACAGGGAACTTCTAAACAGCGAAATGTCAAACATTAATTAAAAGACAACTGTTAACGATTCCCAGTGGTCTCTAGCACAGTCCAAGTCGCATGTTTAACAAAACATCATGCGCTGAGAAACAAATGATGAGAAAAAAAAGAAAACGGCACATTATAGTTTGCTGGCAGCCTGAAGTTTTAGAAAGTGAAGTGTGGAGTTCATTTAAAGGGCATATGTACGTCATAGTGGGGCAACAATAAAGATACTGAGCACTTCATCAGGCTTCACTTATGGCTGGTTTACAGTCAAACGTGTCAGGCTATCTAGGGACCACTATCTCTGTGAGATATTCAGTGTACATGGGATGTCCTTGCCTGAAAGGGGAATTAAGATGACATGGTAACAGGAACCAGACCCCTTTAAAAGCTCCAGAGACATTGTTTTAAGTCAAGCTTTTGGCCTAAACAGATATCTTTCAAATATATTCATGGCATACATTTATTTATTTATTTATTTATTTATTTATTTATTTATTTAACCTTTATTTAACCAGGTCTACAAGGAAGAAAAGAGATGCTCAAGAATGGCAGCAACACAACGCTTCAACAATTTACACAAGAACATATTCAAAACAGGTACAGAAAACATCTACACAAAGACAGTCTGGACTCAGTCGACTTCACCAAAGCGTTCAACAATATAATATTTTGAATCTTTAGTTCATATTGTAGGTTGTTCTGGGCAGAAAGTGCAGAAAACTTAAAAGCCACCTTTCCTGGTTCAGTAAGAACTTTGGGAACAACAAATTGCGACACATCAAGAAAACGAAGACTATGATTTCCATGCTTCACATTTAAAAGATAAGACAAATATATATATATAAACACACACAAAATATTTAAACTAACTTAATTTAATGATAGACAGTGGTTCTACACAACTGATTTGTGTTTCTTCAACATGAAGATATCTTGTTGGAACTACGCAAAACCCTTGTGTGTTAAAAACACAATTAAATTTGTCCAGTCCAACTCAAATTTACATTGACATTTATGGCATTTAGCAGACACTCTTATCCAGAGCGACTTACAACCGTGCTTAGCGTTCTGTCGGATAATGTTTCCCAGCTAGTATAAGTAAGTTAGAAGTCTAAAACTCACCCTGAGCTCAGACACTGACACTGTATACTACAAGAAATAACGAAGTATCATGAAAAGCTCATTTATTTGGGTGAAAACAAAACTCTGCATTCATGCTTAGATGCAAAACGTAATTGATATGTGTCATACTAGCATATTTTCTTTATGTAAAACTTACAGCCACTCCAAAACCTTTTTTTTTTTAGTGTAGATGCAAGAAGGAAAAATGGTACCCAAATATTACATACAAAAACTCAAGACTAATGTAGGTACGCTAGTGATTTTGAATATATAAAATGACTGTCTTTGCATTACAGACCCCTGGTTCCTATTACCACCACTGTACAAAAATCACTGTAAAGAGAGCTGGTGCATTTCTAACTCTTTAACCCTTGGATGTCCTTTAGTTAGCTATGCTAGTTACCGGTTACTTGGTGGATAAGATCACACAGTATGGCTGCTCCTTACAATTTGCTAATGGGGTTGATGATAATAAATATGGAACTTCAGTCTCTTCAGTGTTAAATGTGAAGCTGCTTGATATTGCCCTGCTTGATAAAGTTTGAGAATAGTGCAGTGCAAACTAACAACTTCGGATTTATTGTTCAGGATCTTCAGGATCTGAAGTTGGCCTCCTGGTCGCCAGATTGTTTCACTTTCTGCTCCGCCTTAAATGGTGCCACAGATACATTCCACCACCTGTACAAGCTGTAGCACAGAAGAAGTCTCAGGAACTGTATAAACTTTGAGTTTCATGGTATGTGTTACACGGGGACAGGACGAGGAGGCAGGATGCAAGCGCAAGTCCAAAACAAGAAGAAACTAAAGCCAAAGGCACTGGTAAAAACAAGAAACAAAACACCACGATGACCAAAACACAAGGATACCAAAAACCAACTGACATAGAGACTAAAGCAACGGACTGGGAGACAAACGACAGGCAGGGACACAAAACACCAAGCCAGAACAAAAGGCACAACAGGGAGTATAAAACAACAAGGGCTAACGAGAAACACCTGGGAAGGGGCGGAGCTCCAAACAAGGGACAGGTGAGGGGCCTGACAGGGGGGGCGGAGACAGGAGGAGCAAAAAACCAAAACAAACAGAAGCACATGGAACAGGACAACAAAGTGCACATGGAAATGACAAGACAGAAACAGAAAACCAGAGAAAACCGAGAAAAACAGGGGCTAGACTAGACAGGCCGTGACAGTATGTTCGTTCAACGAATCAAAACCCGCTGTTTACCTGGGCCAGTGTATATACACTTTTATTTCTGTAGCACCTTTAAAACTGCTGCTATCACGCCCTGTGGTAAACAAAAATGCTCCAAACTTGAGACGTTTTACCATACAGACATTTATCCTCTATATATGTCTGGCTCCTCTGGATCATAAGGTCGTTGAGGATTTGAAATATGAATAACGCTGCATGCAAGTTAACACTGGTGCGCACTAAATTGATATCATTTGATTGGCAACCTCTCCAAAATACCTCACGTACACCAGCAAGCTTGGCCAAGGGAGCTAGTTAAAATACTTTGGCAGCAGGAGAGAAAACAGTTTTAGTAGCTGGTGTTTATTATATAATAGATTTGACGTTTAAAATAAACCTATTTTCATGCAGCATCATTTCAGTGTGCAGGAGTGCTAGTTTGGTTGTACCATGTAAGAAACATTAGTCATATTTAAACTACCTAACAACCTTGTACTTCTGAGGAATCACTGACACACAGAGGAAATGTATGTAGGACAAGTCGTATCAGGTTAGCAATATTTTTGTTTCCCACAGGATGTGATTGCAAAATAATGCACAACTTCTGAGGTCTATAAAGCAATTTCTATCTGCATCAAAGTCATTTTCATGTCAGCTTTGAGCCAAATTCTTTACAAATAACACACATAAATTTAGAATTTAAACCGTTTTCTTTTTTTATTTAAATACTGTTATATTACATAAATAACTGACTATTACTGTGACTAGTGTGATTAGACTAGAGGGTTACTGTTTCAAGCAGTCCATGAAATTTTGGAGAGCAACCCCTTTCTTTCGCCTTAGATGCCAGGGTCTGTATGTATAAACTTATCAAGCTTATTAACGTAATTCATTTAAATTTACTAAAACACAGTGGCAATTATGTAAGCTGGGTAAAGTAACATAAGAACCAAGAACTAAATCTAGGATGTTTTTAATCTCTGTTAGAACACTTTAATTTTGAAAGTAGAAGTGGTTAATTCATTTATTTTATGGTGTTTACACTGCCTCCTGTCACTCATATTAGAAAGCCACTTCCCAGCACTATATTACTCCGCCCCAATTTCCATCTGCCACGCTAAAATAGCATAAAGTAATCTGGTAATCAACTTGTGCTAGTAGACTAGTACTGAGGGAATAAACATACTGCGCCGCCAAAAAAATCATGATAAGACACGTGCTAAAACGTTGGAAGAGCTTTCCATAGATTGAATTATTACATGCGAAACAGTTGGACACAATTAGTGGCGTTCCTTCCGGAAAGGTATGTAAACACAATACGTTTAAGGCACTGAAGGCACTGTTTGAATGAATTGAACAGAACTGTTAGCTTCAAAGAGTGGATCAAGTACAGTAGATAAATCTATCTATCAGAGAGCTGGTGCTTTGTGTGGTTCTTCAATGGCTCTTTAGTAAAGGGAATGGTTCTATTCAGAACTGTGAGCTCTATTTAGAACTATTTCATGCTTACATGGTTCTATGGATGGTAAAATGGTTCTTCAGGTTGATGGAGAATGTGTTCTCCATATATATAGTTCTATATAGAACTGTTCTGAAAATGGTTCTCTTTTGCACCAAAAAGGATTCATTTAATGTCATACATCATAACAATGAAAGAATGCTTTTTTTGTGCTATATAAAGAGCAGATAGCTATAGAACACATTTTCCATCAACCTGAAGAATCATTTCACCATGCAAAAAAATCACAAATCTTAAATGTTTTTAATTTTCATTATCTACTAGAGTAAATCTGCATGCTTAAATTTTCCAAAAAATACAATATTTTTCTCGTACTATACATCTGTATTCTATGTCTGAGATGCTCTGTTAGAGCCTCTGTGTCTTTAAGGCCCACCTCCCAATGAGGTCAGTGCTCTGATTGGTCATCTCGCCCACTCTGTCCTAAGCTGGTACAAGGTCTGCCCCCACAACACTTCAGCTATTCTTATAATGGCATTAGTTCTCCTGTATCAGTTTGAGCCAGAGTCCAATCCTGAAAGTCAGGCAGAACAAGTTGGTAGACCAACATTTGGATGCTAGACTGGAGCAGAACATTTCTAGGTGGTAATTATTATTATTATTATTATTATTTTGCTCTATTATGTGTTGCCTGAGGGTGTGCCTAGCTTGCCCAAAGATAGAACATGACATTTTTATTTACCATATATTTTAATGTCTTCAAATTTTAACATGAGAAGCAAAAGCAGACTTTAAAAATTAGCATTTGAATAATTGAAGGGCAGTAAAAATGCATTAATCCATAACGGTATTAAATAATGGAACATCCACTGAAGGGATCAGACAGTGCTCTAAACACTGTCCAGACACCATCATGTGTGGCGGTGTCTTCTAACTCACCTCTTCCCATTTGCTCTGTTATTGGACAGATAATAATCAACCACACTAAAGTAATACAAATGGTTTTTTGGTGATGGGGAGAGCCCTGCATTGGGGTTCAGAGGTAGCTAAAAGCCAGAACCATTGATGAATCAGTCCGGACACTCATTGTTTATACACATCTGGGGATTACCTCACTCTAGATACTGGAGGTTCTAACAGGAATGAATGACTTTTACAATTTTGGGAGATAAACAGTTCCACACTGTTTATGTTAAAGTCATCAATCTAGTATTCTGCAACAAGTGAAACAAAGAAGTGTAGGCTTTGCAGACATCTTAGTCATCCAGCGGGCTAAGGCTGGAATGTTTTTGGGACACATTCCTTTGAAAACACTGGAGGCCGGGGTAATACCTTTTAAATAAGGATTTCATGACGTTCCGGTGGAGAATGTTTAAATCACAAGTTTAATGGTGCTGATGCAAGTAGAATACTGTGCAAAAGACCACCCTTCATTTATTTAACACGGCCATTAAGTACACATTATTCATTTTTTCAGCACCAGGAATAGAAGCAGAAACCATATATTTAAAAGAACATTATAACTAAATATAATACCATTTTTCAGTTTTTAGTGTGTGCACTCTTTACTGTTACTGCAGCTTCCGTTCTTTTCCAGAGAATTGCTTTCAGTATATCAAAGAAATCGGCAAAGATACTTTTTGCACACCTCCAAAGTTCAGTCTCAGAAGTTGGTTGCATTTTCTGCTTTTCACAATGCAAGTAATCCCATACACATTCAGTGAGGTCTGGACTCTGGGGTGGTCAGTTCTAAGAACTCAATTTTTTACCCATTTTCCTTCTCTTCTTGACAGCTTCACATCTTTTGAGATTCATAGCACTGAGATGTCTTCTCACAGCGGAAGGAAGGATTGCTTTCAGATCTGAGGCAAGCGAGAAGCCTGATTTGGTAGTCTTGACATTTCTAGTGGTCTAACAGGTCTTGTACTGTTGATAGTCTCATTTTTTCTATTTTTATAATTTTTTGAACTCCAGTTTTGGAAAGCCCTGTTTTTGCACATACTTACTTTGCCTGTCTACTTCATTACATCAGGCTTACAAATACCAGGTCCATCACCAACACTTGTATACTTTTCTTACATTAATGTGTGTTTTAATGTTTATATAAACACAGTTTAACAAAACAAAACACTTTCAGCATAGCCTTGATCATTTAAACCCATATGGCTAAGACATGTCTCATGAAGAGCTCATGAGGAGTTCCCATGTATTCACAATGACCCATGCACTTCGCAGCGGGCAACTACAGGAGGACGACTGCTTTGGACAACGGCATTGTTTGGTTTTCTGAGGGCCACTGAACATTTCAAGGGTCGTTTCAAAAGCCTCTTGAAACCGTGATTACTTCCAACATTATTCATGTATGTTTTTTCTGTCATCTGCATATGTTGCTCTGTAATTTTGGACCAGTTACAATGACTAGTTACATTTACTTGATTCCACGTTACATTTTTAAAAAAATTAAACATTTCTCATTGTTTTCATATAATATATTTACATATTTTACTTACACATATGTATTACTCATTTAATTTGCAAAGTAAACACTGTCACACAGCTCCTGTATTTGGTCACTCATAATTAAGGAATAGTTACATTTTTTTAGATTACTTTCATTTTCTTGTGGTGACATCACTTGGATGTTTTTTTAATTATTATTTTCCTACAGAAAACAAACAGATCCTAAAATCTCATTGGAGGGTTTTATGTGTGAGTAATTAATTATCAGCAGCAGCTTTACATCATGACTTTTGCTTATTTATCTTATTTGTGTTATGTTTGTGCAGAGTTGACTACACCACAACAGCAGAGTTGATTTGTTTTTCTCTGCTCCCAGACACTTGTACCAAAGTCCAGTAGCAGAATCTGACTGCAGTGTAAGCCAGAAACTGTCACTATTTGATTGCTTTACAAACTGGAGGCTTTTTCACCGCAGTAGTGGAGATTGACCCAGCTGCAAGACAGGACACTTTTCACCACAATAGCAGAGTTGAATAGGCTGCGAGTCAGGACACTGTTCACCACAATAGCAGAGCTGACTAGGCTGCGGGTCGGGACACTGTTCACCACAATAGCAGAGTTGACTACTCCACAAGTTGGGACACTTTACACTACAATAGCAGAGTTTGACTAGGCTGCCAGTCGGGACACTGTTCGCCACAGTTCGCCAGAGTGACTAGGTCACGAGTCGGAATGCTTTTCATCACAGTAGCAGAGATTGACTAGGCCACGAGTTCGGGACACTGTTCACCATAACAGCAGAGTTGACTAAGTTGCGAGCTGGGGCACTTTCACCAGAATACCAGAGACTGACTAGGCCGCGAGTCGGGACACTTTTCACGACAGTAGCAGAGTTTGACTAGGCCGCGAGTCGGGAGACTTTTCACGACAGCAGCAGAGTTTGACTAGGCCGTGAGTCTGGACACTTTTCACGACAATAGCACAGTTGACTAGGCCGTGAGTCGGGACACTTTTTATGACATTAGCAGAGTGGACTAGGCTGCGAGTCGGGACACTTTTTACGACAGTAGCAGAGTTTGACTAGGCCGTGAGTCGGGACACTTTTCTCGTCAATAGCAGGGTTGACTAGATTGTGAGTCGGGACACTTTACACTACAATAGCAGAGTTTGACGGGACATTGTTCACCAGAATAGGAAAGATTGACTAGGTCACGAGTTGAAATGCTTTTCATCACAGTAGCAGAGATTGACTAGGCCACAAGTTCGGGACACTGTTCACCATAACAGCAGAGTTGACTAGGCTGCGAGTTAGGACACTTTTCACCAGAATACCAGAGACTGACTAGGCTGCAAGTCGGCACATTTTCAACACAATAGAAGAGATTGACTAGACAGTGAGTTGGGACTCTTTACACCAAATAACAGAGTTTGGCTTTTTTACCACAATAGCAGAGATTGACTAGGCCACAACTTTTCAACATTGTAGCAAAGTCTGTCAGTAAGCAGCAAACTGGGACACTATCACCACAGTAGTGAGGTTTGAGCAGGCTTCAAACCAGAACATTTTTACCACAAGAGAGTGACTTGAGTAGGCTGCAAACCAGGATGCTGTTCACCACATTAGTGAGGTTTGAGTAGGTTGCAAGCTGGGACACTTTTCTACGCCGTACCAAGGTTTGCAAACTGTGACACTTGCAGGCTACGCTTGAGTAGGGACACTTCAGTAGGGTGGGAGAGTTTTAACATACATGTCGTGTATTTAAAAAAAAAACATATTATGCTAGTGTGATATTCGTGCACCTATCGTACACTCCAGTTCCTAAGCTGGCTGATTGTAGTGGAGGTAGTATCAAGGCATTTTTCTGCTTTTTTTCTTTGGCAGGTAGACTCAGGTAGACTTCTACTTCAGTCTAGATCTTAGGAGCACAGTGTGCTTTCAAGCAAAAGTCACAGAGTAAAAGAAAAGCGCTCACTGACTGCAGCACTAAAACTAAGAAGAGTATAATCCACGGACAAACCAACGGATCTCCCAAATCCAAGCATTTCCCAATGAAATATTGAAGTCGCAGTCCGACTGATAGCACGCGAGGCGGAAGAAGATTGATGAATAAATGAAAACCTCTTCTTTAAAGCGCCGCGTGCGCATGCGTGAGACTCCACCGGGGGCGCACGCCACCTGACCGCTTGCTGGTGCGCACGCTAGTTCTGTTTTTCGTCGCAAGCTGATCTAAAATAGTCAAAGTTCCCAAAGTTAAAGCGCGAACAAATACAGGATCGAGTAAAATCCCGGAAACGCTATGAAGGTCCGTCAGTCGCTTCTTCAGTTATGAACTGTTTTCGCGCGTAAAGGTGCGCCCGCGCCAAAGGCAGCCAGGATCATGCGCTCGGGAGGGTAACTGCTGAAAGTTTTTTCGATGATGTCGTTCAGCGCGTGCATTGGTCGTTTTGTGCGAAATAAAATCTCCGGATGACAGAGGGAGAGAGAGAGAGAGAGGGAGAGAGAGAGAGGGGGAGAGAGCGTCCTTCACAACTCAGGGACGCATCGAGCAGTGAGATCATTTGCGATATAAATATCTCCTCGCGCCAGCAGACCTGCTTCAGCTCCTGCAGCTCCGGGCTAATGCCACCGGTGCTCTCTGAGCGCACGGAGATCAGCACAATGCTGGAAGTTTCCTAACCACAGACGGGAAAGGAGAGAGAAGAGAGGGAGAGCGCGCGCTTTGGGGAAGAATGCACGCTCCTCTCTTCGTGGTTGTTTTTTGTCAACTGATTGGCGTCGCAGTGTCCGCGCGAGAAGTCGGTGCGTCTGGACGCAGGACTGGAAGACTGTACTGCAGAGTTGGCATTGGCTTCCACCTTCAGATTCACCCCAATGGAAGAGTGAACGGGAGCCACGAGCCTGACCACTTAAGTAAGTAATTTACCATCAGTCAGTATCAGTATCCGGAAAACTCAATACTTTAATCCCAAACTGCTTAAACCTGGAAAACGCCAGGAATGCAGTTATGAATGTAAGTGCTGAACATTCCATGTTTAAAGCTGAGAAAAGCAGGTTCCTTGCGCGATGCCATAGAATCACTTTTGTTTCCCTCAGGAACCTTTCAACGAATGGTTCTTTAGAAACCCGTTTTTGTGCGTCAGTGTGAAGAACACACTGGTTACAAAACACTACAGGTTAAAGGTTTTTACAGGTTGCAGTTTAAGGATTCTTTGCAGAACCCATAAATTGGTATAGAACCTTTACATTATGTAAAGGTTTTTCACATCAAATTTCTTTCAAAACCCAGTCCTCAGGGACCCCCTGACGGTCCCTAACTTTGCTCCATGTCTAGTGGTCCAAGAAGACAAGTTTAAGATCCATTTTTGTCTTTTGTGTAAACAACCTCTGTTAAGTTTAAAGAACCTCTGAATAATATTAAGGTTATTTGAAGAACCCATAAATTGGTATAGATTGGTAAAAATTGGTAGAGACCCTATATTACGTGAAGCTTCTTTATGCTTAACAGATTTGTTTTTCAGACATGATTGAACATTTAACATTTATGATTGTTTAGGACGGAGTCCTCGGGGGCCCACTATGGAATGAAAAACCAAAAGTTTGGTTATCAAAAAGGCATAGTACCAATATAATGCAGTATATAGTATGTAGTACCAAAAAGTTTTTTTGGATGACAATATTGGAACTATTTTTGGTACTTTTAAAAGCTTTTTTAAAGAGGCATATACACATTTTCATAGAAAAGAACATACCATAACAATTAACCATTAAGAAGAACCACATAAACTTTCAAATTCTTCCTTTTATGTGATCTTTTTATTGGATTTCACTAAAAAGGATAGGGGGGTGTGATGGTGGGTGGATCAGGATTACAACATAGAATGTTAGATGTACACAGATATCACATACATACACAAGAAACCAAAACAAATATTGTTGTTACAACATTATAAGTACAGTTGTAAATTAAAGTTGAATTTGAACTTAAGAATATACATTTCCCAATTACCAATAGCTAACAACTTTGCTTTGTTAAGCCTGGCTGTAAGATTTTCTATACAAACTATGCTTTGAAATTTAGATATCCAGAACTTTAACTTTAAGTCAAATTTGTGGTGTAATAAAGTTGAAAAAATGTTTTTGGTGGCAGCAAAACCTGACAACAGCATCTTCCATAACATTCAAGTGATTGCCATGGTTCTAAATAGCCATTCCTTTTTTGCCCTTTTTAGGTGGTATGATACATTCAAAAAAGCTTTTGCTGCACCCTTTGTAGAAGAACGGTGAGGATGATTAAGCAAGATATTTCAAACTATACCCTTGTTAGAAAAGGAGTGCATCATCTACAATGCTGTTTTTCTCCATTATATGTGCACTAATACGTCTGGTACAGTCTAGAACCCTGTCTGATGGTGTTAAAATGTCCCTCATTGTTGACAAATAACATTATAGTGATTCAAAACACTGGCATGAGACATTACACTTGTATTAACAGCTTTCTTAATTGAGGAGTAATTCTAGTATAGCTTATGGCTTATGGCCTGCTTTGAGCTGGCGATAAGGTTATTAGGCTTTGCCAAAGTGAGTTGAGATGTGCAGGACCGGCTGATTGTGCTACTGCTCATGACTGGAACAGCTCGTTTATTGTAGGATATGGCATGCAGACAGGTGCAACGGCTCAGATGAGAATGCGATTTGGTACAGAACCAGAATGGTTGCCATCAATAACATGCCATGCACTAGATAGTTGTTAATGGTTCTACGTTTGGGGGACATACCATAGTATTAGGTCTGTCCGGAGGGCCCTGTGTGTAGTGAATAAAAACAGAAGAGGTCAAGAGCAAAATTCTTATGGTTGTTTAACAAAACAAAAAGGCCATCCCCCCGTCTGCATGAATTAGGATTAGGCCTACACCTAAAGCCCCTTAATAGAACCAGAATATAACAATGAATATAGTCAAAATATCGTGATAAAGTTAAACACATAACATTATGGCCTGGGCTTTGCAGAACCAAAACAGTGAGATAGTGTTACTCACTTTCATGAAAGGCTATTCCAAATAGAATGATGCCAAATTCATTTTCCGTGTGCAATGTAAGTTAGAAGGGCTGTTGTACTCTTCAGAAATCCCAAGGTAATATATTTTATATTTGGTACTGCATACTGCCTTACTGTATATCCAAAGCATGGGCGCCTGATTTTGTGCAAATCAGGGGAGTTAAGTTGAGCGTGGAAGGAAGCTAAGTTAATGCTTGCTTTGCTAAATTGAGCTAGATTATTTATTACTGACACTTGCTAGTGTATAGATGATTAATTAATCCTATGAAACTCCAACAAAACCTAGCTAGCAGGACAACTTATGACTGTGCTTAAATGCACTTAACAGCCTGATAGATGCAGAAAAGCATATTTTATCAGTAATCCCCTTATCACGTTTACATGCACTTGAGTTATCAGATAACAGGGAAACTTTGGGTCTATATGAGTCACCCAATGTAAAACTCAAACTTCACGCCACACTTTTTTAAAATAATTTTACCTGAAAATGTGAACATAAATCATCTAAATGAAGAATATTTGCATCACTCGTTTTGTCAACTATGTAGTTGGTTTTTAGCATTGCTCCTAAAGTGTTTTCCTGTCATCTCACTGTTTGCTTTTTCTGGTACCATGGTCATTCAGAAAAACGAAAGAAATCAGAGTAAGGGTATACATGCACTGAGAAGTCTGATTACTGAGCTAAAACCCAGCTCTGTTTATCGGTATGCTGTTTACATGACCTTTTGAATAATCAGAACTGCAGAAAGCGATTATGATCTGATTATTAAGTGCATGTAAATGCACTCAATGTTTGCTAAAAATGTTGCATTTACTAGATAGCTAGTGTTTTTGGGCAGTTGACAAATTTACATTAAAAATATAGTTTTGATAAACTGGTGCTAGACTGCTAATTTCTGACAGTTGTTAGTTTTTGATGACATAACTCATAAGAATAATCTTAATAAACCCAACAAAACCTAAAAAAGCAAAAAGGTTGGCTAGTTAATACTAGCTAGCCAACTACTGTCAGCTAAACCCTACAATGTATTATGTGTTAGCTAGCTAACGTTTTGGGAGCATTGACAAATTGACGTGAAGAAATATATTTCTATTATGTTATGTTGCTTATGTTATTTACAGAATGAACAGGTCAAAAGATCACCACAATACCCCTGCTTGCCCATCCCTCTAAAATGTTCTGGTTTGTCTGCAGGTGTGCTGGAACTATTTGCCGTGTCTCAAGGAGTCATAGGAATCCGAGGAGTTTTCAGCAACCGTTTTCTAGCCATGAACAAGAGGGGATGGCTTCATGCTACTGTAAGTCGAAATTCAATACACAGCGCATTCACATGAAGTCATAGCACAGTTCCTGCAAACAGGAGACATCAATTCCTTACTCGCAGCCATGTCTGAGATGAAAGTTTACCATCCCCACTCACATGGGGGGAATCTTGGCTCGGTCCGATATTTGCAAGTCTCTGCAAATTCGTCTCGTTCGTGAATGACAAAGATTTGCTCAGCACACAGCGGCAGCGAGGCGCATCACAAGCTGCCTTTGCTGACAAGCATCTGTGGGGGTCTGGGCCCGCCCGATAGAAGTTTGGAGCTTATTAGCATGTGCTAATGGGAAAGGCAGATTAGAATGGAGCCTGGGTTAGCTGATAATCTTGCATGGAAGGGGAGAAAAAAATCAATATGGTGAGCAAACAGAGACAGACAGCTGCTGAGATGGAGAACCAGGAGCAGCATCTAGATAGCACAGGCTGTGTCAGAGATCTAAGAGGGAGTTGATGCTTAAATAAGTTTTTAGACTTGGGTGTCATGGAAATGAGCCATCATGTGTGTACAGTTGTGGCAGTAAACTACTGCTGTTATTATCATGCATCTGTCCTCCAACATATGTTGCTTTAGTATGTATCAGTGGTGCAGTCTAGTTTGATGTATTGGGTGCTGTTAGAAAGACTAACCTAACACACAGCTATGTAACTATGACACTTGCTTGCGACAGGAGTGCACCTTACACATCATTTAGCATACATTCATTATGTAATGTCTTTTAGATATAATTGTGGATGTTATTAAATTATTAGGTCGGTAATGCTACCTGAAGTGAAGTTTCATTTTCTATTAATATTCGTTATGGGGCAAGTTTAGTTACAACCATCAAGGTCAATAAACAGATATGGGTTATTAACTTTAACATTAGCCCGGTCAGATCAGGTATCACATTTTCATGGTTTGACTAGTCACGACAGAAAGCGATGGAGAGGGGTTGCTCAACACTACAATGAAGATATTGTTAAACATACACACAGAGATTACATACAAGATAAGCATAGCTAGCTAGCCTACACTTACATCTTAGCTAATATTAGTGTTGGTCTAAAACATAATTTAGCTACATAAACAGCGAGGGGCTGCATTGGTTATATAAAACAGGAAAATAACAAATCCCCCCACAAACACAACAAAACAGATAATTACTTGTCCAGCAAAAAATGCCCAGCAAACTTTTCAAGTCTTTAGATTTCCTCAGGTTTTGCCACAAATTGAAAGCCACACTGACGTTCACTCTGCTTTGACTTTTTGCTTTATCCAACCTCTATTTGTTCGAAGCTTTTTCTACTTGTGTCTGTCTTTTCTTTCTTTTCTATAGTAGTGCAAGGTGTTGTAGGTGCAACCTGTGTAACTTTCTCTGCTATTCTTGTGAGCCTTGCTTTAGCTGTGTGTTTGTGTAGAGCAGTGTTACATGCCTATAACGTTTTTGTGGCGTATTGTTGTTGATAGGTTTAAAGAACAGTATTTTCCTAGTAGATTTGTAGTGTATTCAGTGTCTCAATTCAATATAGAGACTGGAGCTAATAAAATACTCTGTTTAATACTGCTGATATTGCATGTAGTATAATAAAAACTAATCAAGCAGGCCCACAATGAGGGCAAACTATATACATTTTTAACATTAAGTTAGGACATGGTAAAAATGTGAAGTTGTTTTCAGTAATAAATTATTATTTATTAGTTTTATTAGTTTTATTGTAGAATAATTTTATACAGGTCTCTTCAAAGAAACTGGGATTTGGAATAAATGATTGGAATAAATGAAATAAATGTATTTTGCATACGTTCCTAATTTAAAACTAATATATTCATTAAAAATTGCATTCTCAGCATAATTTGAGCTATGTATTGCATTCAAACTCCACAAGTGTTTCATTTTTTTCAAAAATCTATAACTTTTGTGTTGCTTTCTCGCAGGTTGACAACTGCTGATTCTCAGTGTGGTCCCAGACTTTTGGACCCTCTGAAAATAACACTCCCTCCTTATCTCAAAAAGACAAGGGAGGAAAAGCACAAAAAAGCCAATAGTAGCATCCAGCTATTATAATTAATATAGAATATATTAATTAGAAAAGATTGTACTTTTATGATGTTGAGTGCACTGTTAACGTAACAACGGAAACGTTAACATATTAACTCTTAATTCTGCAGTATTGAAAAACTAGTGAATCAAGACACGAACATCTCAAACTGAATAATGAATTTTGTGAACTAGCAGCATATCACTTAGACTACAGTGCAGGAATGCAGATTCCTATACAGATGGTTTTATTATCTTACTGAGGTAATTTTATTCCGAATGGTTTTAAAGAACATGCACCCTCTATGCCATGTGGATGATGTTCCTCTGGATTTAAAAGGAGTTTGGGAAAGCTAATACTAGATCCTCTGTTTGCATCAAGCTAAGCTATATTTACCTTGAACACTCTATTATTGCTGCGTGAGACAGTCTCTAGGCAAGATGCATTTGCACCTAGCCACACTTTCTTGAACACACCCTGTCAGATAACATGACGTGTTAGTTCAAACTTGGGGCAAGAGGAGGTATTTTTGTGAGGCACTCTTCAATCCCATCTGAAAACCAGCTTCTCTTCAAAGGATGTGATTATATAAACATCTGTGGTTTGGATTATAATTGGAATTATAATTATTATTTCACCTTGGGCTCACGCTCACCAGAAAGATGATTATAGGGAGATGTAACATCTGATAGGGTCGTCATCACCAATCCATTTGAATTACAGTACTTGCATGATATCCAAGTGGGAATCTTAACAAAATGACTTGCCGTTAAGATAGAAAGTCCTCTCACATGGTCTTATTCACCTCTGTAGCACTTGACTGTGACCGGACACTCTTGAAATGAAGAGTTAGCATTTACATAACACTTTGCATTTTAAAAAAAGTTTCTTCGAGTGCTGAAGAGAGACAGAGAACATAGGTCAAGGGGGGAAGCAAGAAAAAAAAAAGCTACACATAAATCTGAAGATGAGCCTCTAAGCCGCTCCAGACATCATCAGCAATTAGAGCAGCTGCAGTGGCTCTGTCAGTGTTGAATTAGGTTTGATTTTCCTCAGCCCAGCTACAGTTGCATGGGCTTATTTAATAGCCCTGTCAGCTTGGGTCTTAAACCCCGGAGCACCAGAGCTCCACAGACAAGCCGGCCCAGCCAACGGGGTATCGGATGACTTAGTGTCTGATGTTGTTGCGCTGTCTGTCATATTTAATATTTAGATGTTTTCACAGGGGCAATTTATTGCTGGGATAATGGCCGGGAAGACAGATGTATATGGTGGCATGTGACCTACCCCCACAAGCCATTACAAACACAATCTTTCTGAAGGTTAAAGGGTCACCTGGATTTATAGAGCAAACAATAAGGAAAGAGGGACACGGATAGATAGAGCAAGAAAAGAAGGAGAGAGAAACATTCTTAATTTTCTCCAACCCAGTGAGTACATACTGATTGCCATTGATGAGTTTGTTGAATTCTCTTTGACCTACTGCAGGAAATGGGGGGTTAAATAATGCGTTGAATTCAGCATGCAAAGATATAATTAGTCTGCAACAGAGCTCCTTCCACAGTACTACAGGGTAGTAACACTATACTAATGATGATTTTGCTGAGAGATGGGAGACACCACAGAATTTCTGGGGAAAGGGGTGCATTAAGGTAACTGACTGAAGCAGGGCTGTCTGTAGTAGTAGCAATATACTGGTTGATATTCCTAGGACCAGACACTATAGCCTTAGTATAGGCCATAGCAGTCAAGTCTCTAGGTTGACCCAAGAGACTTACCTTCTTTGCCTGTGATTTGCCACATTCTCTTTCAAAGTAAAGTTCACTGGTGTGCTACGCCATGTCATCACAGTATTCACAGATCCAACCAGATTCATCTATGTACTTGGATTACACTGCCCTACACAAAATGGATGCTATACTATCTCCTCTTAAACTACCTGCTTAAAAATGTCAAATTTCAACTGAAGTAAATTTATAACAATATGCTAAGTCTTACTTCTAACTTGTTAGCAACTTTAATAAAGACCTTGCCTCCCTTCGCTAGGCACACCCATACTGTGTCATATACCACTGAGAAGCCCATTTCCTTTAGAATCTAAATAGAACACCCAAATATTTCCTTATAATAGCAGCATTCATACAAATGATACCTGTCTCCTGAAATTTGACTGGCTAATGCAGTTCTGACCCTATTACAGAAGGATGATCAAATATTAATTCATATTCTCAAGTTGCATAAACTACCGGGACATGGTAGGTGCTGGAGGCTATCCTAGCACTCACTGGGTAGAAAGCAGGAAACACTCTGGACAGGCCACCAATCCATCACAGGGCAGATACACAGACATATACTTTCACACACCCACACACACCTGGAACAATGTAATATTTCCAACCTGCCTGACTTTGGAAAGGAATTGATAGAATTGTCAGTAGGTGGAAACCAGAGCACCCAGAGAAGCCCAGACACAGGGAGAACATGCACATTCCACACAGAAAGAATCCCGGATGCCCGGTTGGGGGAATCAAACCCAGGGCCTTATTGCGACAGCGCTGCTCACTGCGCCACCGTGTTGAATGGCTATCATATATTTTGTTTTAAAATTGCTAATAGCTGGATTAATTCTGGATTTGGACTACAGAATAACCTGAGAAATGAGTTACAATAAAAGTGCATAGTGTTTTTTTTTTGTTTGTTTTCTTGATAATAAAATAATAATAAAACAATAAGAAACAGCCTGCCCTGAACCCTTACTTATTGCAGTAGACATCCGAGGTCTTCAATGTGGCCTCAGACCTGTAGGCCCCACTGTATATCACTATATATATACTATATTGTACGACTGCTAATCTAAAGAACTAGCATAGCCCAAGCAGCCTTACAAGAACTGCAGAATATCTACTTCTGTTTAAGGCACAGAGTACCTAGTGCTTTTTGTATCAAAGATCCAAACCACCGACATGACCTTTATATAATTGTATTTCCTTAACAGTCAGCACACTTGCAGAGTATTCACCAGTGAATACCACAATAACATCCAGAGGCACAGTGGGCGACCTAAAACATTGTAAGTGCATCTATGAAGTTATGTTTGGTCAAGCTGTGACTGGCATGTTTAGTTAATATCGTAATGGCATAATTTTCTGCTATGCTTCTCTCCTCAGTAAACCAGAACAAGCATTATTATTTCAGTGGTTGGTGTGGCTCCATACTGGGGAAAGACCATGCTTGGGCACACAATATAGTTTCCCACCAGCTGTATTTTTAGAGAATGGGAAATCCAAACTCCTAATTATTAGTATGTACATACAGGACCATTTGGCACACTGTTTACTGATGAGTAGCACTTATAGATTGAGACTGTGAGTTAGTGATTTTAGCTGGACTTGAGTGTGACATACAAGTGACTCTGTTGTTTAATGCTTTTTGGCCAGTCCTGAAATGTGAAATCAAAACTGTCATATGTTTCATAGTAGAAGGCTGATATTTTAATACAGGTCCACTTTTACTAGCTAAAGCAAGTATGCCAAACCTCAGTTCCAGAGGGCCACAGCTCTGCAGTGTTTGACATTCCACCAGAGAATGTGTAGTAAGGGGAACTGCCATTCAGCGTTCCAGGTTAGTCAAATGCTAGAGGTCCCTAGGAGTTTTTGTGAAAAATCCTTTTTTTTTTTTTTATACACTCATCATCAAAACAATAGCTGCACCCAGAAGGAAGTGTCGGATTGCAATGCTATTCAGAACAATAAATGATTATAAATTTAGACGGATATTCGCTGGTCGTCTTCACCAAGGAAAATGTGGAGCTTTCACTGAAGATGACCCGCTACCATTCTAATATGCCATTCTCAACAACAGTCTGGCACAACACCATTGCAGTCTTTGGCGACGTTGACGTGGTGTTAAGGGCAGACATCGTAATGTTCTGCATGCATGTGTCGTGCAGCCGTCTGTCAGTGGTGCTCATGGAGGGCATCACTTCTTGCTGAATGTCCACAATCGTAGCTGTTCAGTCAGGTACAGCAGTAAGGCCAGTTCTTGCTTATGTCACACGCGTGGCCGAGCATGAACTTGAATCATTTGCATGTCTCACAATGTCAAACCTACCCACCAAGTTTCATTCATGTTGGCTGATTCCTTCTGGGTGCAGCTTTTTGTACAGCTATTCTTTTGATGATGAGTGTATATATAAAGCATAGAATTTTGCAACACTGCTGTTATATTTTTGAGCATTTTTGAACTTCAGTTATAGGACCTTCTAACCTTGTCTCATGTACATCCATGACATCAGCGAGAGCAAACTGCTTCCCCCTGGTCACAGGGGATTCGGTGGAGGGCAGTATATCTCTTTCTATGTTCCAAAATTAAAGTAAGGAGCTACAAAAGTAGTTAGAAACAAGTTTCATTTTTAGTTTTTAGCTGTTTTGCTCAATTCACCACATGCATTGAGGACTCACTTATGGGTGCACATAATTAAGAGTATTGTTACTGTAGCAATAATTTACATGAGCACAAGTAAACGTAGTTACTCATCTAGTAATTAAGTTGAAAAACTGTTTAAATAGTTTTGAGTTACTTGTTTATATGTCAGATAGCAATCACAATTAGAAAATGTATCTGGGTTGGTTTGGGTAGATCACTGGAAATAACTTATACAAACAATTGTAAATCAACAATGATATTACATGAGAAAATGTTTTGAGTCCTGACACAGATCACAGTATATTCAGCTAGTGTACATTTATTATAGATCTTTCTGTATGATACGTAAGACATATTAACACAGTACCTGTTCAGCTAGGATTGATCAGCCAGCCAGCTAATTTCCTGTTATGCATTAAGAAGACCTGGTGCCATTTTTGACAGCAAGCTGCAGATACGACTGTGCTGTGATACTTCTTGTCTCATCACAGTTACTGTAGCTACAACCTTGCAGGTGGATAAAGGCCAAGTAAAACTGACCAGAACAACCACAAAAACTATGACAATATACTGTATGTGGACACTTTAGATGCAGCTCCAGAAAACGACTACGAGGAGATCAACTAGACTGGTAGATTGGACCCATATAACTGCACACCTTTTAAATTCAGGTAATTCCATGCGTGGGATTTTACAGAAACTAATAAAAGTGGTTACCAAAACTGCCAAAGCTTTTAAATAATAACCTGGCAAATACGAAGGAAACTTCAGCTTATCTCAGTACATTTATTAATTGACCTCAGTACATGCATTCTTAGTCAAGAAATAGCTTAAACGTGACTAAATGAGCAGCTGCTGGACTGTTAAATTAGGCTAATGACCAAACCACCCACTTCACTTATGAGTGCACTCCTAATTGTATATGCACCATTTTTAGAAGACTGTTTATTTATTTGTTATTACTACAGCAACAAATGAATTAAAAGGTATCACTTAAAGCATAAAACAGACAAATGTATTATTTAATATGCTTTAAAATAGTTTAGACTGAGTGTTCGGGGGAAAAAGTGTTTTACTGTGTTTGCTGGATCATTTATGGCTCAATAATCTCATTACAAACCACCACTGCGCCACAGAGTGGCTTACCAACAAGGCGGTAGCGTGATTGTACGACATCAGCGCAATAGTAGGAATACATTTTGGAATGCAGCAATTATAATAAGCTGGAAAAGACAGTTCAGTGGTTCAAAATTAAAGGGAACATTTGTAACGATCTTCATGAAAAAGCTCTTCCTCAATGTGAAGACATGTGCAGTAGCTGAAAAAGCAAATTGTTCTTGTGTACTAAATCATGATGGGGCATAGGTTCTAACCCGGAAAGTGAAAGGTTGTTATGTTTTAAGGCATACTAGTTCTGCTTATACTTTCATCATCAAAAGAATAGTTGGACCCAGAAGGAAGTGTGGGATTGCAATGCTATTGAGAAGGAAGATAAAGGTTACCAGGAACAATAAATGATGATAAATTTAGACTGACAAGGGCGATAGTTATTGAGCTACACATACAGAAGTAGTGTTTGCTGTTGGGCTGGGACATTGGCAGATGATCCACTGAGGAGAAAAAACATTGTGTAGAAGATGAGAACAAGTCAATAGCATTTACTGTGCTTTGTGCTCTGGCTCTAGTAGTAGTGTTAGCTCATGTGAAGAGGCAGCGTCTGGTAATGAAGTGCAGAGGCCCAAGGATTTCCCTGGCCTGTTTTTGTATGTTTATAAACTGCTACATTTTGTTAGTGCTACTGAAATGCTTTTAAGCTAGCAACTGTGCACCATTTAGCATTTAACTGTCCTTGTATTATTTTCTTACTGGCACTTTTATTGGCACATTACTTTCATGTTACATTTACATTATTAGAATTTTTGTATTTTTGTTCTATTTTTCATTTCAATTGCGTTTTTTTTCTTTTTTCACTCTTTTTTCCCTTATTTATTGTTTTACTTTTTTAATCTACACTTTCTTTTTCTTCTTTTTTATATAGCTCATTATACTCAGCTTTTTTCTTGAAGGTTGTTCAGGATTGTGGTTCAGGTGACAGAGACAGCTGTATGAGAGACGGTAAGCCAAGGAAGAATGTTACACAATACACGGCACCAGACCAAGATAGCCTTTAGCGCGACTGCTCAGTTCTAGTCCTGGAACGCTGAATTTCAGCATAGGTCAGCGATTTCCGTCGCTACACATCTACTAAACTTGCTTGCAAGGCACACTTCAGGGCCATATGAAATCGCCTCTTCTGAGGATGTGACCAACTGAACATCTGTTGTTTGGATTACAGTTGGACGTAATAATTAGGCCTGCATGATTTGGGGACATATCTATTATCTGAGAACTGAAACTGTAGTTTAAATTGTGATTATTGTCTATAACTTGAGGTCTGTGTCTGTTTTTGGTCAAGAAGACCAGTGCATCCACACTAGAGGCTTGAACCCTGGGGTACTGTGCAGACAGACTGTGATTGTGTTGCCATATATACAGCACATGGCTGCTTAGGTGCATTGGACTGGTCCAACTCATCCACTGGCAAGTCACAAGCTTGGTGTTAACTTTCCCAGCATTAATCTTCAGGCCATGTGTTGATAATATGGGCTATGGCTCTATGGTAAGCTTTTTCCCCAAGGACCACTGGCAGTCCTCCACTGAAACAAACAATCAATGAAGCAAAATAGTGTTATTTGTGCTAACTTAATATTCATAACACAATAAGACTGTTTTGTCCTCTCTCATTACTTTATTCCTCAGCCATAGAAAATATTTAATTCAGCAGTCAGAACTTTTGACATTGTCCAAGTCATTAAAGACTACCTGAACAACACTGTAGTTTTAATCACTATGTATTTATGTTGTTTTTCTAGCCGTTCCTTTCATTTAAACTGTTCCTGTCTGTAAATAAAATAAAATATGTCTTTGTACCAGCAGTTTTTATAAGTAATTTCTTGGTGTTTCATCTTGATACGTTAATTGTTAATAGATTTACAGTTATTGAATTAGTGTTTTGGAATATAATGCATTTTTTGTTAATTAGAATAGAGCAGCTGAATAAAATAATAGATAATATTATTAATAATATGCCGACTTAAAAATACCAGTGTTACTGAATAAAGAGCTGACTTGGAGCTGAAAAACTCTGTTATTATTGGCATACTGAGACAATTTATCTGATTCGGTGGAAAGAGCCAGAATGGCCATTACTAGCTGGGCAAGTGTACAGGCTGCTTTCTGCTGCATTTTAATTTTTAAACAGCCCTGAGACTGAAAACTTTACAGCATGCCTACAAAGTACACACAATAGATTTTCCCCTAGTTTCCTCAGTGCAATCAAATGAAATGCTCCATTTGGGAAATTTGCATGCTGTAAAAGAGGATTGATTGTTATGCTTAGCATCTGTTTTGGTAGGCTGTTTAAATACAAGTGCACCAGTGCAGAGTCAACTGCTGTATTGGCTAGTAGCGCTAGGCAGTGCTAAACTCAATATTAGCCATTTTGGGAGACAACATAAAACATGCTTTTCAACCCATAAGCAGTGCTTGAAGTGGGAAAATCCAAGTACTCCTATACACATGATGGCATCAACATATCAGCCGGCATCAGCAAGCAAGCATTATATCTGAATTGTTAATACAATGAATAAAAGACACTTGGAGATATCACTGACATTCACAACATTATTAATTCACAAGGGACAAAATTGTGAAATTTTATAATACAAACAAACAAACAAACAAATAAATAAATAAATAAATAAATAAGTAAATAAATAAATAAGTAAGTAAATAATAATAATAATAATATCTGTGTGATACTATATATTATGTATCTGTGCACCATTGTGTATGTGTGTGTGTGTTTGTGTGTGTGTGTGTGTGTGTGTGTGTGTGTGTGTGTGTGTGTGTGTTGTGTTCCATTCTTTTAGTCTCTTTTTAAGTAGCTGTCTGCACGGATGTAAACAAGGAAAGAATTTTATTAAGTAGTCACTGCATATACAATATGTTGTTGTGTTTTTCAATTAAACATAGATCATCATGAATGTAGGCATTAATCAGACATTGCAGTTACTTATTTGCGTAATTAGCATAAGAAACACAAGTAAACACAGCATAATTGAGATTTTGTGAAATATATTTTTACCCTGAGCAAAAAGTAAACAACCATGCTGGTAAATACTTTTCATGCTGTTTGGCGCATGTAAGAACCTGTCTGCAAAAAGGGAACAGTGAGGGGAACAGTGGCAGCTTGTGAGAAAGGCCAGTATGCAAGAAAAGCTATGTTATAGATTGTTATAGTGAGTACCAGCCCACTTTGAGCACTGCCAGATTTATATTCACTGCTGTGAGACCAAAGCGAAAGGTAAAAGAGGTGAGTCTTACGGTAAAGCAGCAGTTCTTACCCAAACCGTGAAACTTGACAGCTACACAGGGGTGCGTTTGACGAAAGTGTCGTTGAACAAGTACTATAATTAAATTACAGAGAGCTTAAATTACAAAAACCTTTTTAAAGTTGCAGTTGCAATCATTTTGCTCACCCTGTAGAGTTGGGATTAGGGATAATGCTATTATGAATCGTATTGGCATCGACAGGTGATTGCTTACAAATATCAGCTGAAGAGCGACACTGGGCCATTATTCTAAAGTTAGAACATTTTACTGTATTTGTAACCTTCTTTCTCTGTGATGCAAATTCAGCAAATGCATGTGTTTCTAATTTCTACAAATTTCTAAATGTTTATTTGTCTGTATCGGCAGATATGCGCATGAACAACATTAAATATCGCCATTGGCCCAGTTCCCATATTGATGCATTCCTGCGATCAATCTGTCAGCCCCATATGTAATCATTATTTAATCAGGTGTGTTTTAAGAAGAGAAATCACTGAAGACTTATACGTATGTGCCTAGCCAAGCCATTCTTAGTCCCAGTATCAGGGTCCTCTTGCACATTTCTAGTGTTTTCACTGCTCTAAAGCACCTCACTCTTAAGTTGTGAAGGGCTAGATAATTATCTTCTGAGTCGGATCAGCTGAACCAAAATGCTTAGAAGAACTGAGCACTAAGTGTGAGCAAAAGAAAATGACGCACTTGAGCAGATGGCATCTAATAAGGTTGTGATGAATTAAAATACTAGTCAGGATGGAAAAAGTTGTTTACTCACCTCAGTTCCAATAAGCAGGGCACCAAAGAGTATATTATTGTTATATAATGTTTATGAATATTTGAAGGCACTTATTTGTAACTGTAGATAAAGAAAACCATGATATTAAAAGCAGACCTGTAATACACTTTTGGTATTCAGCTTTAGTGAGAGATAGTGATACTCACTATCTCACAGGATACATCACGAACTCACAGGACAAAAAACTTGTCACCTATGACTGAAACATACCTACATAGCATGTAATACCTCCAACTAATAACCACTAATAACAGCTGTTATTGAATTTGGCCTGGACTGGACACATTTCTAGATGTAGGCCACATCAATGTTCAGCCACTGTTGCATCAAAGAACTGTGCAGTTGGGCCAGATTTGGTGGATGCCTTCCCTGGCACAATTCTGAGGAGAATTTCCAGTAGACTGGAATTTTTGCCACTGCTTGTAGACCTGTATGACCGTACACTTCCATACACCTGCAAATTCAGCTACTTCCTACACACTGTGGCCTTCGGCACGCCTAAATGCAATCACTCCTTTAAGCCAATCATTAACATCTGCTTTGCAACCTATTTTTCAAACATCAAATGAGACATTCACTGCATTGTACCACCTCTTCTCAATCTATGAATCCCATCACTCACAGCCCGCAGGTATTTATAGCCCCACCATCCTCGTGCAGCCCCATCTACAGGAGCCAGAAGTTACTATCACCTTAAACTTAGACTGCTTGTTTGGATGTTGGTCACATTATTAAGGAAAGCACTGATGCTTACCTGGAGACACTATCTGCAGTGAACCCACTCTCTAGGGCTATACAATATTGATCAAAATGCAAAGCTTGATAAACCTGTTAGATATTGTGAAGGCGATATGATAAGCAATAAACGATTATTACAATACTGTGTAACTGACTGGATGTGATGCAAGTACAGACACTTTTTTGGATTGTCACGCTTCCGGGTTTCCCCACCGCCTCCCGAACTCCATCTCCCAAAGGGAAATTACTTGAGAAATTTGGACGGTAAACATATTTTACATTGACTTTTAAGGTGTTAAACATGGTTCTTATTACTAAATGTATAATAGTAAACACTAAATATATACAATAAACTAAATAAATACAAATAAAAAACAATAAAACAAACAATAAATGAACACATTTTATTGGTGACACAGATCATAGAATTTTACCAAAAAAAATATTTTAATAATGTAATTGTATAAATAGGTTAGATAGAGTTAATATCAGTATTAGTATTTGTACTTAGTATTGGCCTGTATTTAGAGATCAGATCTGTATTTATCAGCAGGGAAATCATTGTATATATAGTTCGTATATATTGTTGTTGTTACAGCAGCCTTTTGTTGGCCTCGCACATTTAAAATACAATACTGGTGTGAGAACAATCTAATGTTTCATCTGATGCGTTTTTACAGCCCTGTAATTCAGGATGGAGTATATGCATGTGAGTGTTTTGTAATTGCTTGTTTAGCCTAATGGTTAAGTGAATTGTCCCCCCATGTGGGAGAGCAGGGTTCAATCCCAGCACAGAGATGCACTCATTAGGCTTCTAACAGTTTGTGCTGGCAATGTAATGACATCACTCTGGTGTTCCAGTATGAGGAAACTTGATCTGTTGTGTCACTGAAGCTCTTAACGATGAGTTTAGCACAGAAACTCATATTGTGATAATAGTACGGTTTTAAAGTGCAGCCCTACTTTGAACCCACTCGAGCTTCACGCAGCATCCCTAAAACTTAAGAAAAAGGTCAAATGCCATGTAAAGCATTTACTTCACATCTGCATATGCTTGTAAAGTACGCCTGGGCTCAGTCTCCACAATGTGGACTATCAGTGAATATCTTCATAACCTGTTTGTCACCTGTTGTAACAGGTTTCTTCTCACCATTACTGCCCAAAAATAAATCCGTCAGCGGGGGAGCTCCTGTTCAGATGCTTTGAAACACCCATCAAAAAGACGCCTCAGTACGTTATGGCCACATTCGTGAAACCTTAGCCAAGCAGGAGAGCTGGCACAGTGTACGACCAAAGGAAAAAAAGAAGACGACGACGACAGAGCATCTGTCTTGCTTTGCTCTGCCCTGGGTGGATAAAGTTATTTCATGGGCTAATGAGGTTTTTAGCCTGCACAAAGCAAGCTCTGCTCCTGTCACTCACCGAAGGCCTTTGATAGGAAAGTCATTTTGATGACTTTGAGCTCAGCCACGGATAAAAGTAAGGCTTGCAATTATCCTGCAACCCCTCAATGCTCCTTTCTGCGACTCCGTGGATGTAATCTCCTCGCTGCTTTTCATTAGCTCGCTTTATGAGGGGCTAACTCAATCAGGCCACAAAGTGGCTCGGTCTCCAGCAGCTGCTAATGCGGCATCCGACAATGTGTGTGCGCGGTAATTACAGAGTGTTTGCCCACCGTGTTCTAGCCGCAATGCCGTGGCCTGTTTCATTTCTATTTCTGTCGGGATGCTGGAGCGTGGCACAAAGACGATGATTTGTTTAACAGGAAATAACACCGACACACAAAAGCACTTTTATTTTTTGCTGTGCTTCTTACGTGATGTAATCATCAGCAGTCAGATTGCCCGACCACAACTATGAGGATAAAATGAAAATAAGGTCAAAACTAGGAACAAACCACAAAACAAGTTAATGCATTCTTTGTTCTGTTTGTCAATTAACCAAAAATAAACTTCAGTAATTATTGTTTTAGATTTTTGTATTGTAGTGATTTCCAGTCATGTAGCACATGAATACCTGCATGTCACAGCATCATATATGTTGAAGTATTAGTTTTATGTGCAGCAACTGTATATATATATATATATATATATATATATATATATATGCCTGGAAATAAATATTCAAGAAAAGTTGACAAGAAAAATGGTGAATGAATTAATTTAAAATATGTGTACTATTTCTAGGTCACTGTTCAAAATTAGGTAAATCTGTGAGCCTGACGATGTTAAGGCCAACGGTCAGATTTTTCTGATCTCTTTCATTCAGACGACTTTTACGTGGATTGGATCTACACACCAGCTTGCGTGCAAACTCTGCCTTTTACTACAATTCTGATGCTGATAATGAGTTTTAGTCATTTTTGTAGTGCAAAAAATGGGAAAAGGGGAGAAAATGGACCAAGCTCAAAATAGCAAAACAAAAAAAGTTTTTAGTGCTCAAAACAAACAGATAAAGTGACACTGTATGGAAGAGCTTTCTCTTTCATTTCTTTCATTTCATTTGTTTGTCTGAGAATGTATATACATATGAGTGTGTGTATGTTGGACAAAAGAAAGACTTTTAAATGACAAATTAATTTAAAGAGATTTTACCTGAAGCAGTTTGGCCTTTTTTATTGGTCCAGTCATCTTGAAATTGGGCAGCCTGAACTCATGAACTTTGAAGGGTATTAAAATTAAAAAGGAAACAACAAAATGCAATAGCTTTTCTCAATACAGTGACTTTAAAACTAAAGAGGCAAAGGACTACAAATTTATCAGAAATAAAAAAGAGATTTTGCTCTTTGATGTTTGTAAGTACATAAAAACGATGAAAGGAAAACATAAACGCAATACTCGTCTTTTTACACATACTACTGTTACTAAGTTACTTTGAAATTAAGATGGTACTGGACTATACTTTGTCAGTGGTGTTATGGTCAGTGGTCTCATAATGTTGTCTGGCATAACAGGCTACATTTAAGACTTGAAACACACACTGACTTTCGTATCCTGCTGTTTGCCACAGCGAAGACAGAATGACCCAGTCACTGACTTCTGACAACACACCAGCATTGATGTTACTTGATCAATTCAGAAAGAGATGCAGGGAAATTCCCGAAAAGGGATGGGGCAATTGTTATTTTCCTGAGCGTAAAAGTAATTATCTCGTTAGAGAACTACAGGGGAAAAATAGCTGAGGTAACCTTACACTAAGTAAACACTGTTGCCATCACAGCTGTTCTCCAGCTGAACCACATGTAAAGATCATCAGAGAGTCAGCTTTCATTCTCGTTAGATGTTAGATGCCAGGTCGACCTTTTGTGCCACATGACTCACTACTAGTTCCTCTGTGGCCTTAAAACATTTCTCTGAAAATGAAGTCTGTCAGTGTTCCACTGATTGCAGTGATCCGTTAGTCCTGAATCGATTTGTTTGCTGTTTTACAGGAACAGTTCACAGACGACTGCAAGTTCAGGGAGCGGTTTCAGGAGAACAGCTACAACACATACGCCTCAGTGACCCACAAGAACCATCGGACTGGTAGAGAGTGGTTTGTGGCACTTAACAAAAGGGGGAAGGCTAAAATGGGCTCCAGCCCAAGAGTGAAGTCCCAGCATGTCTCTACGCATTTTCTGCCCAGGATGAACCTGCATGAGAAGTCAGACCAAGGTTTTACGATAACGGACAAAGAGCGGGAAAAAGCTCCGGTTCCACCAGCTCCACCGAAGCCCACCATCCCGAAAGTCGCTGTCAACACAGGGCAGAAGAGGTCTCGAACAGTCAAGTACTGGCCCAAATTTAGATTTGGATAGGCCTGCAATGTCTTAAACTTGGACAAAACTTGAAAACAGGGCAAAGATTGAAGACAGTGATTGTATTTAAGCAGCCAAAACGTTCAGTTCCAGAGGAATTCTTCACTGTATCCAGGCGATCGGCATTCCAGTCACCAAGTTAGTCAATAAAAAAATGGCTGTGTAATCCAGTCGTAGAACTTTTCCAAAATGGACCTGCTGCCAGGTTTTCACAGATGTCTTCCCAGAATCCCACACAACACGCCATTAACATCTACAGGAGGATTTCCAGACCTTCTTGTTACTTTTTGATTTTTCCAAATATAAAATCCACACGATATGATACCTCTATTTATACAATATATTGTATTTATGTTTGTATGTACAAATTGATTCATGTGCGAATGTCTGTTAACCTACTTCCAAATTCTGAGAATTTAATGTGATAAGAATGAATGTGAATCTATTTTTTCATATTTTCATGTCTAAAGTAAATATAAAATTCTATATTTGCATTGTTGATCAAGATTCTAACTACACTGCCACATATATCAGGGTTCCCACACATTCAGAAAAACACTGAAACCTAAAGTTCTTTTTAAACTATAGTTTAAAACTGTAAAAATTTGTTTTCCATGGAAAGCACCAGGAAAACAAGAAAACCGTCCTGGAAATTTAAGTCCCAGACAAGCATAAAGTTTGGCATATTAAAGGAGCCATATCTGGGAAAACTAAAATGTCCTCATGTTTATGTAACGTACTGGTCACTTCCCAGTCTACACCGCATTGGAGTTTCATGTAATTGGTATTTCAGCCCTTATGAATGAGGCACTGTACATCAGAACAGAGCACATTTACAATTATCAGTCTTAAAGGTACAGCGTATGGGTATTTTTAATCATATTTCTAGCTGCTAATTCACAATTTTAGGGATCAGTCGTATGCAAAAGCTTGGGCATATTGGTTAAATTTCATGTTTAGTTGATTTTCTAAGTGAAAATAAGTTAACACATTCTCTACACAGAATACACTTAAATATGGTATATTTCTGACAATTTTAATTCAAGATCACTATTTATTTGGTAGAAACATAGTAAAAAAAAACACATAAAAAAATTAAATGTGTGATACATTTTGCAAGTGCCTTATTTTAGGTTTCATTTTTGTCCCTAATGCATTACACTCAGCAAATAAACAGTAATTGTGCATTAAAATGTGCAGAAGTGTGTTCCCTGTAGAGAACGTGTAACTTATCTTCACCTTAAAAATTGTGGAGTTTGATCAGGGGCCTAAACTTTTGCTTACAGCTGTAATGGTTGTGGTCTGAAACACTACAGCATTGTGAATGCTGTGTCGGAATGTCAGGTAGGACTAAGCTGCATTAACACATGCAAACTTCTTCCGACACTCAGTACTTTTGTTCAAGAGCAACCCCCCTCATGCATAAAGTCCTGGAAATTCTGCTTGCCCAGGAAAAAAAGATTTCCTAAAAGGAATGGGGGGCCCTGTATATAGTCTAGAGCATACAGTAACTGACTATTAAAACCAACATTCATGCTGCCGCCTGTCACAGCCCTCAGAGGATTCCACTGTGGAGGGTCCTTTTGCGAGGATAAACATGCCTCGTAACACCGCTTCGTGTTTTTAGAGGGTTCCAGTCGTAGGTGTATCAAATGACAAGCAGCCATGGTATGATCCGTAACAAAACAGCCTTAATGCCGTCTCTTTAAATCTACGTGGTTGAGAGGCATTTCTAATTCTTTGTTGTGTAATGGACTGTGACTGACATTGTTATTAACTGAAATTTAGGGAGTGCAGGGGCCCCGACTTCAACTGACCCTTCCATACTCCACCCACAAACGCGTCTTTTGTAGCAGGTGTGGCAAGGTTGGACAAGAATGTTTGCAAAAATCCCATTCAACGGCAAAATGTCATGCACAACAGACAAAATCCCTAAATATAAAGTGCATTATGGCAAATTTACCATTGCCATTTCCAACCTGCCTAGTGTAGCATTCTAAACTAAAACTCAGTATCACGTAGTGAATTTTAAAACTAAAGCAATATTCAAGCTGGATAAGATTTACTAGAGGAGATCCGGTAATAGAACTTGTGTGTGATTTGACTGGCCGGTTCATGCGGGATTGAGGATCTCTTTAGTTTCCCCAAATTACTCGAAACAGCCCAGAACAAAACATCATCTCTTGGATGTTATGGCAGCATTATTCAACAGGCATTGCACTTCACAACAATAACAATGTTGTGCAGCTAACTAGCAAATAGTTTAGCATTAGGCTAGTAATGTGGGTTCATACAGAGTTCATGGATTGCCTTGTGACATATGCTTGTAATTCAGGCATTGGCAAAAATGTTGTGAGTTTCAGTTGTTTTATCAACCCAAGCTCCATTTTAGCTCTTAGCCTTGTTTTCAGGTTTGCAGAAAAAAGGAGGGGAATCGACACCTTAGTAATGAAATAAAATAAACTGGGTAATAGAAACAGACAAGGCTGAGGTAAGCTTCCTATTTATCAGCTTCTTGTTCAAAGTTTCTTGTTCCACCTTAAATCTTGCAACAGTTACATTTTGGGGCCTGAGGCATTATAGTAACTGCTGCGTGAGGCAGAACGAGAAACGCTGGACAAGAAGCTGGTGAATGAGAAACTGACTTCAACTGTAGAGAAAACGATGCCTCCCTTTATTTTCTTTCTGTGGCCTGAAGACGAGGCTGTCAGCTAAAAAGGCTCCCAATCTGAACCTTAATCCTTAAATTCATGACAAGACATCTGCAGTTTTTTTGGTGGTGGCTGAATTATAAGGAGAGGGAAGATGAAACACCTAGAAAGCCCTTCTTGCAAGGTGATGTGTTTTCTATCTTGTGGGACATTTGGTAAGTTGCATGAACCGACTAATGCTAGTCTATATGCCAGTTAGCTGCACACTGTGTTGTTAATGTTGGGAAGTGCACAGCCTGTCCTATAATGTGTTTGTGTGAAGATGTTTCGTTCTAGACTATTCAGGGTAATTTTGGGAAATTACAGAAATCCTTTATCCTGTATAAATTAGGCAGTCAGATTACGCACTTACTGCATTAAGGGACTTTCTATGGTAAAACTAATCCTGCTCGAGTAGGGCTAAAGAAAGATTTTTTTTTAAGTAATTCAGTCTGTATCATTAAATGGGACCTATTAGTATTACCATTTGGTTTTTCCCCCTTTCTTTTAGTGTTTTGTGTAGCTTTTTGTGGAACAGTCTGCAAAGTTATAAAGCTCGCAGTGCACCAGAGGGAATAACTCTCTCCCACAGAAACCACTTTTTCTCAGCTGTCTGGAACACCTTGTTGGAATTCCAGCCCTTTTCTCTGTTATCTCATGACACAATCCTTATTGTCCGTAAGCTTGGCATGTCCTTACACAACAAACAAAGAGTTGAAACAGAGCGTTTCAGAAGAGGATGATTGAAGTTGTACAGTATAATACATTGGAATATTGAAAATATTGGAGCAATTTAGAGAATATTGTAATATTGGAAAACTAGTTTTTGGAACACTGAAGTATGGAAATCTATTCTAGCAAACTCCAAAAATAAAATTACAAACATTGCAAATGAGCATAATAGGTCTCCTTGAAAATACTGAACTTACCCTGCCCTAGCTACGACAGAACACATTGGTAGGAAGAGTAAAGAATCCTCATTCTCATAGCTTCATAACCTAGATTATTACATATTTATAGCTGAATAATAACTGTAGTTTTTAGGGAGTTAACCAAATAGAGCTTCATTACTTTTCAACTCCACTTTAGTTCACATGAGATGGAGAAACCCATGATTGTTACTGTTCTGTACGCAGTCTCATTGTTTGAGGACCAATTTGAAATACCGTAGCTCTAGTTTGTGTGTCACTGGATGTACCTTACTGTTCTAGACTATTATAGTTAGGGCTTGCTATTAGGGATGGAAACAATTAGGCTGTGCTGATAAGGAGCTGATAAATTAGGTCATGAAAAACACCTTACCTTTAAATCAAGTTGTCTGAGCAAAAGTGCTTTTCATTACATCAGGACCAGATGAAGCTTACGTAGCTGTCATGAGGCAAACACACACACACACACACCTAAAAAGAATTCATAATAATATATGAATAGAAGGGAATACATACACCGAATAGCAATTTATATCTACACCAATGGCCACCAACCCTGGTCCTGGAGATCTCCTGAGCATAGATCTCCAGGAGTAAGGTTGGTGACCAGTGATCTACTCTCTTTGTCCATTCTATCAGCTCCACTTACCATATAGGTGCACTTTGAAGTTCTACAATTACAGACTGTAGTCCATCTGATTCTCTGCATGCTTTTTTAGTCTCCTTCTACCCTGTTCTTTGTCAGGAGCCCCACAGGACCACCACAGAGCAGGTA
The DNA here is from genome assembly GCA_034552555.1 of Semaprochilodus insignis. NCBI lineage: Eukaryota > Metazoa > Chordata > Actinopteri > Characiformes > Prochilodontidae > Semaprochilodus > Semaprochilodus insignis. The sequence goes on along the minus strand of CM067499.1, from coordinate 9,597,277 downwards.
TTATTTAGGTTGTGGATTCTCAGCACCGCAGTGACACTGACGTGATGATAGCATGTTAGTATGTATGGTGCTGGTACTAGTGAATCAGACACAGCAGTGCTGCTCTTTTCCCACCAAAACGTTCTATAGGAGTCTTCATTTAACAAATGCATATTGCAGCCAGTCCATCATGGCATATTATGTGTCTTCTCACGTACTTCCATCTGGTCCTGAGAGTTTAAACAGTGTTATTCTGATTCTTTCAGCATGTGTTCCAGGCTTGTGCGTCCATCTAACTGTTGTATCTGCTGTCCTTGTTTAAAGGAAACCTTTCAACACAACTCGTTTTGCCGGGGTTAAAGGGTGGATAAAAAAAAATCAAACTTTAGTAAATGGAGAGGAATGTGTAATCAGCATCATGTTTAATATCTCCTCCAACTTTGCCCAGAGTCCTCCCTTTTTTGCAAGACTGACAAAATATTTGGCGAGCTAATCAAATTGCAAATGAGTAGTCACATTTATCTTTCTCTATACATCTACTATCACATTACTGAGAGGGAAGCAGAAATAAATAAATAAATAAATAATAATAATAATAATTAGAACAGAACAGACCGAACTTAATCATCAAGAAAGCTTCATCGAGAAATTATAGGTGCAATTCAATGGAACAAAATATATTTTGTAGAAAGGGATGAAACACTGTAATACAGCGTAGTCTAATTGAAAAACCTTTAATATTATTCATTAGAAATCTTGGTCAATATGTATTTTACAGTAGTAACATGTGGAAGCTTAGGAGTCAAATCAAACAAGACTTTTAAAACACTTTGACCTAAAGCAATGGCTGTACCAAATGGTTACATGTCTGAAAATAACTATTCTACTATTAGGAGGCTAATAAGATACAAACCTTAATTCCAAACTAAGTTGGGACCTGAAGTGGAACAGCCCAGGTTTGCCAAGAACAGATGAAGCTGAATTAGTTTCTTATTCTTATTTACTGTTGCACCTTATATAATGTAGTACTTGCATTCAGACACCTGTTAATGCTGCTCTCTTCAGGAAAGAACACAAATAAGAAGCTAGTATCAGTCTTGAGAGATTAGCGTATCGAGTTCAGCGTGACAGTGTTAATTCGGTACTAGCCCCCATATCATGCAGGGCTCTACAGATTGCATGTTTTTTTACATTTATAATGTAAACCGAGAAGCCAAAAAAAAGTTACTGACGAAAAAGTTACTGATGAGAACGTATCAACGCAGGTGGGCAGTGAGAAAAGTTGACACTAAAATACTTAGCTAGCATTAGCTTGTAGCAAACTGACTGTCATGATTACGCCACATTTGAGATAAAAGCCTTTGCCAGTTTTTATTTAATCACTAGCTTGGTTATCTCTGTGTAGCGTATAAATAATACATAAGAGAAATGGAAAAGAAGCCATTTGTCAGCAACATCCATTAATCCTTCTGACTTCTTTAGACTGAAGCTCATCTAAAATGGACTGATGCACGGTGGAAGCATGAATTACGGTCTGATGAGACAACTTTTCAGATTATTTATGGAAATAGTGGACAGTGTAACCATAATGATGTTCTACAGCCTGGGTCTGTCACGTTATGTGGCTGTATTAGTGCCAATGGAATAGGCAATTTGTAAAGGAATAGGTGTGTGTAAAGGCACACTTAACGGTGAAAGGCATATAATTTAATTCCAGAACTGTCTGCCACTAAAAAGGTAGAGCAAGTTATGAAGTACCAACTGTGACAACAAAGGGCTCATACAGTTGCGCAGCTGTAAATAATGGAATGGTAAAAAAATGTTGCTCGGATTACTTGATGTCTTCAGTCCCCAGATGATTATTAAGTGTGCAAGGAAAGAAGTAACAGTACCACTCCTAAACATGCTCCTGTCCCACTGTTTTTGGAACTCCAAATTTGGAATGAACGTAAAATTACATTTGTTACAAAACAAACAAAAAAAGCTACATAGTGTGGCGTTCCAAAGCAATGTTTCCCAAGTCTTAGGGAAAACATCAAATATTGTGTTTTAGTTTTGTTTACGATTTAATACATGGCAAAACTAAATTACAAACCACTGCTTTCTGTCTTCATCAGTATCAGTGGAATTTAGGTTTGGATTTAAATGAACAGGAGATGATGATGAGCTTTCTGGTAAAAGAACACATCAGCATTGATCACCAGCACAAAGTGAGGAGGACGCCTGGAGATAACAAAATGCTTTACTGGTCACAGCTGGCAACTTTCAGTCGATGGTAATATCTTGGGTTGTAGTGTCTAATAATAAGATGTCACATTCATGTCAACTTCCAGACAAATAGAAAAATTTGACTAGGACTTTGATCTTTACCGACCATACAGTCTGATTTGAATCAGAGACTTTGGGTTAGGGGTTGCTTAAAAAGAAGGTAAGCAGTGCAGCAAAGACCCTAGTCCCAACTGTGAAGTATAATGGTGAATGTTTGATGTTGTAGGGCTTGGGAAGGTCATGGGAAACATCATTCTCTCTGTCAAGTTCCAGGATATTTTTGACTAAAATTTGGCTGCTCTTAACTCAGTGACTAAAACTGGGTTGTTGTTGAACTGTCAAACAGGACAATGATCCAAAACATTCCTCTAGACACACAAAAATGGCTCACTGACCACAGAGTGGAGCCTTTACAATAGCCCTTTCCATCCCCAGAGCTAATTCCCATTGAAAACCCGAGGGTTTGTGCAGTAGTCCAAGCAAAGACCAAGGACTTGAAGGCATGTGGGAAAGATGAGCTGCATTAAGGAAATGTCTCGATGGTCTGTGTGGAGGAAGGATAAACATAATTTTTCCCATGAAACAATAAGAATACATGCTGAAGATTTTATTTGTCATGATATCAAACTGAGGTCATAATTCCTTCTGGTACTTGATAACATCAGATATGCAGTAAATGTTGTTTAGTACTCAAGGAGGATTCATAAACGGATTATTCAAAGGACCCAATAATAGCATGAACAACATGAATGGATAAATGAAGGAATCACTGTCTTAATATGAGAGTGAGTACAGTATTAGAAGAGGTTAAGTTTGCATGATAAGCATTTCTGCCTTTATTCTTAGGGGACTCTGCTTTCATAAAGCACTAAGATTATATAGCATTCTGGTTTTTTTTTGTTTTTTTTTTGTGTCCTAACTGAAATTAATGGTAAACTAAAACAAAAAAGATACAGGCTCAGGTGGCCTGAAGAAGAAGAAGAAGAAGCTAAGTACATTTATCTATTTTCCATCTTTTCCGTTTTAACCTTGTAGGGGAACTCAACAGCTCAAGGGGGTGTAATTGCCACTAGGGGGCAGCAGAGTTTAACAAAAGCCGGTATAGTTTCCTACTGCAGTTAACGGTTTCCCTAAATGCATAACTGATAACAGTGATATTATAATAATCTTATAGAGTTACAGTGACTTAAAAAAACATCTTGTTCAATGATTTTTATGTTCTTTATTGCCAAGTTGGCACTTTTGACTAGCTTGTTATTTTTTTTTATTTCAAGTTTATTTGTTTTGTTTAAAGTAACCAGATTTCTGAAATCTGTGACATTGCCAGATTTGACGCTCATCGCTATTTAGAAATAAAGTCTCTCAAAAGCCATAAAGTCTAGTGGCTTGAGCAGGGATGAGACATAACGTGTTTACCACACAAGATTCTGTGGTTGTCTCAGCCTATAATTCATATTCATATTAAATATGTTCTGAAATATTAAATATGACCTGTGACTACAGAATAAAGATTTAAAAATGAAGTACTATTTGTAGATTGCATGGTAGCTATTTTCACATATATTGGATGCTTACCTTTCAGTGTGATTTAAATCTAAAAATATAAAGATATAACCCTCCCCTGCCTTTAATCTCTGGACTACATTGTGTCTTGAAAAGATATTTGCAGTATGCTCTAAAACTAGGCTAGAAAGTGGAGGGCTAGCAGCCCTCTCTGCTGGCCAAAACAAGCATAACATGTGGCGACCGCCTGTCTGATCTGCTGCCAGGTCTTTCTTAGGACTTTCTCGGGTGTGTGTTTTAAATTCAGAGTTAAAAACTGGACCTTTTCTTGGTGACTGCTACAACCGGAAACAGGCCAACTGGACAACAGAACAGAACACAAGGACTGTCCCCGGAAACGGGGCTCATTCCATTACAAAAAAAATTATTTAACAGACCTTAGTCATATTATCCTACTCTACAGTCTAGTGCTAACTTAGCTAATAAATAACTAACAACAACCTCTGCCTCTGTAAAATGCTCTTTTTATACCCATTCATGTGACTTGGAAATTCCTCCTCCAGCTTTTTTCTGTTAGTACCACTTTCTTTTCCATCATTTTGTTACCCCTGTCCCAACTTTTTGGAGATGCGTTGCTGTCATCAAGTTCTAAATGAGTTAATTATTTTTATAAAATGGGAAAATGTTCACTTTCAGCATCCGATATGTGTTCTGTGTTCTATAGTGTTAATTAGTGAAATAGGAATTCCACAGGTCCCCTTATGTGGTGTTACAGGGTGTATGAGAATTGCAAATCACTGCATTCTGTTATTATTTACATTTATTTACATTTTAAACAGTGTCACAACTTTTGGAACTGAGCTGCAAGTCGGTACCTTTGCAGCAGCAGCAGCCAAAAAAAATGATCAGTTGGATTGCCTTGCATATCGAGGTGCCGTAAACGGGAATGCATAATTAATATGTTATGGGGTTAACATTCAGAAGTCATTCCGAGTTTGAAATGTTTCAGATGCACCTGAGCACGCGCCGTGTTCCCTGCTCAGGAGTAAAACGCCTTTCCTAACGCCGAGCGCTCGCGTGCTCCATGAATGTTCACGTGACACGCTGCTATGGAAACCACACAGGCTGTGGAAACAATATGGAGGAGAATAACTCTGCCGCCGCGTCAGACAACATCGTTGCTGAATTTCAGTCGTACGAAGACTTCTTAGAGTCTCACATAACGGCGTTAGACCTGTACTACCTGGAGGTAACTAAACTGGTCTTTTTCATACCACATATGGAGACAAGGCTGAAGTTGGCTTCTTCTTCGCCAGCTTCGTGCTCGAATTTCCCCGTTCCACCTTAAAAAGTACAGCAGTTACATTTAAAAGGCGCTCACTGCAGCATAATTTAAGGTGGAACGGGGAAATTCAAACAACGACGCAGGCGAATAAGAAGTGCCTGAATGTAATTGCCGCGTAACTTAAGTAAAAACGGCGCTAGTTAATAAAATGCGCCGGAATACAACTACTCGATCAGTTAAGGTCGAACGGAAGTATTCGAACAAGAAGCTGACAAACAAGAATCACTTGAATGTAACTACTGCACCATTTAAGGTGGATCGGTAAAAAAAGACACATGTGAATAAGAAGCGCTGGTATACAACTACTTAATTATTTAAGGTGGAACGGTGAAAGAAGCTGGTGAATGACAAACGCTGGAATACAACTACTGGAACTTTTAAGGTGGAACAGTATTCCAACAAGAAACTGGCAAACAAGAAGCACCTGAATGTAAATATGCTTTCTTTATGGAACCTTGGAACGGGAAAATTCGAACAAGAAGCTGGCAAACAGAAAGCCATCTTCAATCTCGTCATATATGGTTTTTAAATGGTTTTATGGTCTTTTTGACTGTTAGCTAACGAGCTTGCTAGCTAAGTTAATGAGTTCTAGCTAAGCTCTAAAATAACGGTCGTTAATTTAGCGCTGACGTCCAGCTGAGTAAGTAGATGTTCAAGCTAGGATTTTACCTACCTGTCCCACAGTGACTGTGAATTTGCCAGCCTATTGCCCTGTTTCAACGCTAGATGGCGCCATGCGTTTAAAACTGTTCTAGTGTTGGGACAGTGCTTTCCGTAAAAAGCAGGAGAAATGAAGGTGGAAGTTCTGTCAGACTGGACCCAACATTATCCTGCCTAAATGAAACCCAGCAGCTCCAGTCTAGACCTAGGCTATACCTTAGAGTTCTAGATAAAGCCTACTTCCATTTGTAGTACCAGCTAACAGCCTAGTGTTTTACCATTATTGGTCTGAATAGCAGCTTTTGCTGCTTTTTGTTCAGCTTTCGCATCATGTTGGTGTTTCTGCAGGTGCCATTATTAGTATTAGACAGCAATAGACTGTAACAATATGAGCAGCAACATTTAAAAACCCAAGAAAGTCTTCAGTTTAATGTCAGTCAGAAGTTATGCACTGACCATTTCTACCTGGTATGAATCCTGGAAACGTTCTCCCTGGCCCCCCCATGGACCCAAGACGGATTTCCAAATAACATTTTTCTGTCTGACTGCTTGCTTACTTGGGATTTGCTAATGTGGTGCTCAGGAGATGAGGTTTATAAATAATTCAAACATTAGGTGGAGGAATTACCCATAATAGTGAACTCAATATGTGTTTTGTTAACTATGATTACCCCAAGGGGACGGTTTTAGACACATGTTATGGATCAGTTTTCACTGGAGAGAGATCGTTTCGGGTCCCAGGAATCCACATATCCTAAGCTGTATGGTGTTGCGAATTCTCGGTAGTAACTTTAAAGCAGCGTTTACCGCTGCAAAGACTTTTGGCTAATGTAGAGTTGTTATATTGTGGAGTTAATCAGTTGTTGTTAAGCCACCCCTGTTCTTTAAAGGTAAGACTAGCACTGGGGAATATGACAATGTTGTTGTCATGATAAATTATGTCACAATACAATAGGCTTTTTTGGGCATGTTGTAGATATTGTCAGGACACTGACCGTCTGCATGTTTCATTATAAAGAGAGCAAAATAAAAGTTTAACTGCATTCAGTACAACACAGTATGCCAAATATTATGAAATATATACAAATCACCACATTTACAGCACCAACTGATCAGATGTCTGAAAAATAAATGTTGTGATCATGAACTGTGAAGCATCGTGATATTAGATTTTCCACATTTGGAGTTACACTTATNGAGTTACACTTATTGTCAAAAAATAGTTGCACAAATAGCTGCGCCCAGAAGGAATCAATCGACAGGAATGAAACTTGGTGGGTAGGTTTGACATTGTGAGACATGTGAATGATTCAAGTTTCACGCTCAGCCGTGCATGTGATGTAAACAAGGTACAGCGACATTCAGCGAGCAGTGATGCTCTCCATGAGTCATCCTGTTAGTGCCAGCATTATTGGCAGGCGGCTGCACAATGCAGGACTACATGCATGCAGACCGTTATAATGACTGCCCCTACCACCACGTTACCATCACGTGTCATGCCAGACTGTCATGGAATGACTCAGAATGGCAGCAGGTCATCTTCAGGGATGAGTCCCACTTTTGTCTTGGTGGAGACAACCAACAAATCCATGTATGGAGGCACCATGGTCAGCACCAAGATAAACGATTTGTTGTCACGCGTCACATGTCCAGAAGGCCTGGTGTCACTCCACCTCCACCCCACCACAAAATCTGCAGGAACTGCGTGAGAATATTCAAGCTACGTGGGATGGATTATCATAGGACACCATTAGGAACCTCGACAACTCCATGCTGAGACGTACGTTGCGTTAGCAAACATGGCGGCTGGACTCTATACTGAGAAACACTACTTCGGCATGTGTAGCTCAGTCAATATTGTTCCTATCAGTCTAAATTTATCATCATTTATTGTTCCTGGTAACCTTTATATTCCTTCTCAAAAGCATTGCAATCCCACACTTCCTTCTGGGTGCAACTATTCTTTTGATGATGAGTGTATATAAAGTAACATAGTAACACTATAGTCTTCTTTCCCAATACATACAACCTGTTGTGTTCACTGGGATCCCTAATTCCTTTAGATCTGGGTGCCCAAGTTCAGTTCTGTCCTGAAACACCGCTGATCCAGATTCAGATCTCCCTAAGAGCTGGCTGGGTGTGGTCCTAATGTTCTAAAGAGGATGTGTAATTGACAGCTCTAAATCCAACACTCCCAGCCTGATTCACCACTGAAGAAGAACTGAACAGAACACTGTTAGAGAAGAAAAACTGGCTGTACATATAGATCTATGAATGGGCTGACAAATGGCCAGACAGATGAGCCAGTTTGATAGCTCAGTTGTGCAATAGCTTAGTTATGCATGGTAGGTTAGTTTTTGCTTGGTTGTTAACTTGGTTGTCTCTGTATGGTTCTCTGACTTGAGCAGAGAGAAAGAGACCATAGGGGAACGTAGTTTTGTGAAAGTTGTGTGCGCAAGATAAGCCACTTCAGCCTTGTGATTGGTGAGGATACTGATTATGTAAGCACTACCCAAGATTAGGACTGCCTAGTTCACATGGAAAAAGAGATATTTGGTGAAATGCTTGGCCATTTATTGAGCATTGGAAAGTTATTCACAGTGTGGTCACGAAGTAGATTTGCCTATTTTGAAAGAAAACAAGAATTTTGTTCCCTGAGGCTTTAATCAAGGCCTTCAGGAGCATGTGAATTTTTGAGCCAGGCATGTTGGAATTAAACTCTCCAGGGCTGTAGATCACCAGGACCACTCTTGAACACTATTGTACTGCTATTTAAAGGGCCTGGCAGTATTATAAATGTCTCAATAATTATAAAGATGACTGTTAACCAAAAATCCTTCTGCTATAAAAACTCTGATCAAGACTGTGTTGGCATTTCAGATTACATGGCAATGTTTCTGCTGTTCAGCTTTCCACATAGTCCCATCCAACTCAAATCAAGCAAAAGTGGAAGAGTGCAAGAAACTCTCATTTAAACTGTCCAACATTTTTATCTGATAGTCAGTAGGAAATTCTTTATTATCAGAATAGGACATTGTAGGTAACAGCAAAAAGCATCTTGGTGAAATAAGGTGCTATTGCCATTAATGTAGATTAAAATGAGATAACATTACAAAAATCTGTTTCATTTCAATTCCAAGTGACAGCAAACGGACAGTATATGTGGCACTTTACCAAAATTGGACCTTTGCATTTAAAACAAAGAGCTCTACCGCCACTTCATAACGGGCAGAGTTTCACCAACTCATTGCCTCATGGCCACATAAAAGCAACCCCTTCGTTTGAAGGCCCAAGGAATCTCTCTCAATCATCTGGAAATGGCACGATTCATGTTGAGTGGGCTACAGTGACATGTGGCAGAAATCCTTGATCCGGAAAGCCTCAGCCATGTCCTCAGCCGTGCTCTGATTAACCCCTTAAAGTTCTTTGTATGCCCACATCCTCAATAACGCCTATTAGTCAGTAACCAAATGGAAAACAATGCAGGTTGATTGAGTTATTATAAAGTTAGCTTTAGAAATAAGGAACGGATGTTTGGACCCGGACATGGAGGAGTTAACCTGCTTGTTTCACAGACAGCAGTACAAACCTATAATCAGAATAAAGCTTAAAATGATATTTCTCACTATATATACCTTCCACCACATATTTTGTATTTTAGGATGATGCCCCAAAAGTCAAGTTGAATTGGACAGACTTGCTCATATTGTTCATTCAGTTGTAACCACCCCCTCCCGGCCTCTGCGTAGCTCACTAGATCTGTTTCATTGCTCCTCCAGGACAAGGAATTGGCCCGCCAGCTGGTGGAGCTGGGCTACAGGGGCAGCGGCGAGGTTATGAAGAGGGAGGAATTCGAGACAAGGAAAGCAGCTGCGGAGGCCTCGAGGCTCTCAAACAGGACCCAGCAGAAGTAAGTTCACGTGCATTGACCGCAGAGAGGGACGATCTTCACACCATTGCGTGACCTTGAGAGCGCTTGTTTGTCAGTGTGTTTTCCAGTAAATCTACAAGTTGAATGTGAATGTGAATGCTGATGCATTTATGGTGAACAGCAAGGACAATAGGTCATATTACAGCATTGACCCAGTCAAGTATATATATTAAGATTATTTTTGTTTCAAGTTTAGCTAACATTTTAATACTGATTGTCTCTATCCAGTCACTTTTATAATGACATAAAAAGTTTCAAAATGGTTCAATGTATGTTCGTTTTAAGAGCAATTTTGTTAATCTGATTTACTATTTAAAAGTTTAAAGAACCTTTATGTAATGAAGATTGAAAGTTTTTCCTAGAACCATACAAGCCAAGAGCGATTTAAAAACCTTCACTTTTTATAGTACAATATGTGGAGGTTCTTTAAACTTTAAAAATGTTCTTCACACTTACACATCTCATTAACAAATTTGAAAGAACCATCCACTGAAAGGTTTCTTAGTGCTGTGGTTCTCAAACCATTCCCCTCCGCCAAGACATTGGGAGTTGGGGTTGAGCAAAAATGTGGACTGTTTGAGGGCCCCTGAAGATTGGTTTGAGGACTACTGCCTTAGGGATCCAAAAGTGGTTCTTCTATGGTATTGCTCCAAATAACCTTTCGGCAGCTTCATTTTTAGGAGTGCAGAAAATCAAATAAGCAGCAACACTGTGTTCCGCAGTGGCCTTTGGTTGATTTTGGGTCATGACTGGCCATTATATGATTCACTGGAATGAAATGACAGACATCCTTCACAGTCCTCCAAAGAGGAGGGTTTGCACAAGTTTGGTTGTGTTGTGTCTTTGGGCAAAGTCTTCACAAGGCCCTAAGCCAAAAACTGTCACCACATGAGTCCCTCGTGTGAGATTCTGAGGCTGTATCGTCTGGACTGGGAAGAGAGTGAAGGTTGTGTTTTCTGTGTGTTTGTGGGAGTTTTGGGATGCTGTAAACTTGGACTTGGACTTGGACGATGATTGCATAGTTGGTGCGGTCAGCCTTCAGGAAACATTTTTGGAGGACTATATTTGTGTGCTTTTTAGGCTGGTTGCGGCCAGCTCCCCTGCCTAACCACCTGTAGACGTGTCCCTTTGGCATTCAACCCTACTGAAACATGGCCAGAGGTTCCTGCTTTCTGCTAAAGTAAAATAATAAGTCAAAATTGAAGGAATTCCCAGTGTTTTTTAACCTAATCATTATGTCACTTCCTTAGCATACAGTTAATAATTACAGCAATAATGACTAATTTGAAGTATTTCCCTCTACTCAGACTTCTTATAGAAATCAGTGGGCAAGCACTGGAGTATCACTTTATTAATATGTAAATGACATTAACAGTTTCTTCCTACCTAGATTTTTGCATGGTGTACTCACTGTTGTTTGGTTAAAATACAATTCTCAATACTTCTTTCAAGTGTACAGATGTGCTGCATTCATGCAAGTTCGGTGCAGAACTGATCACTGATATGATTCAGACATTTGATCATTTGGAACTGAAAAAGAACCAGTAGTGCTACAATTTAAAACATACTATCCAAAACAGTGTATACAGAGATTTGTATTCAGTATTTGAAATACTGTGTTGCACTAAATCCAGTTAAATGGTACTCATTGTGCTCTCCAATAACGAAATATGCAGTTGGTCAGTGTTCTGCAAGTACTGATGCTATTCACAATATGTTTAGAAATACATATTGTACTGTGTTTTGAATAATTTATCATGATAAGATATATATTGTCGTATTGCCTAGCTGTATTCACATAGCATTCTTCAAGACCTAATAATCAAAGCTCAGAACTGTTTGGGCTTTTATTATGGACTATTCAAGCATAGCTAATGTAACCACATGGGTGAGGGATCACTTTTGTCAAGTTTTAATGTGTATTATGGTCAGATGGATCAGTATTCCAGATATTGTTTGAAAGAAATGGACGCTGTGTTCACCAGACCAAAGATGAAAAGAACCATCCAGACTGTTATCAGCAAAAAGTCCAAAATGCCAGGGTTTGGCATGGTATGGTCAATGAGTCAGCGCCCTTGAAGGTAATTTGCACTTCTTCGATGCAGTATTAATGCAGAAAAGTTCATTGAGATCTTAGAGCAATATATGCTGCCTTCAAGAAGACACCTCATCCACATGTTTGTTCAGCAAGACAATACAAAACCCCAAACTGTACACATAAGAAGGTATAGGTTCTAAACTGGCCTGCCTTCAGTACCTGTTCCCATTAGAGGTCAACAACAACCTTGTACTATTGCACACTGTAAGACGTGTTTGCTATAAGAATGGGACAAAATAACACCTGAAACACCTCAGTGCTTGGTATCCGTAGTGCCAAAATGTCGTTAAAGTGTGAGAAGAAATGGCAACATTACAAAGTGGAAAATGCTGGAAATGTGATGCAGGCCTGAATGCTTGAATGGACGTTAATAAATATTTTATATAGAAACATATCTGAAATATATTGAAACGAAAATAGTCCTAATACAAATACAAATTTATGTGTATTTATGCATGTAAACCATTCAGTCACACATGAATTATTCACATGTAAAAGAGCCAATTGTGTATTAGCATTTCATATTCACTCGTTATTTATATTTTAAAAAGTAAAAATAATTTGTAATGCCTGTTGACAATATTCCAGCCACACATGGTCATACAACAGTTGTTTATGAATACATAAACTGATTGGTTGAAATCAGTTAACAGCACTTTTTTGGCAATTCAATCGGGCCACAGCTCAAATCTTTCATCATGTTCAGCAGCCTCTTATTGACTTTTAAATGCTCAAAAATATGTTCCTATGGTTCACTTAAATTTGACTTTGTTAATGTGGTTAAAATCATCACTAAAACTCATGTCAAAAGATTTTCTGATTACTATATAATATGACGAAAGGAACAAATATTTGAATAGCCAAATTCCATTTACTTGGCAGGTACACTCAGGTACCGCCCTAATTCCAGTGTATCTGCTTAAAACTTGTTAAGACTGTGTTAAATAGTAATGGACATCAATAAAATTGCGGTTATTCACAATAACGCACGCCCTCTCGTTCCGTTGCTGGGTTGTGTAGCTTATAGTCTACAGTTCTCTGATGCTGTGGCTATTAATAGGCCCACTGTCTTTGTCTTACACAACATAATTAAGCTGAGCAAAAAGGATTTTCTGAATAGGCCACTAATAGGAGGTTTTCATCATATCCGGCCTTTCCAAGAGCTGCTGTTAAGGCATGCTTACTTTCCTCTTCTTTTGCATTTGTTCTTCGCTATAACTCTTCTTATTCTCTTCCTCTCTCCCCTTCTTTCCTTTTCACTCTCCTTTCAGCCACCCCTCATGTTCGCTAGCAGAGACCTTTAGTGCCTGCAGGTGTATAAATAGAGCTGTTTTCAATTAGGACGAGCTTTGCCCATAGCGTGCATCTGATCAATGAATGCCCCTGCACCTGTGGTAATAAAATACTAAGGAAAGAGAAAGATTGTGCAGTGAATGCTAATCAGATGTTGCCCTTTTGTTACCCTGCTAAAGGCTAGTATATAACATGCTCCATTTGACAGCTCGCCGTGGAGGTATCTTGCCAGCAAATCGCAAAACGAACAAATGAAGGGATTTTGCTCTGAGAGGACTTGTGTGAAACTCAATCCTCAACCCAACGAAGAAAACTTTGAATGAAAGAGATGCCTGAATGAATGATGGCTGTTTAGGTGAATAGAGGTTCCGCGTTTAGTTATGACTGCATTGAACCAAGGACAACAGTAAACTCAAGGTTCTCTTTGTGTGATTAAATGGAGGCTAGGGACTATTTGAATCACTGACCCTGTCCTCGCCAGCTCTAACTTTCTCTCTCTCACTCTCTACTCTTCAATGACAGATACAGATGATCCAGACAAATGAATAATTTTATTTTTACTTAGTTCCTGACTGATACTATGCTTTAATGATACTATGCTTTTAATGAACAGCTGTAACAGGCCCTTTAAAGTCACTTAGAAGAGAAACTAGTTTACTTTACCTTACATTGCGCTGTGTTCAGTTATATTATATTTCATGCTAGGTTTGTTGTGGAATCAGATTTTTTTTTAATTATGGAAATCAAAAATTCTTAGCACACTTTGCTACTCTAGAGTTTGTACAGCATGTCCTGCAAAAAGGACACTTGAGTTTGATTGATTTTAATAATGTTGGCAACATCCAAGATATCTTAGTAATCAAATGTGAACACATACTTGCACATAATCTTTATTTTCCTTGTAGTTTTGAAGCACTGGCATTTGAAATACACTCAGCATCGAAAACAAAGTTGCACCCAGAAGGAATCAACTGACAGGAATGGTGGGTAGGTTTGACATCATGAGACATGCACATGATTTAAGTTTCACACTAGCATGTGACATAAGCAAGGACAGGCCTTATTGCTGTACCTGACTGACCATATAAGGTCTTCCTATTGCACATGATTGCCATTCTGACTCCATACTGAGAGACACTACTTTTGTGTGTGTAGCTCAATAAATATTGCCCGTATCAGTCTAAATTTATCATCATTTATTGTTCCTGGTAACCTTCTTCCCAACAGCACTGCAATCCGACACTGTTTGGTTCTTGGGCCGAATCCCTGTTATTGTTCTGTACTCACAATACATACAATTAATTGGAAACAAAAATAAGTTTACATAATTTTCATATGACACCAAATGTAATCAGACAAAACATGTATGGCTTCTTTAGTTCTGCACTGGAGCTTGAAACTAATGTAGCTGAGAAGTGACGGAAGCGTATACTAACAAATAAGCATTGTGCAGACTGATTGCCCTTACACTGTATTGTCAAAGGGCTCATATTATGGAAAATTTGTTGCAATATGAAAATATTTTTCAAAGTTTCAAATTTCAGTTTCATTTCCCAGTCTATTCAGTCCATATAAAGAAACTACTCTGAATTAAATTCACTGAAGCCTGTTTAACTGTAAGAGATAAAAGGAGGTTGATCTTTGCTTAGACTAGGTTGATACTGCCTGGCATAAAATAATGATGCATATCTAAAAACAGTAATAACCATCTTGAAGTCATGCTTTTCTTATAAATAACCAATCCAGCATTTGTTCCCAGATATCATTATTGCATGTCAGTTCGGTGCCACTTCTAGACAGGACGGGAGCTTATCCATGTTATGTCTCAGACGTGTGTCTCTGAGCATACAACCAAAACCAAACTGTTATTTGTGCTGTGCACATAATAATTGCCTTTCTATTTATATTAACATACACCATCTAGACTATCATATTAGCTGAGAGCCCACTCTACAAGTTTACAATTCACAGTATGTTCTCAAATCTACAACTGCTAATAAAAAGCAAAATAGCACAGGGTCATGCAGGTCCCAAGGGCTCTGGGTTAAGTCTCGAAGAGCTGGTGGTTTTACGCAGTCCTGATATGAGGTCCTGGCAGAAGCCCCAAAACCTGCAGCCTGGCCAGCGCCCAGCAGTAAAATGTCAACAGATGTCCTGACCTCGCGTGCCCGTGACGGGCCGGGGGGCCGCACTTACACCCCCTACCCACAGCTAGCTACCACAGCCATGCTCTTTGTCCATTGTTTTGCTCCCTCCAAAAAAATTGCCTCTACAAAAAATTGCCTTCCTAACTCAATGGCTGGAGGAGTCATCACTCTCCAGCCAAGTAAAACCCTGCTGCGAACACACACAGTACATATGCACCTGAGTGTTAATCCCTCACTAGCATAGGCTGAAATCAGACCTTCTGCCCTGTTTTTCAGGGCACGGTCATGTTAGCCTGGGTGAAGATACTTTGGCATTTGGTGGTCCTGCTGAAAAGTCCTGGCACCTCAAGTGCTACATAAAGTTTACTGGATGAAACCTTAGTTTAAATATCCATACTCCAGTCAATATTATAGTTCATATTTTGACCACTTATTGCCATAAAGAGGGCAATAATGCAAAAATACATTCACCATCCACTTCAAAAGTACACCTTCTCGTATCTGTACTTGACTGTATTGTCCATTTTATCAGTTCCATTTACCATATTGATGTACTTTGTAGTTCTACAATTACAGACTGTAGTTCATTTATTTCATTACTTACTTTGTTATCCCCCAATTACCCTGTTCTTCAGTGGTCAGGAGCTTCATGAGACAACCACAGAGCAAGTATAATTTAGATGGTGAATCATTCTCAGCACTGCAGTGACACTGGCACGGTGGTGGTGTGTTAATGTGTGTTGCGCTGTTGTGAGTGGATTGTGCTGGAGTAGTCCACCAACAAAAACTATCCAGCCAACAGCATCCTGTGGGCAGAATCTTGTGAGCACTGATGAAGCACTAGAAGATGACCAATACAAACAGTGCAGCAACAGATGAGCTTTCATCTCTGACTGTACAAGGTGGACCAGCAAGGTAGGAGGGTCTAATAGAGTGGACAGTGAGTGGACACAGTGTGTAGTGTGTAATAACTCCAGCAGCACTGCTGTACCTGATCCACTCAGACCAGCACAACACACAATAACACTGTGATCCACTCACACCAGCACAACACACAGTGTCACTGCAGTGCTGAGAATGATCCACCTGCCTAATAATTGCTGCTCTGAGTTGGTCCTGTGGGGGTCCTGACCATTGAAGAACAGGTGAAGGGGGGGTTACAAAGTATGTGGAGAATCAGATGGACTACATTCTGTAATATGGTAAGTGGAGCTGCTTAAAGGGACAATGTGTGTAAATACAAGGATGTGTACCTAATGAAGTGGCCAGTACATGTATAATGTCATGATACCCTTTCACAGTTATTATGTAATCAAAATTGTGCTGATTATGACAAGCCTACATATTTAAGCTGACGAAAGTGTTATTCCACAGATGTTAGTTTTCACCATCATGTTTATGTCACAGAAGAGTGCAAATGTAATTTTTGTTTAGTTGAGCTTAAGATTTGTCTGTGAGTTACTAGGCAAGTTTGGTGCATAAGTTTGGGAACCCCAGTCAAATTACATGTTTTGTTGATTTTCTAAGTGAAAATGAGTTACACATGCTTGCAAAGACAAAACAGTAATTACATGCCTTATAGCACAATGTGGGCAATGGCAGCATGAAGCCACACAAATGTTGGGATAGTGACAGTGTTACCAGTGAAAATTGATATCAGAGGAAAGCTTTATTAGTGTAGATTGTTAATTTAAGGAGTAGAAAGGCAGGAGGATGTTCTATACTCTTTTAGTTTTGTTGTATAATGCTGGGTTCATCTGGAATTCAACAATGACGTGCTTGGCAACTTACAGTTTATTCCATGGCAAATGTTTGGAACTTTGACAGAGCATTCCGCTTACCGCTACAGCCTGTAAAATGTTGTCATTTACAGTGGCAGAGTTTTCCATTGCAGCTCTGTTGAAAGCAATGTAATATCCAGTTTGCTGTCATTCATCTACCATAAACTTGTGAATGCAGCATCAGTCATCTTTGCTTGTTCTGCTGTCTTCTGATAGTTACTGTAGCAGGTTGAGTGATGTACTTTCAAGTGTTGTATCAGGTTGTATCATGGTTTTAAAAGTCTTTACTTTGCAACCCCCCGCCCCACAAGGCACGTTTAATAATTCTTAACTTGCAGCCAGCCTTAACTCACAAAATATGGCTCATATGTTTTACATTACTGACCAGCTCTCAGGATCAGTTTAATTAAAGAAACATCAGCTGATTGCATGTTTGGGCTGGAAATTGCTCGATGCTGATACATGGCTTTCCATCTGTACAATAAATATAGTCATATTACCCACCCCTAGTTTATAGCATATGTCAAGCCCAAAGTACCGCTATAACACAAAAAACACTATAAAATGTGCCAAAAAGGGGAACTGGGAGAAGAAACACTTGGGTTCCTCAAAGAACCTTTCATTGAATGAAAATTAGATATCTGAGTGAGAGAAGCGTTTTAGTGTAAAGAACCTCCATATATTATAAAGGAACTCTACATCCAAGCTAAGAATCATCTAGGAACCTTTCTAGGAATAATTTGCAATATGTTCTATCATGATAGAACAACTAAACACATGAATGCTGCTGCATGTGTTGGATAATATTGTGTCCTTGGTTTTTAGTACTGAATATTCCTTCGGCAGTGAACTACATTTAAATCAGCTGAACAAATATCCATAGTCACAGGGCTTAAAAGCCAGCTCGCTTGTACAACTTGTTAGCGCTGAAAAGAATCGAGACGTCTGGCACACGTGGATATCTCCTGTTTCAGCTTCCTTGATAGAGATTTGCAATGCATCTGTTCAATCTGGAATGAATGTTCCTTTTTGAACTATGTACATGCACAACCCTTGAACGTGGTTGATAGGTTTAAATATGCTACGTGCTGTTTTGAATAAAACTTTGCTTTGCAGAAATTAGCTCAGCACATGTGTGGCTAGAAACAGAGACCTGAAGGATAACAAGTTAGGTTTTGTGACCGGGCTCTTGTCACGAAACCAGTGCTAAGATTCCACGGGGGAGCATATCTGAGCTGATCTGCACAATAATTTGGTAAAGGAAATAAAAATGCTGAGCACAATCCACTGCACTTACAGTTAAAGGACTTACTGTAAAAGGTGCTCGAGCTGGAAGGATTTTTAACAGTGTTGGCGAACTTCAACATGGCAGCATTCCAGCAGCCTTCTTAGTGAAATGTGAATTCATACCTGCACATATTCTTTATTTTTCTTATGAGATATTAGTTTTGAAGCGCTGGTGTTTGAAACAAATATTCTGAACCAAACATGAAGAATATAGAAATATTCTATATGACATTTGGTTTTTGGCCTCAACCTCTGCTATTGTTCTGTACTTACAGTACTTTTTTATGTTACTCCATAACCAGTCGAGCAATGACATGTTTGGTGTCTGAAGTTTGGTTCTTTAGTTTTGCGCTGGAGAGCTGCCAGGCTATTGTAACTAACAGGTAATGAAAACCCACCAATTAGCAATTAGTATAATAGAAACTGAAGGCCTAAATCATTACACATTTAGCTGTTAAGTGATCTCAAATAGACTTGCTTATGCTTACTTGAACCTGTGTAGCTTACAGCTATGTATAAAAACAAACAAAAATATACCTGAAAAAAAAAACAGATGAAGAAGCTTTGTCTCATGGAATTTCAGAAACCACTTAAGACTATTTAAAATTACTTAACAACTTAACACTGTTTAACTCAAGTATCATGCAGTTTGCACAGTGCTAATGGATTTGACAGAAGCTTACATTTCTTGCTAGCTACATTAGCCTCGTAGATCCATTGCAAAGAGAATCAAACTTCTGTCACTGAACTTCCCTTCCTGTCCCTTAACTGCTTTGGGGGTAAAGGGAAAATTGACTTGTCTACTCTACCCACATATGCCTTCTTTTGCTTTTGCAAACTGTCTGCTGAGAAATTGTAGCATACAAATATGTAAAATACCTAAATTATTCACATTAGACCACTACAGTGTTTGTTTCCTGTTTAAAATGCCACTATGCCACTGAACTGGGCAATGTTGTTGTAGTTAATCAAAGTAAACCCGTTGAGAAACTGTAGCATAAAAATGCCCAAAATTCCCAAATGATTCACATCTAGACATTACAGCATAAGCTTGGTGTCGCTACATAACTTTGAATTTCATATGTAAAATGCTATGCCATCGAGTTGGGCTATATTGTTGTCGCTATTTGAAACAAGGCTGGTTGGAAACAAAACCGAGGCTGTTTATATATATATATAAACAACAACTATATATCTAAATAAGTAGTAGTTAATAATGAATGTTATGCTACGAAGATATTATTTCATTTTTGTTAAAGTAATTTTTAAAACATGGATTTTATATTACTGACTTTCAGTAAAAATGAGATAAACTTATAATTCTCATATGCCAACACCATGCAATAAAGTGTAAACATATAATTGCTGCCCCCCAAAAAAATAGATTTTTATTTTTCTACATCATTGGAGCACAGTAGCCTTTTACATTTTGTACTTTATCTATCTGTCCTGTAAAGTTACCCTTTTGCAGGTGCTTCAACACTACGTTTCATGTGTTTAAACATATTAACATGTGTTTCTTGTCCCGATCAGTATCTGCATATACTTTGCTCGGAGTCCATTTACACTTTTCACTAAAATGTGTCCCTGGTTTGACCAGATGAGATCCGATTTCACTTTCCGGTGCAAAAGAACAAAGAACATTTGTGTTGTTTCGCTTTTATTCCTCTGCCCAGAGTGCAAGAAGGCGCTTGTTTTCACAATAACTAAAGCCTTGTGTTTCCTTCATCTTGCTTCCATTTTGTTCTCACCTATTAGTCAGCACTCCGCAAGCGCGCTTCCTCTTAATTGTATGCAGATATGAAACACGGCTTCCATTTACACTTGTGTTAAATGTGGTCAAGGTCTGCCTTGAGTAATCCGACAGTAATCCGATCACACTGCATCCTGGGTCTGTTTACACTTACCTTTTCATACAGTCAAGTGGAATCTGAGCGTGATCTCTGAAAACGCATGTTGATGCAAGGTGTAAACAGCCTCAAAGGATGCTATGCTAATGTTAGCTTGATTACAGAACAATGAAATTACACCCAGTCTGTCCTAACAGTGTATCATTTTACAAACATTTAAACAAAATATGATTTGAAATGAGCAAATGCTCTAAATTTAGGGGTTTTGATTCAAAAAGAAAAAAGTTGTGATTTCAATTTCCTCATTAGGTCAAATGGGATTTTTGCCCGTTCAAATGTGAATGTTCTATAAAGCTCACAACAGCAGTTGATACAAAGCAACACATCTGAGGCTGGTACATGGATAGGTCAATAGTGTAAATCACATTTTTCTCTGTTTGAGTGAAACATTGAAATGCAGCTGTCTTCAAAAAAGGACAATAATAGTGATTCACAATAGGTTTTAATTTGAAAGGCTTCATTCAGAGGGCTCTTTTCAATTGCTACAAATCTGACTGCCAGATGATCAGACCTCAGTTTGGTTTGTCTCGCAATCTTCTAGGCCCTGTGTTCCTGTGATCATTTCACCACCACATGTAACAACTGTGTGGTCAAGCCTTAAAGACATGGAGCCATGGAGTCCATCATTTAGCCTGCTTTTGTAGCTGATTAATCCTCATTGAATCGATATCAGTGCAGAGATTAAGGGATTTGTCACAGTTGGTCCTTCTGACAGTACATTCTCAAAACAGTCAACAATGTGATTCTAACGAGACTCAAAGAAAAGGGCTCTGGAGACGGAATTTCCTTTTCGGCCATAATGAAACCATCTGTTTGCTTATTGTTCTACTTTTAGCCATTTCCTCTTCGCGTGCTATTTGTCATGTAAGCAGCATTTTTGGTTGAGGGGTCCCCACTTGGTGAATGTGGTGCTCCCCCTTCTTTACCTCAGGCCTTTTAACCCCTCCACCCCCCTCCTGGCCTCCACCACCCACAGGCCAGACTCTGGACATCTTTGTAAACTGTTTTTATCATGAGCTGTTACAGTGGTAAGTGGCCGTGCGGAGGTAGGCACATATTTAACTTTATCCTCTATATCCTTTACCTTAGGCTCCAAGGCCTGTGATGTTTGATGACTCATGACTCTGCCTACAATATCCCAGAGCAGAGGAGGAAGTGGTTTTCACATTATATAACATCTTGCCATAAAGATGCAAGACAGCACTGTCATCATCCACTTTGTAGTTTGACCCCCTCACAAATGGCGGATGTATATGATGGATTCTGCAGCGACCTGCACGTATTATGTTAAATGGAAGACTGTCTCTGGTGTAACACTTCCGCATACTCTGCTGCCTAACAGATGACCACCTTTTACTACAGAGAGGTGGGAGGACTTAACAGAAGCTGGAAATATAAAGCAGAAATCCTGCATATTATAGAAAAGATTTTGCTCATCTTACCAGTACGTGAAATGCACTAATTTGCCATATACCTTTTTCTAGGCATGTTCCCTACTAATGACGCTTTAAGTTAGCTCTATATGTATTGTTATTTGTGTATGAATGCCTAAATATTGTCTGTAGATAATACTGTTTTGAAAGTAGTTTAAAAGCATGGCCAGCCATAATTTTGCATGATCATGCTTCATCCTAAATCATAGGCTACCATCATATTCAAGTTGTAGTATAACAGTTTGATTCAAGCTGACTCAAACTTATTACTAATATTATTTTTACATGTCTTCCCCAAATTGTATCTGTTTTGCTTCTCATTAGGGCTGTTTGATTCCAGAAATGTCTGAGTCAGCTCCAGTTCTAATTGCAAATGACTGGAATCAGTGGAGTCGGATCCAAGAGTCGGTTCCACACAATAATCTTAATTTCAAAAACCAAGACATAGAGGACATCTGGCATAAATAGAGAGTATAATATTAATTTATATTTGAGGAAAATTGGACAGCTAATGCTAGCTAAATTAACTTAGCTGACTTATGGGTTCCAAGTTCTACCTCATTTTCTTCTGTCAGCTCCCTTGGGTAAATAGGTGTTTTGACAAAGCCAATGTTGTTTAATCGTAAGCCAGTTTTTACATGTCAGTATGTGGAACCAAGTCTAAAGTTGGAGTCGACTCTTGATTCCTGAATATCTGTAATCGATTCTTTTTTTTTTTTTTTGGATCGACTCCCAGCCCTACTTTTTAATACCCAGACTGATGTTAAGTAAAACACAGTTATTATCTATGCTTTGAATATGTCAGTGGCATAACAAGTGCTTGTCATATTGCAGTGCAGAACTGTGACAATGTGCATCACAAAACTTTGTGGAGAATAGACACATACTGATACACACTGATTTTCAGACTTTGAGGCACATTTACTTCTCAACATTGGAATAATCCAACTGCTCGCCATGTGGTCATGGGGGACAGGGATGCCAAAATAAGCTAAGCCTATGGACTCAAGCTCTTTGTGTTTCGGCAGTGACATCATACCACTAAAAAATGCACAGCCCCTCCTCCTCCCTCTTCAGTTCTTAACAGTCTAGAAAAACTGTTCAGTTCAGAATCAAACTTCATACCATTACTTGCCAGGAGCATTTCCAGTGGTGGACAGCAACGCCAAGGTTAACTCTTGTTTTGCTTCTATTTGTCACTTTTGCTGGCTGCCAAACATGGTTTCTTGCCAAGATTAACATAAATGATGATTATTTTATATATTTAGCTTATTACTGTCTCCTTCTGTTTATTTCTCTTTTTACAGGCTTATTACATACTAAGGCCTATAAGTCAGTCACTATATGAACTACAATGCAAACTGATTGAGTTAGTCTTAGCTTAAAGAAGCATGTAGTAAAATTTTGGACCTGCTGGTGGGTCCTGGCAAAGAAATGCATTTTTAAGGAATGCAAAAGTGATGAAGTGCCACTCAAAACTAAATCTAATAAAACTGAAAAACAAACTTTCATAGCATTTCATATTTAATAACAACAAGGAGGGTGAATTACTGTATTAAGCATACAATGCATTAAATCAAGTGCAAGACCAAATTCACAACTGCAAAGAAACATGAGGAAACCGCTGTATGAACAGGAGCTGCATGGAGTTCTGACGTTCAGAATCCTACAGCCTAGGATTCATGATGCTTTTAAGTTACAATGTGGTTAATGGCCACTGAGCTAGAGTATGATTAGAAGCTCCTACAGTCTGATGAGGCTGAAACCACAAAGCCAACATGTGCAAAGCAGATTAGTCTTATGGCCCATGATTGTGTCTAATGGAGGAATGCAGCTACTGAGCAAGAGTAAAAGCTGCACTCATATTCTAGCCTGTAATATCAATCAGAGGGAGGGAAAACTCTTTAACGACAACATATGTATTCAAAAACCGTGGACACCTCCAAGAACTGAAAGTCTTCTGAAACAGAAACTTTTGACAAAATCCTAGTGTGTCAAGAAAAACGGTAAGACAGGGTTATTGGAACCAATGTGGAATTAAATCAGGCATAGGGCCTACTCATAATGACTCCAACAATATCTCAATGTGTGGCAATTAGTAAAATAATGCTAAACAATTTATTTTATTATAAGATTATGTATTTTGTTATATACTGTATAAATGATTCAGTAAAACTATTCATACAGCAATGTTTACTGATGTGACCTGTGAATAGCAGTTTAGGGCCTTCATTCATTTTTGTGATAGAGAAATCCAGTTTAGACCAGTTTCTTATGTGACTATGACACTCACTACAGAATGACGAGTCAACTTCGGTGGTGGATGGGAAACTGTGGAATTTGCACTGTGGTAAATCAATACAAATCTATACGGTTACAACAAAGAGGTTAACCATTAAAGCAGCACATTTCTGAACGCAGGGGATCTTTAAGGATTTTCTCTCGTTTTTTGCAGTGTATCCTGCATGTATTTTCATGACAGCTATGTGTTTTCGTTTACACGGCACCTTCTTAGACATACATACATCCAGCATTGGTAATGAGGGGCCCAGGTAAAACAGGGAGACAGCATGTGTAATTGATACAGTTGGCTCAATTTAATCAGAGGTGACAGAGGATGTGAAAAAAAAGGAGTTAAGTAAATTGTCATGCTGTGTGGAATTTCCCTTGACGTTCGACAGCCCAAAATAATATTTTACATAAGATTCTTTTCCCCTCAAGTACCCTCAGGAAAAATATTCCAAGTACTGTAAGTGCTTATTTTTTAGAAATCGCATGTATTATTGAAAGTTGTCATCTGCCAGGCTATTGAGAGCTCAAAAATGGTATTTTTTTAAAATGAAACCTATAAGACAAAGACTAATTCTTAACACATCTGTTGCTCCTTGAGATACCTCGGTCTTTTTTTCTGGGATCTCTTTATTGAGGATAATTCAGCCAATTGCTGAGTAATTTGTTTGAAAAATGGCAAAGCCAAGAATTGGTGATGGATGTCAAGCATTTTCCAGCAAAGAGGTTTTAATGACATTTCATCAATAATGGTCAAAATTATTTGCCGTAACAAATTTTGGGGTGGAAGACGAGAGAGCAGCCCTTTAATGATAATTAGAAGTCGGTACGTATCAGATTTGTTTGGCATAGGTGATAGAATAGCACAGAGGTAGAGCTCAGGGCAATGTGCTGTATTGAATTTCTTTTATTCCAGGCGTTAAACACTGCCTCTCCTCTCAGCTGTACAAACAGATAGTAAAATTGAGCTCGAGCGCAGCTAGAAGATAAATCATTATTGAACGTGCTGGTCAGTGCATAGTTAGGCTAGTGCCACAGGGAACGCTTTTTGTACTGTGGGTGATAAAAGGGTGTTTATGTTGCTGGGCAGCCTTTGTCACAGAGGTCCTGAACAATGCCTAAACATGGCTACTTTGTACTGTAATTTCTTGATACTTGTAGACAGGAGGGTAAAACCAAGTATAGAGCACCTGCTTTTAGCAGTACTAAGAGTTTTAGATTGCTTGAATATTGAGACGATAGTTTAACGCAAGTTTCTATTTGCCAGTTAAATGTTTTGGAACACCAAGATTTCTCATTCTTTTGAATGAATGAGCATGTTTCCTTGTTTGGTTTACTGTAGTGTAAACCAGACATAAATATGTTGATCTGGCAATGCTCCTACTATTAAGAATTTGCCACACCCCACACATTTTCTCTTTTTGTTCCAATGTCAGCACTTATCAGCAGTCAAACCTTTCAGGAGTTTAAACCACCTTTCAGGCAATAACGGAACATGTAACCAGTAGCTTTGAAAACTGAATAAACATAATTTAGGCAATAGACATGCTCTTCTTACAAAAGACAATACTCTGAGTAACATGAAGCTAAATGGTGAAATACAGTGCTGCTTGAAAGAAAGAACCCTATAATTTTGTGAATTTCTGTGTAAATATGACCGGAAATATAATCAGATCTTCATCTTCACTCATAACAATAGATAAAGATAACACAATCAAGCAAATAACACAAACATATTTTCAGTGCATTCATTTATACTGAACCATCTAACATTAAACATGACTAAATGCTTGTGTGCACCTCTGCTTTCAAGAAATGGTCTGACCCCTTTGAGCAGCAATGACCTCAACCAACTGTTGACCTGTGTAGACTAATGTTCCCGTAGTGAACTAAGCTCAGTTCATGGATTCATGCCCTAACATATATTGATTCAGTCTAGAAAAGCTCAATCAAATTATAGAAATCTGCCCTCGTCCAAGAGCAGCAAAACTGCTTTAAACCATGATCACCACCATGTTTCAAAGTTGGGACATTAGTATATTGGAATGCAGTGTTCGGTTTTGCTAAATATAACATCCATCATTTAAGGCATTAAGATATATTTTGCCTTATCCATCTACATAACATATTATTTCAGTAGCCTTCTGGATCATCCAGATGTTTTTAGGAAACTTAAACAGGCAGAATTCTTGGCTATAACTTGATATGTATAACTTTTTTGTTATAACTTTGTATGTAACCTGTGTAAGAGAGACCTGTAGATCCTATACATTTGCTAGCAAAGACATTTAATGTTAGATCTTTGTTCAAAAAATTATTTAAGACTTAGCTGACTTAACCATTGACTTAAACTGAAGATCGGGACATATTTTAGGTTGCATTTGTGTAGTCATTTATAGAATGATAATGGGTTAACAAACTTTCAAGCAGCATTTTTACAGTTGTTTTATGCGGACTATTAAATACATTTAATAAAATGCACGATGATGTCAGAATCATATTAGTTTTGGCAAACGTGGATCAGATTTCAAATGCTTCATGAGGTATTGTTCTGCTTATTTCATTGTACTGCATTTGTAACAGATAGACTTCTCCATAATGCTAATACAGGTAGCTTCATGTAATTTCATTTTACATTTGATAAATGTTTATGCATCTGCGTTTGTGGAAAATCATCAGCACTCTGCAGTTCCTATACTGGTGCAACAGGACAGTTATCCAACATGAATTACTACAATAAATGCAAGTTATTGAAATTGCTCTCATAGCCCAAAAATATTGTAGAACACGAAGACAGAGTCAATGAAAATACCTACAACAAAATACCTTTCCTTTCATTTCTATTGTTCTATTAAGTTAGGTTTTCTTTGTGGTTATTAAGTCGATCCAATTTAAACTAAATGTGCATTACGATTTTCAGATATCTATATATAATAGTTGGTTATTGAGCTTTCTACTTCTAGCCAGATGTTTAATTTGGGCATTGTTCATATAATGGTGCATATTCCTTCTCTTTTCTAAATTAAAAATGAATAAGAAAATAGATCGTATATTCATCGGGAAAAGTGTCCAGTATATAAACTAAACTTAAATTCAGCTTTGCAGTTGCTCTAACAGACCTCAAGGCCATTTTCATGTTAGGAGGCAGGATGTCTTAAAATGTGAAGCATCATGTAAAACCTGTTTAGAGTCAAACGTCCATGTGGAAAAAGGTTGAGTGTAAAGTACAGTTAAACATCTGCTTGAGGTAGGAGGATTTATGAGGAACTTTGGCCTCCCCGTGTTAGTGGTCACCTGTCCAAAGCAAGCAGCTCCCCTTGAATCCTGTTTATCCTGTGCTTCCATGCAAGAGCGACAGACAGAGAGAGTGCAAGAAACGGAGAGAGAAGAGAGAGCAGGGAGACCAAAAATATACTGAGCATCATTAGCTGTAGTTGCCACCACACATCCAACACACACATAATAAAACATTGGTGATTACAATCTGTGTTTACAATTTTTTTTTTGCCTTTTTAGATTTGAAAGAGAGGGAAAATGATCTAGTTAGGTAACAGTCGAACTGGCAGTGCACTGCCACCCCATGTGGAGAGATTTTAGCAGGGAGAAAAACCTTTCTTATTCTTTGCACTTCCCCACCTATTAATCATTAACCTTGTGCAGTGTTTGCCCCTTACTTTCATGGACTGTTACTCTGTTGGCTGGTTTCTTTGACATGCATAAAACCTACAGTACTGTCTAAAAGTCAGAGACCATCTTTATTTAAGCTGCAGTAAAAAAAACAGGCATTAAGTACAAGTTTAACATTAGGCAAAAATCACAAAGCAAGCTTATACAGAAGGCTTAACAACTAAATATTCCACAGTTTTCATTATTTAGCCTGTCCATTATTTGCCTTTATTACAGGTTCCTTTCTTTTTAGGAGATGGGTTTTTCAGGGATAGTCTACAGGGATATTTTTCCACACCTTTAAAGTTCTGTCTTAGAAATTGGTGACATTTTCTTCTCTTAGTGATCCAAGTATTCCCAAACATGTTCAGGGGTGTCATATTAAGATTCCAGGCTCTGGGGTGGTCAGTCTGTTTTTCTGAGAACACCATCAGCCCCTTTTTTTTTATTTGCAAACAGGCTTCTTTTTTGTCTATTTCCTTTACTCACCAATGGCTTCTTGACCACTACACACACACACACACACGTGTTGAGCTGTCTTCTGACAGTGGAAGGATGGAAAGAAACACTATTTTATGGGTTTGTTTGGAGGTATTCCCGAGGAATACTAAACAGGTTTTCAAAAGAACTATGTAAATGAGACATACAAGTGTAAAGAACCGTTTAAAAGTTCAAAGAGCCTTCAGATAATGTAGGGGTTATATATTCATTCAATTGGGATTTCACAGATTTTTCAAAGTTTAATTAAACACTGTAAACCACTTCTTTCACAGTGTTATGAAATGACATGCACTTTCTAGAGAAACTTGCATATAAAGAATTGTTCACAGTTGTGGTGATGGGAACCAGATGTCCAGTTTGATTTAGCGATCGTTTTAAAATAACAGAACCCTGAGAAAACACACATATTTTCAGATTTACTTATATTTTACCTTTATCAACATTACATATTAAACTCAGATACATGTCTGCCACTGGTCATGTTGGATAGTAAATAAAATTAACATTGTTTGCGTTTTCAGGTGCTATGCAGGTACATTTTGTATTTCTCAAGGTAGTAAAGTCTAAAGGTACAGCAGTGGTTTTAATGTCCAACTGTATACCTAAATTGTTTTTCCCCAGGCCAACAGTAAAAAGCTTTTTACAATGCTTCTTTACAATGTAGAGTTTCACATCAAACCACTCTGAAGGGCTTTGTTTATGTCTCAAGAACTGAAGAATTTGAAAAATGTTGAAAGAACTGTGGAATTTAACTTTGAATTTTGGAATCTTTATTACCATATTTGTACTCTTGGACTAAACTGCAATGCCAATGGCGTTTCGCCATTAAAAGTCATATGTCATTTAGACTTAGGTTTAATCTGAGTCAAAATTTCGGCAAACAAAAGTCATCTAGCAGTTTGTAAGTATTTTTCAGCGCAACTGCCATTAGGCAGCTGAATGGAACATATTAGAGATGCCAAGCCATTTGCTGAATAAACTGAAAGATTATTGAAGGAGGAAGAAACTCACATGAATCTGCCTTGGACCATATTGCTGTGAGCATCCTTCACTCTAATGTCCTGTTTATACTGCTGTAAACACACTCTGAGATAGTTCATGGATCCTCAGGCTCCACTGACAGGCCGTTTACCCCCAGCAGAGACGTTCATACTATGTGGAGGGTCCATATCAGGACAATGCCTCATTCCTGCAGAGTTAAAGTTTATAGTAACTACGCAGACTTCTTTCACAGCTCTTTCAGTGAGTGCTGGTTATGTTGACAGTGAACATTCTGACCTTGATTTCCACGACTTAAAGCCATTTTTAAAAAAAGGCAGTTAAAATAAGGACCCAACCATCACGCCGCTTGCCAAAACTGATTATCTGCAGATTGACTGGAATCGGCCGATAAAGCACCAATATTTCATGTCTTTTTATTTAATGAGTTTATTTTAGTAACAACACAGAAACCTATGAAGTGAAGAAAACTAGCTTATATACTAGTTCATAAAGATCCATAGATCTTATTAAACTGACAGTCTGAATACTATCATGTAAACATGTAACAAACATCCAAAAATCCATCTTGTAGCATGTGAATAGCCCAACACATTCACTAACATCAAATAAAGAAATATTTCTCAATGCCACCCTCTAAAGGTGATATTAACAAATATCAAATAAACAAACATTACTCACCACCGCCCTCTAAAGGAGTTATTAACAAACATCAAATAAACAAAATTACTCAATGCTACCATCTAAAGACGTTATTTACAGACATTAAATAAACAAACATTACCAACAGTTGTCCTCTAAAGGGGTTATTAACAAACAGCAAATAAATAAACATTACCCACAACTGCTCTCTAAAGGTGTTAACAAACATCAAATAAACAAACTTAACTCAAAGCTGCCCCCAAAGATGTTATCAATAAAACATCAAATAAACAAACATTACTCACTGTCACCCTCTAAAGGTGTAAATAAACATTAAATAAACAAACATTACTCACTGTCACCCTCTAAAGGTGTAAATAAACATTAAATAAACAAACATCACTCACTGTCACCATTTAAAGGTGTTAACAAATATCAAATAAACAAATATGATTCAAAGCTGCCTTCTAAAGTTATGAACCTTAAGCCACGTAAGTATGACTGTAAAAGGTAAGAACTACAGAATATAATTGCATAAAATAATTGCAGTCAGCTCAAATAATTGCGATCAAACATACATGTAACGGTTGTGAGGGGGTCTATGTAGATGCTTTTTCAATGATGTAAACAAATAAATTATGAACAATATTTCAGGCAGATGTGCTACATGATGTGACAGCTTGCAAGATAAATGACAAACGTCTTGGCAAATGGCTCTGCTGATCATTAGCTGCAACAACCGCTGTGTAATAGCTAAGGCCTGGTTAATGAGCCTAAATGAAGAGCCTTGTCAAACTGAAAAGGGAAACGTAAGTCCAATCTGTTTTCATGTTACTTGGAAGCTATTTTACATCTCGAAGCGTGACTTTTAGTGTTTCTCTTGCTACTGGATGGGGGTAACCCCATTTACGCACCTCCTCAGCACCTGTGTTTACATTGGGGCCTCGGCCTTCATGACCTAGCAGCAGTTCCTAGCTCATGCTGAAGATGAAGTGGGCTTCCAGTCTTCAAATATGTGCTGCCTGTGCACTTTCACCACTATGCGACTCCTCTAAAACTTTCATTATGGGCATTGGCCAGAGGCTGGTATAAATTACATTCCCCCCTCAAATTCAAGTTTATTTGAACATGGAAGGGGGCAAAAAAGAGGAAAATCTGCACCCTATTAACACAGTGTAAAGCATATTGAGTAGGGAAAGACACATTTGATTGTTTTTAGCTCTAGACCTTCTGTTGGGCCCATTGGAGATCTTTGAAGGGTAATGCAATACGGCAGGAGGAGCATCTCCATGCTTGCTGGTGAAGGAAAAATAAATTCATGTAATTGTCTCAACAGGATAGTTTTTTAGAAGAAATGTCAGAAATTATAGAGACAGTGTTTTGCAGCTTAGGGTTGCTTTTTGTCATGCATCATGTAGAGACTGCATAATTTTTTGTACACATTCCACACTATGTCATGGTATCACTGTGATGATCAGATGAGTTTATATTAATAAAGTTAATTATTCTTCCTGAATACTGCTACTCTATGCTAAAAGAATGTGTCACAAACCTGACAGTTTGTTTTGATTGGACTGCTTTGTTCTGTTCCATTCTCTTTAAGTGATGTCAAAGAAAACCAGTGATGCTTCCTTTGCTGTCCCTAGAGTTCTAGGCATTAACCGTATGTACTCCAAGTGTGAAGTACTCCAAAGTACTAGATATTTATTTTGGGCAACATGATAAGTAAGATCCGAGACAGTTTAACAAGTTACACTGGAATGCCCAATAGGTTCTAGCTTTTAAGCAGATAAAGGACATAGTACTGAGTAAGTTATATGGTATAAAATTATGGCAGTTTAATCATAGTAAGCGTCATTGTTTCTTTAAAGTCAAGATTTAGTTTAAAAGACAAGTATGTACTATGTAAGACTCCTAAGCAGACTCCTAAGACTTCTACTGTATTTGTATTATTTTTTATGCCAAGTGACTACCTCGTATATGCTACCCAAAATATCTTACAATACTCTGGAGTTTGTACCACATACTTGTGCCAGTTAACACCTATAGCCTGTTTGGCATTTAAGTGTAATTCAGTTGGACTGCCCTAAAGCTTTTCATCATGTTACCCGAAATACCTAAATTATGTGGTACTTTGGAATGTGTACATAGTTAATACCTATAACTCAAGGTACTGTAGCATTAATGTAGCATTACCAAGGAACCTTCTATAGTATTATAAACATTAAACCACCACATCGGAAACTCATTATATATTAGATTTTCTTTCCAAACAGCTACCAGTAAAAATAGAAATCAATATTGCAGCATCTACGTACATGAAAAATGTTGGATAATTTTGGATACATTTGGATTACTATAGGTGTACCCCTAGTAGAAAAAAGGTGTGAAATGGTGCATGGCCCTCTGTTTAGTCTGCAATATTAGAGATCAAATCTGCATCTGAGCCTAATTTACACAGTTTTTTAAATCTATTATTTATGAAACTCAACAAAGCCCATTTTTATTGATAACACTCTGTCGGTAGCTAAACTACTATGTACTATAACTGTGTACTATGTACTGTAACTGTACTGTAACTATTCCTAAAGTAGGAAACACTGGGGACCAAAAATATCTTTACTCATCGACTCAAAGTTTTGGGTGATTGTTAAAATGACATATTTAGCAAGACTATGATGCATGGTGTGATATCTTTAACCTAAATTGCCCTTCGATACTGTAACTAAGCTTGGGCCAATGTTGATGTTGGACAGTTCAACCCTTAGATGCATATTATGATCATTTTTATTTGCATTGTGTTTTCCAATATAAGAGAACAATCCAAGCATCTTTGTAATCCCTCCACTGGTGCTAATTTCATTTTCATGGCTTAGCAGTTCACCAGTGACTTCCTATCAAAGGAGGATGAAGTAAATCATTATCTGTACCCACTGCTGCACAGCAAATCATTCAACCTACCTTAAAAATAAAAATGACGTAAATACAATTCCAGAATGAGAGTAATCACTGTACTGAAAAAAATACTGCGTCAACATCACATGGGTGAAAACAAAGGGGGCTTTCCTCAAAACACTTTTGGAACTCAAAACATCTGGAATACCAACCATTTGCGCTAAGGACCTTTGACAGGTCCAATATATTTCATGACAGGGGTTGGATACTGGTATTAAAGTGTAACGTACACTGTTGGAGTTGGTTTACAGCGGGAACCTTTCACTTTACAGGAATGAAAAGCATCTATTCATTCAGAGAATTACACTGACATTTGTGGTGTGAGACGTAAAGCCTCTTACAGTTTCTACCCTGTCTTTTCTTGACTTTTTTGGACTTTTTCATCGCACTAATAATGTCATTATGTACTTTTTTTTAGGCTTCCCTTTGTTTTTGTGACAGTTACACCGGAGGGCTGTATATCAAGTGTAAAGGCCATCTGAAATCCATTTAGAGAAAGAATCCCTTTTATTATGCTTCTCTGTGATTAATTACTTCTGTGGGCTCATGGCTAGTCCAAATAATTCCCATCTTTTGTGGTCTTGAATTCAAGATTGACCGGCGCACATGTGCTGAGATTTGCAACTATAAGGGGCACAGCTGAACAGTCTCCGATGAAGAAATGAAAATTAATGTAAAAACATTTACCGAATGTATGTTTATAGTATGGTTAGGGCTTTTTTAAATTTTAGGATGAGGATGAATATCCAGAGTGCACTTACACACACACACACACTGTAACCTCAGTCTTTGATTTGACATCGCACAGCTGAGTGGCATGCCTTATGTCCAAAAACACCCTTAAATTGGATGTAAATAACCAGGCCCACCATGTGCATCAACACCATAATTCAAGGCCACTTAGCCTTGTCCTCTAAGGGCCATTTATCATTGCCCCTATAAAAATAGTGACTGATTCAGTTGCTCTGAGACGGCATGACCAGGCAGCCAAGCCCAAAAGAAACCACTTTTCCCAATCCTTAGTCCTGAGAGTCCTTCCCTATACACACACATATATATATATATATATATATATATATATATGGCTATATTTTCATTATTCAGTAATATCCCACCCTCTGCCGTTTCCCTGCTCAATCTTCAAATCTACTCTGACAGAACTGCATACGATCATGGTGGAATCATAATCAAAAACATAAACGCAAGCAGCTATCTTCAGCTCCATCTCCACCACACATAGCTGAACTGCTGCTGCCAGAAACTAACAAGCTTTAAAGGTATGCCGGATATGAGGAGCAGTGTGGTCAATTTTGTTGGACGTAAATGATGTTTTCTCAGAAGCCTTTTTTTCTTCACTCCCCAATGCCTTTGTGGCATCTGGCGAGTGAATAAATGTGTACTTTCCAATTTGCTATGTAAAAATGTAATTAAAGCACATCTGTTTGACACCCACCTTGGAATCCAAACATATGCACAGATGTGAGATTGTAATGTTTCTTCGTAAGCAAGATACTGGCAAAACCCTACAATGAGTTCTGAAGGAAATATGGGAATATGGTCCACAAAAACATATAGTAATGATAGTAACAGCAACAGCTTTTCTCATTAAACCTTCAGCATTTTGTAGTTCACCAGCAGCATCTTTATTAGTCCAGTGTGAAAGTAATTTTTGTCTAAGGGAAAAACGAATGGCATTTTCATTACATATTGTATGTATATATACTTTTGAATTATAAGGACATTAAGTAAAAAAAAAAAAAAAAAACTAATTTCATTGACATTAAGGGAGCAATGTGTAAGATGCTACAACCTGTTGAATTCATACTCCAAACAATAGGGGGCAACATATTGCCAGAAAATGCACAGTCCCTCCTCCTCCGTCTTCAGTTCTTACTAGTCTAGATAAAATGTTGCAAGGTAAGCATCATTAACTTCATCCCAGTACTCTCTAAGAGCATCTCCAGCGGTGGAAAGCAGCACCAAAGCTTACTTCTGTTGTTTGCTGCTGAACGTGAGATCAAACGGTCAAAGTCATTGTGATGGTCATTTGCCAAGAGCCCTAGCCATTGTTGCTTGAATCTTCCTTTCATTGTTTACTTGTCCCTAAATGATCTAATCAGGAGCAAGACCTTCAACATAACTGACAAGAGATTAGAATACGCTGTCAGGGCCATGCTACTACTTCATCTTCTCATGTTGGACAGATTTGATTCAACACTAAAGTATCTCACTATCGCCTCTTCAGGTACAAAGTGATATTAAGACAGGACGGGCTGGGGCTAGCTGGTTAACATCCTAGATTACAGTAGATACAGCTACACCATGATGCATAGATGTCTTTGACATACCTTCAAAACCGTTAGAACTAAAAAGCTGACAAATCACTCCTTTTACAAAGGAAGGGCGCTATGTCTTGTACTGGCAGGTTTGGCCAAAGACATGTAGGAGGTGTGGCTGGAGGCAGAGGCCTCTGGAAGAATCCTGGACTTGCAGTATGATAGTCTTTTCTTAGATAGCTGTAGTATTTAGATTAAACCTGTATACATGTGCTTGTGGGGCAATTTTGTGCTGGGCTGTGGGGCTTGTTAGTGGGGTACTGGTGCAGTGTTAGTGCCTTCCATTAGAGAGATTCAGGGAGAACCCCAGCTGTTCAGTAGCTTCGGCCTGGTGGTCTGCACTGCTGCATTGTTCAATAGACGAGCATTTGTTTGAAGTGCTGTATGTCCTGTGCCTTCAGTGTTTGCTAGACTAGCTTTGCCATTGTATTTTTCAAATCTGCTGAAAACAGTTTGAATCATTCAATTGGTGCATGCTAAGGACATAGCTGATGGTGAACAACGAACGACTCTGGCTTGGGTTACACCCCAGCCACCCAAGTCTTACATAATTAGAACCAACACAGCTGCTCATTTCTTGTTGGCTATCAATAACTGAACACTTATGTTTGCATAATTGATAAAGGAGATGTAAATGAACAAAACGTTTGTTAATCGCATTGCGATTTAAACACAGCCATCATTGTTGACTTTAGCCACAATGACATGTTAGCATATTCTCGGTGAAGAACGTCAACCATCAGTGTTAAGGAACGGGTACATGAAAACCTTTAGCACGTTCTTTGAATGGAACAAGAGTGAGATCATTTCTAAGATTACTTGACCAGCTAATAATTGTCTAACACCTCATCTCGCTGACATTTTTGTTTGACACTCCCTGGGTGGTGGGCACAGACCTTGCATAGCTTTCCTAACAGCATGGTTATCAAGGCCACAATACATTTTATGTCTTAGTACTGTGGAGTTACAGATTGTGGTCATGATGTCATGTAATTACTGATGTTTGTTGCTTTTAGAGCTGGGACTTAAAAATATTCTATCACAATTTCAGTCTTGTGTATTGCAGCACTGTTAATAGACCAAACCTAAAACACTTACAGATGTTATATATATATATATANAGGACTTCTACCAGTCCCGCCACCTGAGGACTTCTACCAGTCCCGCCACCTGAGGACTTCTACCAGTCCCGCTGCCTGAGGAAAATCCAGAAGATCCGGTTGGACTGTAGCCACCCAGCACACGGCCTGCTCACCTTACTGCCATCAGGCAGGAGGTACCGCAGCATCCAGGCCAGAACAAACCGGCTAATGAACAGTTTCTACCCACAGACCATCAGGTTCCTGAACAAGCTGTGAGCCGTTCACCAATGTATATATATATATATATAGAGAGAGAGAGAGAGAGAGAGAGATCTTATATATATATATATATATATATATATATATATATATATATATATATTAATCATACATGGAAATGGTACAATTACCATTGGTTCCGTTGGTACTTTTTCACAAGTATCACCAGTGATAACAAAAGCACAGTGTAGTTTGATATTA
Organism: Semaprochilodus insignis; assembly: GCA_034552555.1. Taxonomy (NCBI): domain Eukaryota; kingdom Metazoa; phylum Chordata; class Actinopteri; order Characiformes; family Prochilodontidae; genus Semaprochilodus; species Semaprochilodus insignis. The sequence goes on along the minus strand of CM067499.1, from coordinate 9,560,692 downwards.
TTTCTGACTGAAACAAGCACAGAATTTCTGTTAAAAGATTTTAACTCTGGATAAATAGTAGCGAAGGAGATATTTTGTTTGAACTTAAACTTTGATTGTTGTGTACATGGTTTACGTTTTAGCCTAGGCCTATCAAGCAAGTTTATAATTGATGATGATCATTATAATAATCATTAATTTTGTGTAGGTAATTGTGATTTTTTGCACAAATATGATCTTAAACAAAGTTTTTTTTTCCCCATTTAAAAGGCAGTCAGGGCATTTAGTTGTAGCTACATAAAAATAAAAAGCTTCTTCAGAATGTATTTATTACTACAGTTCCATGTTATTGTTTTCATCATGTAAAATTCATGTGATTTCCACAGGGTGAATTGAGTTCCAATGCATTGAAATGAGTTTCAGTTTCAAAGTATGGTTCCTCAGTCATTCATACAGCTTGTGGATTTTTGTTACAGTGGGGTCTTTTGAGCAGAACTATAGCTTTCCACTTTGCTGTTGCTGAAGGCCTTGCTGCTTTTCTAGCTCATAAAAGAGAAGGCAGGTTTGTGAAAGATGTTTAAGAGGCGCTTTGATAGCAGTGGTACATTGTATTGTATTTGTACACAAACCAGTCGTTCTCCTCCACTGTGTAAGTGATGATGTTTTCTGCTATTTTTTTCTTACCACATCAGCACCAACGCACAGGATTATGGAATATATAAGGCAGCAAAGGACACATCTACACTGACATCAAAAAACAGCTGAAGAGAGGACCATCAGCAGGCAGCATTTACATACAGACATTCAATTTGGACATGACCAGCTGCCTTTCTGCCCCAGAATGCTGTCTAACATTTCAGAAACAACCCAAATTTTAGCAACATAGCAGGTGAGCAGCTGCTTTAGCCTGTAGTACTACGGACAGTCAAAGGGTCAAACAGGCCCTAATAATTGATCATATTACTAATGTGGTAACTTTGACAGCTAGAATTCTTTTATTGACATTGACACTAATGCAAAACAGCATATGTGGATACAGAAGGTATCAATCAAAACTGAATATATCCTTATGTATCTGACTATACTGTATAAATCGTCCTTTAATTATTTAATTACATTTACAACAAAACAATGCAAAAACAAAAAAACATTCAGATCATTGCAGGTTTTCACACGCCCACATCGTTCCAGTTCAGTCAGTCTCACAGTCATGTATCCATCGTGGAGTAATGCTGCACAGTCACTTCTTGCTAATGTTACAGTACTTGGCATCTGACTGCACATTTATGAACTGCAGGCAGCCAAGTAGTTTGAGCAAAATAAATGGCATGTGTGTGTTCCATTTACTTAGAGCTTTTCCCCCCACTTTCTTTTCATCATCCAGAATAAACAGAAGAGGGCCCCAAGCGCATCATGGTCCGCTAAATCCTTTCTAAGCAGCAGGCCCTGTGTGTAAAAGCCCCCCTACCTGTCCCTCCGTAACCTGAGTTGAGCAACAGTGGACGTCTGTTAACCCCACTGGGAGGAGGGGTTTGGGGGCTCATTAGGAATATTAAACCTTCAGGCCTGTGCAGGTGCATGACTTTTCAATTCACAGCTATTTGCATAATGAGCAGTAGTGAGTGGTCAACTGACTATACCTAAAGAGGTAAATTAAACAAGAATAGAGCTGAATTTAACAAGAATATTCAACTTTCTTAATAGTCTGATTGGAGCTGCACAATATATGATTGCTTAATTGTTGTCACATTACTGGCCTTTACTGCACTGATATCACAGAAGTGTGCAATGTGCCACTTACCGCAGTGTTTTATTGTGTGCTGCAGGCATCCTCCCAATCATGGTGGGCGTTTAGATAAATAAAGCCATCCAGAAGGTCATCAGTCCCTTAAAAAATCATCAAAACTGAGCTGAACAAAAACTGAACAAATCATGCAGACACAACATCATGATGGTGGGAGGTTGGGATGTGCTAGTTGCTATAGTTCCTCCTTACCTAGCTAGTGAGTAGTAAAACAAAGTTTAGAGTCCTAAAAAAAGTGACTAAAACATTGCTACCTTCAACCAGTTGAAACCAAGATGAACCAGAATGATTGAATATAAAGAGCTTGGAGAAAGCATACCACAACATCTGTCAAACATGGTGGAGGCAGTGTTATGGGATGGGCAATGATGGCTGTATGGCTGCCAGTGGAAGTGAGTCACTGGAGTTTATTGATGTGACTGCTGGATGAAGTGTACTGCTATACTTTCTCCTTTCTCAGATTTAGTCTATAATGACCCATAACAAACTGCGGAAGCAACCCAAGAGCTTCTCAATGCAAAGAAATGGAATGGTTTTAAATGGACTGATGAAAATGCACATAAATTGTTTGTATCTAAAACAATAACGTTTATGGCCTCTCTTATGAAGACATCTTTTTGAAAATGCTTGTTTTTCTTTGGACATCAAAGATATATATGTTAGCCTGTGGCTTAAATGCTAGATCGGGATACTATAATGCATAGCATTCACTTCAAATATTGCATTTTTTATATGCTGAATACTGTAATAAACTGAATATTGTGCATTAGCATATCAACATAAGACACAGTTTCAGCCATTCCCTACTTTTGCTGTATTTTGCTGAAAATCTGCCATATTGTATTAAATCAAATAATGAATTTTGTGAATTGTTACTTTTCTAGTAAATCCCAATCCTAATAACATATCATGAAAAGAAGGAAACTGAAAATCATGAAATTACTATTGTGTTTTGGAACAAACCCTTTCAAATATTGGGATATGACCTTTTTTACAGTATTATTCATCCTTACTGATGATCTGATATACACATGGTACATATGTTACTGTCTCTTCACGTTAGGAAGGTAATTGTCTTATAAGTTAATAATTTAGCTGCTGGGAAGAATGTTTTGTCAACGTAATGGCAAGTGTAAGTGGGTAAGGTGGGTCATTCTGTACCCAGCTACCCTTTTCACCTTTATATGCACCTCACAGAAGAGTGTGTAAACATGAGCAAGTTCTCAAATACCTGTTTACTGGCAGACAGATGATTCTGCAGGTATACTGCAGACATTATGAAAGTTCAGCAAAGTGAACGCTGGGGTGAATGACAAGGCGCTATTGCTGGTACTGCACTGTGAAAGGTGCGAGATGAGTGCCAGTGTTTTGTCAGGTGCCGTGGCTCCTGGAGAATGCCAAAACTTTGCTTCCATGGAAGGAGGCCAAATCACGTCGAAAAAGCAACACTCAACACAAAACAGGCCTGAATAATGGGGGGGAGAGAAAATTCATCCAAAAGCATTCCCCACTGTGATTAATTACCAGCATTGTAGCGTTTAACTGAAATCACTCGCTGGGACGGTTCACATTTTTTGATTCATAAATCAGTTCTGTAGCAGTTTGGCTGCCTGTATTTTCAGTGTCGGATAGCTTATGAGTTAGTCTGGTATGTTTTAAACTTTGAGCGACCGGTTTCTTTCAACCCAACCATCTTTTTTCCCCCTTTCTTAGCATTGCTGCATTTCTTTTACCACATTCCATGAATGGCACAGGTTATTATTTTTTTGTGAATAGATGATTAATTAATTCACAATAACTGAATATCAGCTTATTCTTAATGACATTTTTCATTTTGTTATTTGCTCATAGCAGCTATTCAATAATATGCCCACGAAATGTGGAAGTAGTGCAGAAATGAAATATGGAGTTTGACTGGTGAGTGGGAGTAATTACTGCTATAATAAATTAATATCAAAAACAGTGAGCATCAATGTGAGCTTTATTTGGGGGGAAAAACTTAAACAGAGAACATTTTAGGCTTTAAATACTTTTTTTAAGGAACATTTCAAACCTTTTCATTGTTGACTTTTCCAGGACCCTGGCAAGTGCAGGAAAAGAACTCAAAGATAACTTCCTGAGAGCGCTGGCTGAGCGTGAGGAGGCCAACCGCAGTGGGAAAATGAATGTGAGTACACTATTACAGCCCTCCGTTCACTACGTAATGGGATTCCCCCTGAAAAAAAATGGCATCAATTCCATTAGAACACGAACAAAATCTGTACTGTGTCAGTCTGGGGAGAGCTGCAACGCCTACCGACCCGCTATACATATTTGCTAACAAGAAATCCTGCCATCCACTGCCATCACCATCAGCCAGTTAAAGAGGAATTCTGCCAGTTTTTTCAAAACGTGTAGTTAAATGGTTAAGACGTAAACAAGTATTTCAGAGTGGTTTGATGTGAAATGCTCCACTCTAGAGAAACTTAGCAAGTCAGAATTGTTCATAGTGGTCCTGATAAGAACCAAAAATCTGAAGGGTTTAATACCTCTAAAAGGTATGAAAAGGTTACAACTGCACTGCTTGGTGCCTGAGACATGTTTTACACTCGTTTTGAGATAAGACTTTGGCCTAAAATGTATTTTATAAAATCTGTTTATGGCTGAGAGGTGCATCCAGGGCACTGTAAAGCAAAACAATCCCCAAAGAAAACCACTACTTTACCTTTATCATCAACACCACATATAAAACCCAGAAGACAAGTGTAGCTGTCATTTTGGACAATAAATAAAATGGCTATATTTGTGTTGCAGACATTGCGACTGCTACCAGATTTGTAAAATTCGTTGGAATTCCCCCTTTTTTTAAGTTTATACATATAGTACATTGACAATTATCAGTACCACTTGTCAGAAACAAAACTTTTTTTTATAAAAAAGGTGTACATTTTGTCAGATGAGAACAGTCTTGGCACCATCCTGCCATCTCTATTTGGTTTCAAATCTATTATTCAAATTTCATTTTTCACATCATGCTGTTGCTATATAGTGTATGCTTTATCAGGAAATGAATGCTCCTGAAATCTGATTGGCTGACTTCTTTTTGAAGCTATTGTAAAATACACAATATATGCACTACAACTGACAACAATTAAATTCTTTATTAATGCACCAAGTACCATTGTGCTGTGAATGGACTATGCTGTGCAAAGGGATCATAAAGTGTTCAGATAGATATAGGAATGACCCGGTTTTTAAACAACTAGCCTGAAAATTATACACTAAACTGTAAAATGTGTACTTATTGTTGTCGTGCATGTTTCTAGTGCCTGAGGTTTTGGTTAGCTTGGCCTTAATTAGTATTAAACACACATTGGGAAAATAAATCAGGGGGACCATGAGCTTGATGCTAACACAGGAAATCCTTGGCAATTTTTTGCGCTATTGCTGCGTTGGTAATTTAAATATGAAATATGAAACAAGAAATATTCCTATGTATTATATATCTGTATTATAAATTGAGTGTAAGTATTAATTCATGTCATGCTTGTTGCCGCTGCTATATTGTTGACATCACAGTGATGGCTCATAAAGCCACTGTTTGTACACAGTGGCTTTGTTTTCATCCTGACAGATAAAATATTGCCATTGTGTGCTGCCTGCAGACAGGGCCAAATGTGTCTCTAGTGCAAGCAGACGTATGTTCGTTTTTGTTTCCTTCATAGCTTTGGCACACTGACATTTGTTAACATTTTTAATGTGATTTAATGGAATGACCCTGACCTGTGATATATATATAGCTCTTTTCCGAAAGAGCTTTATTTGTCATAAATTCAGGGCAAAAGGAACAAGCTCAGGGTTTTGACCTCCTACATAGGGGTAAGTGTTTATTATCACTGCTACTAACACTACATGTCACATGGGTCAAACGGTGACAGCGTTACATGGCTTTAATAAAACAACACCCCCGCAACATGAGGGCAAATAAATAAATGACAAATGGAATGTAAACCAAAATGGTGTTGTGTTCTGACCAACCAGAGACAAGTATACACTACGCCACAATTTGTCAAGAGGAGCCACAAACAGGGGTTTTATGTGACCTCTTTGCCGCCCCATTGGGACTCATGATTATGAGATCGGATGAAGTACATCGGGTGAGTGTAGACACATTTCCCTCTAAAATCTTGACGCTGTAAACAGTACTGGGCTGCCACATTTAGTCTTATAAGCTGGCGTTACCAAGACCATATAAAAGACTAGGCCACAGCTTGCCCAGTTCTCGGATATTAAAAGAAACCGCTGTAGCTGAGTCCAAAAAAGGCACTGTCTCTAATATACCTCTTCCTGTGTTCAGAGATGGGGAGGACAAAAAAACACCAGGACAAACCAGTGTTGTAAATTACCAGCAATATTATGCTGACATGCTCTCTCAATCCCCGTTTAGCAGTTTTTTACCCTCCCCAAAGTGCTTCCTCTGATGAAAAATTGGGTTGGAAAAATGTTTATTTTCCTCTGACCCCTTGCCCGCCCCCTGTGTTTAAAATCAAACCCACATTTGAGCACTTATTACCACTTCCCTTAGAAGCTGTTTGAATAACAGGTAATCGTAATACAGTCTGATGAGGTTTGACCTTGTCGGCATGTTTGTGCTATTTAAACGTACTGTGCCTTTACTCATATGAGGAACATGTTCTTAAAGGTATCCAGTGTACATTTACGTTGTAGGTTGCTGCTTTTCCACGACTGGAAAAGGCACTATTTTGCACACAGTCGTAAATATATCTAAACGTAAACGGAAAAGTTAACTTCTGTTGTATCAAAAGTCATGTCAAGCGTGTTTGGCTAAAACGGAGCTTTATAAATTTGTACGTTTATAAAGCTGTTGCAGCGGTGGCTTTACGGCTTCCTGGGCAGTAATCAACACACAGCTCGCTCTAAGTTTTTGGGCACTTGTGGGATGTAATATTTACACCCTTCCGCGCTATGAACGGGAACGGCGGCGCCAACAAGCTCGATCTCCGTCAAGCTTGAAAAAATTCAGATCGTGCAGATCAAGCAAACCAAGCGGACACAAAAGAGGATAGTTCAGCCTGTATTACCCATGCTGTTCTTACTTGCTCTGGTATAGTGTTATTCCTTCACATCCTACCTGCAGCCTTGACATAATCTCAGAGTTCCACCTCCTTTGAGCTGTATAAAGAATCGTAAGTGTTCTCTGTTACAGAATCGCATTACAAAACTAATCTTTGATGAAGCTGCATATTAGGACCACCCACTAGCGTAAGCTACACTGTAAAGTAGCCTATCTGAGCTTTCAGGATTGGCTGATCAGACATGTTGTCACGGTACATAGCATAGTGTGGCTTGTTACTGCTTTGTATGAGTTGTTAGGCTTTCAGTTTATGAAGTAAAGAAATGTGAGTGGCCTGCTTAATTACTGAAGCCCATATAATTCCTTAATTTCTGAGATTCTATATTTTATTATTTTATTTTATACATGCCAAAATGAAGCCAGTGTTCCATCCGTTACAATGTGGCTGTTCACCTTTAAATTCGGCACCAAAATAGTCCCAAGAGTAAGATTTTCCAGTTTAAAGACCAGAGATTCCAACAATGTATCCTAAAGGTGAGAGGAACTCTTGAAAAACTACAAGTGCTTTGGGGTGGGCTGGTTGAACTGACTGACTGGAAAAGAAGCCAGATAGCCGAAACTACTACTAGTAAGTTGAATATTACATCTATATCTGATACCCTCTATATCAGTGCATTCCTTTGTTGCTGTGAGGGGGAATCCCAATGGTTGTATGATCACTTTCTGCAATGAATACTGGGTATTGTAATGAGACAACTTTGATATATGGAAACACAAAAACAGAATCATGAATTCTGTCAAACTAGTGAAGCATGCAATGTTGTACTACAGAATACGACAGTATTAGTTGCCTTTTAAGAGGCAAAAATGTTAAATATACTTACCAAAAAATATTTGCCTCCAGAAGGAAATGTCAGATTCCAGTGCTATTGGGAAGGAAGATAAAGGTTACCAGGAACAATAAATGATGATAAATATAGACTGCTATGGGCAATATTTATTTATTGAGCTACACATACATAAGTAGTGTCTCTCAGTATGGCGTCCGGCCCCCATGTTTGTTAACGTATCATGCCAGACGTCTCAGTATGGAGTTGTAGAGGTTCGTAATGGTGTCCTGTGATAATCCATCCCATGCGCCTTGAATATTCTCACACAGTTCCTGCAGATGTTGCGGTAGGGGTGGAGGTGGAGTGACACCAGGCCTTCTGGATGTTTAACACGTGATAAACTGTTCATCTTGGTGCTGACCACGGTGCCTCCACACACCTTCATGTGTCATCTCCACCAAGACAAAAACTGTACATGTCACCCCATGTACAGTCTGGTATGACACCATTGCAATCTTTGGCAAGGTTGACGTGGTGTTAAGGGCAGTCGTTGCAACCGTCTGCATGCATGTTGTCCTGCATCGCGCAGCCGTCTGCCAAAGGTGCTGGCACTAACAGGATGACTCATGGAGGGCATCACTGCTCACTGAATGTCCGCAATCGTGACTGTTGGGTCAGTCAGGTACAGCGTTAAGGCCCGTGCTTGTTTACATCACAAGGATTCGCATGTCTCACAATGTCAAACCTATCCACCAAGTTCCATTTCTGTTAATTGATTCCTTCTGGGTCCAACTATCTATGCAACAATTTTTTTGATGTTGAGTGTATTCGGTTATTTTTACTTGTTATTTCTAATACTGTAGACACATTGTGTGAATTTTGAGCTGTTATAATTCTTAAAAAAAGGAAATATGATATTCAGGTTAGTTTAGACTGCTAAATCATTAAAGCTTGTCCCCCACATAAATCCTTAGCATCATGCTGAAGACCACACAGCAATTGTATGCATACATTCCTGGTTCATAAGTGTATTTGGACTTATAAAGCAGTCCTATTTGGACCGTAGACCTACTGTTTGCTAGACTGCCACATGAACCTGCCAGTCTTTCAAGACCTGGGTGGAATAAATAGCTGACTAATAATCTGCTGACAGTTTAAAAATGGTAATAAAAGCATTTTGTTTGTCTAGCCTGAGGGGAAAACCTGGAACCTCGATTCTGTCAGGAAGTGTTCAGTAGTGGCAGAAGCTAGCAACTCACTGCCATCATTAAATTTCTTTAATGACATCCAGCAGAATCTGGGTGCGTTAGAGGGAGCTAGTCCTGAGCCTTGCGTTATCTGTCCCATCAGCTGAGCTCATAAAACCTGGAGCTCAGGCTGCTTTGTGCTTTTCCTCCTCCCCCGGCCCTGTTGCGAAAGTTGCGCTGCTGCCAAAAGTCACACACAAACAAAAGGTGCACCTGGGCAGCTCTGGCATTATTTACTCTGGGTAAGAAGTTAAGTTTATCAAATCCAGGTCACACCTGTGTTAGGTGCCTCAGGGGCTCCTTTGTTGGGAGGTACACATTTGAAACCGAAGGTGCTCTAACCCCTCACCCGCCACCATCCCACCCCACCCTTCTATTTGTTTTTGCTCTTTAGCAAGTGATACCATGATGTCAGCATTCATGCCCCTCTTCAGGTTGTTGAGTTAACAGAAGAGTTCAGCATTTTCAGACCAAAACCTCAGTGCGTCATTTGTTTGGCATGCTGTTCAGAATGTCTTCTCGTTTCATTGACTGAGGCTGTGCCTAAAATGGATCCACACTCCGTCATTAGTACTGTGCACTATGGGAGGGAACTGTTTATTTTACTAAATAGCAGTGAAAATGCATGAATCAGGAAATTCATGTGGACACCTCCTCATTATGAAAGAAATCAACATTAGTTGATTGAGTGAGGCTGAAGTTGGCTTTGTATTCATAGCCACAGAGATGGAGGTAATGTTTTGCAAAGTGATGTGTATTTGCCATATGATGAGCAGCGGACAGTACACATGTTAGGGTCTTTGTTTTGAACTGTACAGAGTTCCTGTTCTTTACAGCATTGGGAAGGATGTTTTTCAGTCAGGCATGTGTCTTGGCTGCATTTTTTTCCATGTTGCTAAACCACAGTTGAGGACAGCTAACTGGCTAACAAAGATGAACTAACATACTTGCTTGTAAATTATATATGAAACAACAAAAAATCGTACCTAAATCTCAATGACCTCAGCTTCTCTGGTGAACTGGCATGAAGTTTAGCTACTACTGTTAACTAGTAAACCTTGTGCATTAAGCAAGCTAAACAAATCAAACTTCTTTTTGTTTGTCATGATTTCAATCCATCCGCTAATACCTTACAACAGTCACTGAAGGACCGCCTTTCTTACGTAGAGTACTTGACCTCTGCAAGTTTACCTTTTTCAGCTGATTGCACCTGAAACACTCCTTACCATCCTTGGCCTACAGTGTTCACCAGAAATTGTGTTGGAATGCATTGTGGGAGACTGTTGTGCCCTCAAAATCTCTCTTCATGGGCCTTGTAGGATGAGTTATTCATTGGTATAGAACCTTCACAGTATACAAGGCTCTTTTACCTTTGCTGAAATTAACTCTATTTAATTGGACAAATCTGTATCAAAAGTGATTCTCCTCTGACATTGCTCCAGAGAACCCTTTTTTTGGCAAAAAGTCAGATGTGTACATCAATGTTTACTTTACGACCATAAGAACTGATCATAGCACTTTGCACTAATGTAATGTAAATACAAAAGCATTTTTAAGCTGTATTTTTGACTCCTCTTCATCTCTGACAGTATTTCTTCAGTTTACCTTTTGCTCTACAAACCTCCAGCAACCATTTTACCATAATATATGGAGCGTCAAAACCTTTTCTACTTATTCATACGCCTTAAAACTCCTATGATACTGCAATATTTTTTGGCACGTTTCTATCATATTTTCATGCATAATCCCATATTTCCCATTAAGGAGTCTTGTGGTTGATTTAGCACTGATCTCTGTTGATGTTGTTAACTAATGCTAGGCACAGATTATAAATTCCTTTGCATATTGCATATTAGGCATATCAGCCTGGAAAGGCAGGCAAACTTGTACTGATTATGACTAAGTCAGAGCTCCTTTGGAAAAGAAGGATATTGTTCCAGAAAGCTACTAGTCATAGGCCAGACCATGTGGAGCCGCAAGTGCCTTTTGTTCTCGTCTGGTTAAAGCTAAAACCTAGATAACCCAAAGCCTGATAATGTTGTATCCTCGAATGCGAGTCCATTTGCACATACTAATAAACTTCTAATTATTTCTAGACATCGTTCCCTTAAAGTAAACATTGCAATGATTATTAAGATCGATAGGAACATTATATTTTCTTAGCTTTAAAGGGTATTTTTATCTGATCTGAGATGAAAACTTCATTAGTCATTGGAGAAGAATGCCTGAGAAGTTTTAAAGAAACAGAGAGTTTTCTTCTCCATTAGTCTTGAAGGGCACTGAACATGCCACACATGTTGTTTATCAGCACTGAGGAAATCTAAAACAGAGAATTGAGAAAAATGTTTTTGCTTTCTTGTTTGTTTTTACAACATTATAAAATGCTAGCTGCACTTTTATTGTGTGAACATTTTCAGATGAGTGGATCAACAGAAAAGGTCCAAATTGACCAATTTTTGTTTGGATTGAAGAGTTTTGAAGGCCGTTTTACATCTGGTTCATCTGACAGCTGAATACATCTGATGTTTTATTTTATTTATTTATTTATTTTTTTGCTGAAATTAATCAACTGCACAGGCTACAATGGAGTCAAACTTCCTGTACAAAGCATGTGTTGGTCTTTGGTCTGTGGACCCAGTAAATATTGATAAACCCGCTTCACGTATAGATAATAAGGTGGTCAGTCATGCAGTCCAAAGATCACATTTAGCATAGAAATGAGGGAGAAATTCCCAGCCATATAACGTTACAGTGAGTGTGTGCGAGTCGGTCAGTCGCTCCTTTGTCCTCGTCATAGCCAGTAAAATAACAATAGCATGTTGGTTTCAAAGCACTTGACCAGAGGTGAAAGCACCTTCGAAAAAGAGAGTCATGCAGAGCTATCGTGTGACCCTCGCCTTGAAAGCCGCACAAAGATTTTCAAAGGACTCGGGGGGTCGAGGCATATGACCCCACAGTTTAGCCTTTCATAGAGTGAGTGGACAAAGACATCCTTTGGTAAAAATATGTCGTATGTGAATATTTTGAAACCTGTATGAAGGCCTTGGCATTTGGTGTTTCTAGAGTCTTTTTTGGCAAAGTGATTAGATGCAGCAACCCCATCTTAATTTTGCACCTGAAAGCTCCTGATTTTTATTGAGCATGGAGGCGTTCACACAACACCTTTTTTAAAACACAAGGTGTGCCACATAGGAAGCAGGATGTACTTCTTAGAGGGCAGGTTAGCACATTTGACTGACAAGCAGGTAAGACAGTGATTTAAGAGAAAGTGAAAGACTGAGATGATCAATTTTAAAATGGACATATTTAATAAATGAGGGTGTAATGCCATTAACATGTATTGAAAAATCGAAAAACAGTGTGTCGAAATATTGAACTAACACCGAGTCACCCCTTGGTCTCTTGTGTGTCATCTCCACTGTCAACGAGGTATCTGAGTTTTTAATCACAGTTGAGTGGGCAGTGAGAGGCTTACATTACGCATACATTTATGCTCAAATAATTGGACTTTTTATAAAGCAATTATAAGGTTGTTCTTAAGTGCTCAGTGTGGTTGGGTGATGAAGTCAGGTACATTGAAAGTTTGGATGCTGCACACATTTGCCAAGATGTCAGTGCTGTTTTCATAACGCCAAAACACAAGAGCAAACAGTCAAACAACTGTACAAACTGTATACATATAATGAATGGTAATGTTAGAGTGAATTTTAAACAATTATAATGCTATTAACCCACATTTTATATCACCAGTAAAATAGGCTAAAACTAGTATATGCCAGCAAGGAGTTCCTTCTTAAAGAAAACTATGGCCTTCTTGCATATTATATCACCAGTAAATAGGTTTAAACAGATAAATGCCAGTAAAGCCTTTCTCCTCTTACAAGACGACCAGCCCACTTACAACTCAGAATAGCACCAGAATAGTTCCAGAGGTTGTGATTTTTTTAATTTATTTTATTAGAAGGTAGAGCAACAGGCATTTAAAAAATAATAATTATAGAATCTACCTGAGCCAAACCAATGTGTGTAGTATATAATTAGAGTATATTTCAGCATAAGAAATAGCAAAAATGGAATCTTAACCTTAGATCATGCCTGAATTTTGGCCTATTTACTACCTGTAAACAAACATATCGTCACTATCCAAAGAAAAACAAGCATCTCCAAAATGGCAACTTTGCAGGAGAAGGCAAAAACCTGATTTAATTTTAATTTATGTCAATGGAACCAGATTGTTTTACCATTTCTTTTGGTCAATTCATCATAAAATTTACACACAATGTACATAGCAGCTGATGTGCTTAAATGATGCAAGTAAAAAAAAAAAAAAAAAGATTACCGGACAAAAAATTTGTCATCTTGCGTGTTTAAGATGATAGTAACTTCAGGCTCCTGCAGATGGCATTGTGTGAGGATGATGGAGCTATAAATACCTGTGGGGTGTAATGTTTGGAAAATGGATCGCAAAGCATGTTAATGTTTGGCAAAAGGGAGTGATTGCTTTTTTTTCTTCTTTGAAGCAAGAGTGGATGAACACTGATGTCACCTACATCCAGAAACTCGTCCAGTCCATGCCAAATCGAATCATAGCTTCACTCACATTATTCATGCTCTTGGAGGTATTACACGCTATTAGGTACGTTTCAGTCACAGGTGACTAATTTTTGTGCGGTAAGCTTATTGTATTATTATATTTTTATGTATTATTATATTTATTGTATTGTATCATGGTACATTTTCTGAGTACATAATGGATATCATCTGTACTATATAAGTTCAGGGGATTTGAAGACCTCTCTGGTGGAACTGTGCAAGCATCACTACTAGTACCATGGTGCAGTACCTGGACCCTACAGAGGTTGAACAGGTAGTCCAACTCCTGAAGGATGATACGTGCCATTGCCTGAAGGTTTGCTGTGTTTCCCAGCACAGTCTTAAGAGTATGGTGGAGATTCCAGGAGACAGGCAGTTACTCTAGGAGAGCTGGACAAGGCCATAGAAGGTCCTTAACCCCTCAGCAGGACCGGTATCTGCTCCTTTGTGCAAGGAGGAACAGGATGAGCATTCCCAGAGCCCTACAAAATGAACTCCAGCAGGCCACTGCTGTGAATGTGTTTGACCAAACAATCAGAAACAGGTTTCATGTGGGTGGCCTGAGGGCCCAACGTCCTGTAGTGGGCCCTGTGCTCACTGCCCAGCACCGTAGAGCTCGATTGGCATTTGCCATAGAACACCAGAATTGGCTGATCTGCCACTGGCGCCCTGTGCTTTTCACAGATGAGAGCAGGTTTTACCTGAGCACATGTGACAGACGTGACAGGGTCTGGAGATGCTGTGGAGTGCGTTATGCTGCCTGCAACATCATTCAGCATGACCGGTTTGGTGGTGGGTCATTGATGGTCTGGGGAGGCATATCCCTAGAAGGACGCACAGACCTGTACAGGCTAGACAGCGGCACCCTGACTGCTATTAGGCATCGGGATGAAATCCTTGGACCCATTGTCAGACCCTACGCTGGTGCAGTGGGTCCTGGGTTCCTCCTGGTGCACGACAATACCCAGCCTCATGTGGCGAGAGTATGCAGGCAGTTCTTGGAGGATGAAGGAATTGATACCATGGATTGGCCCCCCCGCTCGCCTGACCTAAATCCAATAGAACACCTCTGGGACATTATGTTTCGGTCCATCCGACGCCACCAGGTTGCACTTCAGACTGCCCTGGAGCTCAGTGATTCCCTGGTCCAGATCTGGGAGGAGATCCCCCAGGACACCATCCGTTGTTTCATTAGGAACATGCCCCAACGTTGTCAGGCATGCATACAAGCACATGGAGGCCATACAAACTACTGAGTACCATTTTGAGTTGCTGCAATGGAATTTTGGTTAAATGGACTAGCCTGCTGCATCATTTTTTCGCTTTGATTTTCAGGGTGTCTTTGAATTCCACCCTCTGTAGGGTGATCATTTTCATTTCCATCAAACGATGTGGCATCCTTTCGTTCCTAACACATTACCCAGTCCATATGAGGAAAGATATTCTGCATGATTTTTTTTCCCCATTATGTGTTTTCAAAGTGTTCCTTAAATTTTTTTGAGCAGTGTACATAGTACAGCTTTAAAGACCAATGCAACAGGAACACAAAGAGACCTTAGTTAGTCCTGTTCAAATAGATTTAGTGCAACTCAGCTAATGAAAATCATTGACAAAAACACTGATATGTCTATCATGAAAACGTCCTCACGTATAATTACAGATGTGCTAACTTCTTTTCACTTAAAAAATCAACTAAACATGTCTTTTGACCGGGGGTATGTAAACTTTTGCATATGACTGTGGATAGTACTGCTAGAACAAAACACAGAAGAAGAAAGAATGCTATTATTTGTGTTTAAAAACAGAGAAGGCCTCCTCATCTGATTGGTCAGCTGTGATGACGGCGGTGTCTTGATGCATTGCTGCCTATGCTGTCTCATAAGTCAGTGCCTTAGAAGGCAGCATTGTCCACTGTGTCAGACACAGGGTATTATGGGATGTGTAAGTGTGCAGTGAATGATACAAACTGTTTCAATCTACAGGTGCATACCCAAGCTCGACTGCTGTGAAATTAAGCTATGCAAGCCGGGAAGACTGCATGTGTTTTTAGGTCAGTGCCCTCCTGAAAATGTTGTCCAGTTCCTGTGTTTTCAGATGCATCAGGAAAGAAATTGAAAGTAATTTCACAGCCATTACTTTATAGTGTCACGTTTGATGTTTCCTTCAAAGCTCAGAGACGGAGCAAAGATCCCGCTCCTCCATTTTCTCACCACATATTTGAGATAATTGGCCACAGTTTGAAGAAGCAGCTGTCATTAATGAAAAGCCTGGTTCCTTCACCGTATCCCTGAAATTAAAGGCTCAATAGACATAAGGTCCAGTTTCATGGTTGTGGACCACGGGCCATTCTCTGAATGAAAGCCAAAATCAAGTCAGACAGAATCCGGACATAGCAGCCTGTTCCCAACATGCAAGAGGTCATAATGTGCCCCCCACTACCCCCAGCTGCTACCACTAACATTAAATGCCTGGAAATTACCCTGCTTGATGGTTCTCTGTACTCCACCCCTGTAATGAACAGCTGCAAGGGCTTGCAGAGCATCATCTCTGAAATACGTGCAGAACAAACAGTTTTCAGAAGAAATGAAAAAGGATCTGCTTAATCTGATCTCTACAGGCTACTTTTTACTTGTCACATTCTCTGAATATACTTACAGGGTTGTGGTCGAAGGCTGACAGGAGGATAATGTCTCATCTGGACTTGCTAACTAAGAGATATGGCTTCCTAATACGCTCCTAATATCAAATAAAAGGAGAAATTCCAGCCTTGTGTATTTTAGGGTAAGATTGATTGGTGTGTGGAATCGTTTTCAGTGACACTCCCCACTAATAGGACGTTTGAGGACAGACAGTGGTGATTTGTTGGACTGTTTTGGTGTTGAGATCTAATCAAATACAGATTTCTGTCATTCTAATCATAACTTGAGATTAGGGAAGTAGCATCTCCATCAGGCAAATCATCAGAACGAGTCTGACTTTTGTTTTTTCAACTTGTTCACCCTCAAAAATCACAGTTATTGCATATTGTAGCTTGCAGATTCAAACTTTCAACCTATTACACATTAGTGTTAGAAGGAAAGATAAGGAATATTTTATTGTAATTCTTTTTTATAGAGGAGAAAAGAAGATTTTGTTGTTTCTTGACATTGTAATAATGTTGAAATGTGCAGATTAATTTAAATGCAATAATAAGTCTACCTCCTAAACTAGAGATATACTTGCTGTTAACTACGCGTTCGCATATGCATGATGGCTATCACGCATATCCTGCCTCTGTGTGGTGGGTCGGTTGAGCATGTCCTTAGAAATTAATGCTACGCATATGCAAGTGCAGTACACACAAAAACACAAGGGGCAATGCAGGCACTCAGTGGCACTAAAATGGCAGACAGATTTGAAGAAAGACTGTGCGACCAAGTCCGCAATTACCTACATCTGTATGATGTTTCCCTTCCGCTGCACAGTGACAAATGTGCTTGTAGCTGGCAGGAGATCAGTATATTCTTAAATCGATATAGAAACAAATTTGATGGAAAATTTTATGGAAAAAACGGTGGAAAATGCTGGACAAATGGTCTGCTCTATAGGCAAGTATGTAAACAGCTACGTTCATGATGCAGCCGGTTGTTTATGTGAACGCAAGACCAAACAGCAAGTACCTCTACGCTCAAACTCTGTTATTAACAAAAAAAAGAGGATAAGATTATTTCTGAGAGTTTTAGATTTTCTACTGGGTTGTCAGTGCTGCTAAAAGTGATAGGGATGGGATTGGTGAAAAGTGATAGGGATGGGATTGGTGAGCCATCCTACAGGCAGCCAACCACTAATGCTTTCACATGGCCAGTGGAACAACAGGGTTGTGCTGGCATTTAGGGCCAGCATTTGATGATGCCACATATGACCCAAAAAAAAAAAACACTACAGACAGTCATACTCAGTGGCACAACCAACTGACATCTCCCGGCCTGTCCCAAAGTCCACATTTGTGGCTTCTGGTTTTGCTTAAGTATACACAAACGTGACACATTTCTGAATTCACTCATTACGACCATAAAGCATGAACATAAAGCATGCCTGAAGCATGCAGTTGCAAAATGGCTTTATTTGTGGCAGACCAACACATAGTCCATAGAAGAGGCAGAAGTCAAAACACAGGCAGGCAAAACAAGTGGCAGATGTGTATTTAAAACCAGAAAGACAAGACAAGGGTCAAAACAGTGATACAAAGAAAAAACACAGTACTCAACACTCAATAGATAAAACAGAGACATTGCAAGCAAACAGGTAAAATAAAGAGGTATATATGGAAGTCTTAATGAGTCCAGGATCAGCTGCAGGTGTGAGTAGTGGAGGAAGGTGGGTGGAGCCAGGGTGGAGCTGGAAAAGAAAAATAAACAAAAGCACATGGCCTAGTCATGTGCACTACCACCAAGGCCAAGGAGGGACCAAACGTGCAGGTACGTGTGCAAATATCTTCATGGAACAGGCAGTTCCTCATGTTCTAGCAATGTAAATGTTCTTTCATGGTATTTTCAGTAGAAAAACATGTTTTAATGGAAATGGTGGTACAGTGAACATTCTGTTGTTTCAACTATAGCAGCTGAGAAAGCCATTTTGGCATCCTTTTCAAAGAATTGTCAGAACCTAGATAAAAACATTACAGTAAAATAAACATGTCTTCAAAATTCTTCAGTTGTTCATCAAGTACCCCAAGCTGCAGTGGCTGCTTTCATAGAGGGATTTATAAGAATCCATTGCATGCATTGCCTTTTTATTACAGAGGGGTTTATAAACACATCGTTTCTGATTGAGTAACACCTCTTGACACACCCATTAAATGAGAGAAAATGTACCTCAAAGCACTGCACACCGTTTTCCACCGTTTTGACAAAACATTTTGTCATTGTCATTTAACATGGAAACCCTAACAAAAATGGTACACAACGTTTTGACTGAACATATCCAGAACTGACATCTGCGATTTCAGTGGTAGGACAAAACTTTACACTGTGGACAACTCATATAAAACATATATGTAACTTGCATGTAACTATATAAATGCACTACATACTGTAACAGTTACTTTGTAACTATATACATGCAGAAAGGCTGAACTGTTAAATCTGAATGCAAAACAGCATCATTTTAAGTATTATTAGAAATTACTCTAAAAACTAAAAATTCATACAAACAACTAATGACAAATAAGAGCAACAGGAGATGAAAAACGCCTTACAGGGAGTGGAAGAGTATGACTAAGAATAAGGGACTTTTAGAAGAACTTATGATCATAGTAGTTAGTAAAACTCTAACTAAATTTATTAGGATATAAAATTTAAATATACATATACAAAATTTATTGACCAGTATTATCAACCATGGGAAATATTTATCCCCCTAAAAGGACTATTGCTTTCATATCACTTGGACCCTACATGTTACAATGCCAACAGCGTGATAATCTACTCCATATATACTTATCCCAATACTACTCCTATACAGTTTTCATGAAAGGGTGTGCTTAGTGTGCATTTAGTGTGGACTTGCATTCTGTGCTTTTGCATATTGTAGAAATGGAGCACACTAACATTCACCATGCACATGAACATATACGCCTGTATACAAAACCACAAGTGTGAAGTCCACTGTCCATTTAAACTAGCGGGGGGCGGGGCATGGGCAGAACATTTTCCAAAATGTGCAATTTCATATTCAGTGAAAGCAGTACTGCAACTCCAGTAAATGTTAGTTTAACATTCACTCATTTCCACACTATGTAAATGTCAGCTGCATCATTTCTTACTGGTCCCTTGCAAAGATATATAATGTTCTAGATATTAACAAGCAAAGTTAGTGAGCCACACAGGGTCAAAACAAATAGTTCCCATACTGTTCAAGAAAAGGTTTGTTGTGATATGCTATTATATTATACCTTATTATATTATATGCCTAGGCCAATGTTTCTCAACACAGACCCACTGCCCTTTCAGCTCAATAATGTGCAAAAAGCACTAAAATGTGCAGGGTTGAGAACCAGTGACCTAGGCTACATGTAGTACGGCACCACGCCTGTGCCTACTTGACTGGTTGATTGAGTGGGAGTATCACAAATCAAGAACCCATCCCACAAGACATGTGCTTGAAACCGAACATCTGTAACAGAACTGGAAAAGATCCACCAAGAGTAATCCCAGTTTACGCCTTTCGAATACCAGCGACACCATGGAGGACACTTTGAGGACGCCCTGCTGTTATGAAGATACCTCTATGCTTTTCCAGTGCATTCCTTTCATCCTTGTTCACTTGATAGCTTCACTGTGCACCTGTTTGTCAGCCGTGACTATGGAATTCCGTCTCATCTACTTTCCGACATCACAATGTTATTCCTGCTACTCCCATCCATAGCCATCATTTTTCAGCATGACACATGACATGTGTTCACGTACGTGTAAGGAACCATTTAACCTTGGTGCACTGAAGGGTTCCTGGCTCCTCTTTCTAAGGAATGTACACCTGCTCTATCACAGCCTACACAGTGTATTTTGACTCAATTACAGCATGAACTATCATTGAAAACTACAACTAAATATATAGCTAAAGTAATTAACTTGAGCAAGCTAAAAAGTCTAAAAAATAAAGATCTCAAAAGGGGTTCCTTTGAGTGATGCCACAAAAGAACCATTTTTGGATCCCTAAAGAACCTGTCAATGTTTAAATGGTTCCTTAAAGAAAATATACAGAGAACCAGTTAAACGTTTAAAGAAACTCCACATAATGTAAAGGAATCTGTTTTAAGAGTCTAGAAGTTGTGTGGAATTTCAGAGATAAAAACATTTGCCAGCAGTGATGAATCATCTCGTCTCATATTCAGCAAGGTTTCACACGTTCCCTCGTGAGTGATATCACATCGCTGCGACTGCAGAGTTATGGCTGGGGCTTTTGCGTTGGACCTCCGTTGTTGGTCAAGGCTGACCATCCAACTGGGAAATGCAATTACACTCGAGCGGGCTTAGGAGCACACGGAGCACATTCTTTGGAATCCTCTTTGTTTTATCACCACACAGTGGCCTGCTTAGATGTGTATTATTCCACCTGAGTAAATACTGTACAGCTTTTCTCCCACATAGGTTTTTGAACGTGTCTTCGAAGAGAAGGTTTCTCTCCCTCTTTCTCATTCTGTCCTTCACCCTCATTTGTTACACTAATAACTGACTCTCTGGACTCTTTAACATCTGAGTGTAGCTTGATTGTCTTTTTTATGCATATCCCGTTGCCAAAAGAGATATTCTCGAATGTATGAGTTGAGTTAGACAAGGTGTATAAGGTTAATTCCTGGTGAATTATTAATGAAGTTCAGTGTATGGACCAATAAAGTTCCTTCTTAGTATAGCTTGATTTTGTATAACTGGTTTCAAATGATATGACATGCCAAATTCCTTGCATAGTTGCTTCTTAATGTAATGTACAATAACAGGTGCACAGATAACCAGATCATGTATGCTCCATCTGCTAGAAAATCAGATTGCATTAAATTAATTTAACCTGATATTCCACCTTACACTTTGAAAACAGGATCTCTGTACTTCATCTTTCAGACTCGTTTAAAAGTGAACTCTTAAAGTCCCAGGGAACACAGAGTAAAATACACACATCATCAAAAGAATAGTTGCATAAATAGTTGCACCCAGAAGAAATCAACTGACAGGAATGAAACTTGGTGGGAAGGTTTGACATTGCGAGACATGCAAATGATTTAAGTTTCATGCTCAGCTGAGCATGTAACATAAGTAAAGATGGGCCTTACCGTTGTACATGATTGACCCAACAGCCACGATTGCGGACATTCAGCAAGCAGTGATGCCCTCCGTGAGTCATCCTGTTAGTGCCAGCACCACTGGCAGACGGCTGCACAACACAGGACTACATGCACGCAGACCGTTACGACAACTGCCCTTAACACCACATCAACATCGCCAAAGACTGCAATGGTGTCGGGCCAGACGGTCATGTAATGACTCAGAATTGCAGCAGGTCATCTTCAGTGACGAGTCCCACTTTTGTCTTTGTGGAGACAATCAATGAATATGTGTGTGGAGGCACTGTGGTCACCGTCACTGTGGTATCTCTGAAGATGAACACTTTGTCCAGAAGGCCTAGCGTCATTCCACCTCCACCCCTGCCGCAAAATCTGAACAATGAACAATGGGGTTCATGAACAATTGTGCAGTTTGAGAACATGTCATCAGTCTTGACAGAGACTTTTTCCGGGGACCTTTTTCAAGAACAAATTTGAGAAAAAACTTAGGAAGAGATTAATGAATGAAGCCCAATATTTGTGTCTGGATAAACGAATAAACAGGCATTAGGCAGCTACAGACAAGTGCTCTGGCTTACTAGATTCTGGTAATGCTGGGTTAGCTTTAGCTCACCAAGTTTCTCCAAGCCTGACCTCAAACCTAGTCAAATCACCTCAAATCACATCAGCCATGTGATTGTTTAGGAAAAGCTTATTGAAACATTATCCAAGATTAGGACCGCCCAGTTTACATTGAGAAGAGTAAAATTTGGTTAAATACAGTGAACATTTATTAGACTTTGAGAAGGTGTTAATAATACACAATTTGATTTAGGTTCCCTGGGTCTTTAACTAGATAGCTTTTATAGCAGTTGTCATAAAAGTGAACAGTTCAGTTTCAAGAACAAAACCATGCTTTTAGTCATCTTCTGGTATGTATCTGCAAATTGTTTTTGTAACTTAAGTGTGTTTGTTGATTAGTGATGACTACATCGTCTTAACAGCGTATTCTGAATACATTTAGCATTCATTCAGAATGTAACAGAATTCATCGAAATGTATTCAGAATTTAGAATTCATACAGTACATATTGATAATGGACATGGCAAAACTCTAGAGGTAATTGAGGTTTGGAGGTAATACCATTTTTTCACATGTAAACATCTAAAGTGTGCAAAAAGAAACTCATGAGTTTCTTGAAAGGGATTTTTTTCAAATTGTTGTTAACTGGTACTGGTTGGCAGGTTTCTTCATTAAATAATGTTTTTAGCACGTATCACCTGCACTCTATTATCACTCCCATAATCCCACTCCCATCTCAGAAACTAAGAAAACAATTAACCATATCCCAGAAACAAAATTTTGTAAATCTGACTACTAAACTACTACTTATTTTTAATTAATGAGTTTAAAATAGCTAGTTAATATTATAAAAGATCTGTCAATAAAATACAAAAAAATTATAAATATAATTCAATATAACAATGCATATATTTGCCTGTTATACATTGACAGACATTGGAATTTTGTGCCTTACAACCTTTATTTGCTACAAATCTTTGGTCTACTCATGACATCAGGCTATAGGATCCTATGTTCTATCTATTAGGATAAGACGTCTTAGTCTTAGCATGTGGCCTAGGAAAATTCGTCCTTTAATTATTCCTTTAGTACCAGCTAGGAACAGTGTAAATCAACCTCATTAAAAAAAAAATCACAGGTTTCTTTTTGCACACTTCACATATGTTAACATGTTCACATGTGAAAAAAAAACGTGATCATTACTAAACATTTGTGTTTGTTTCACACTTCACATGTGAAATACATTTGACTTCTATAGGCTTAACATATAGCTAGAAAGTCTGTGCTAAAAATCTGATTCAACTTGTTGGTAGATTCTGTCTAAAATGTAACAGACATATTTTACTCCTCATCCTGCATATGTTCCTAAGAGTGAACATGTCATCGCTCTGCTATTGAATTTCACTTATCAGCTTCCTGCTCCGGGCCACCATCTGGCCAAGCTGATATCACTGTGCGCTTCTTGATGCAAGACTATTCCTTCTTGTTTAGCTTCACCTCCTGACAAACTAAATCTGCTCATCTTCTTCAGACAGAGGAAAGCCTGCTATCTGTCACTGACCACTGGCTGAAACGAAAATAGACTTTCTTTATACATATTTATATATAGTAGTGAGTAAGCGAGTAAATATTTTAGCTTTACACTGCATATGGTATACAGACATTACAGCAGCGCTGCAGCGTGCCAGATGTGAAGTCACTAGACTTGCTAGCATTGTTGCCTGCAGTACAATCACTTGAATTGTACAATTAGAGTTATTAGGGTTGTCAAAATGGTCACTCAACTATACTGATTTAGTAATGTTACAACCGACTATAATAAACTAAAGTAACATTCAATAATACATGGCCATAATACCTTTCTCGGGCTATTTTCAAACAAAAAAATTATGTAGTCAATGTTTGGGTTTATTGTCACCATCAGTAGCTACTGTAGTTCCATATGAATGTCGTCCTGGTGAACATATTTTCAGTGCAAGTCAATGTAAAAGTTTCACCTTTCAGTCATGTGGAAATCCTGAATATCCTGAATAAATATCTAATATCAGTTTCAAACGAATCTCTAAAACCCAACAATTTACATCATCACTCAGAGACTAAACATCGCAAATATACTCTATATGAACCTAATCAAATTGAGCCAGAACTTGCAGCTCTCAAGTCCAGCAGTCGGTTAGCTGCCAAACAAGATCAGCTCTCATTAGTTGAGTCAGAAAAATCTGATCTGGACTGCATTTCCCAAAAGTGTTGTTGAACAGCCACTGATAACCAGTTAAATCTTGTGGGTCGTGGAATGATCGGTTGTGTGGATGGCATGTTGCAAAAGTTTAGGAGCTTCTCTCCTACAACATCCAAATGATTTTTGTTGACATTCGAGAACGATGGTTGATGTATTGAATCATTTGGTAAAGAATAGCAATTTGAATTATTGTAATGTCAGAGATTTACACATCAAACGACAGAGACTTATACTATCCCATTCACTTTCAAGGTAAAAGAAAAGAATGAAATGAACGCTCCAAATTTCTTTCTAGGCCATTGCAGTGTCACGGCCAGGAAAGTGCTGTGAAAACAGTGAACCCGTGGGCTTATGGTGCACCAGCACAACTGCTTCTGGATCTGATCGGCAGTCCGAGGGGAGCTTCTCGCTGAAGTCCTGTGCCAATTCAAACAGTGTCATGTTTGAACACCTATTTCCACTGGGAGGGGAAAAAAAGAGCTGCAGTGCTTTAATCAGAATCTTACAAACAGGCAGGCCTTTGATAACGGCCCACGCTGTCCATTTATCTTACTTCACTGAAGGGTGTGCTGGCTTATGTCACCCACTTTGATCCTGCTTTTTGGAACACGACGTCGGACATATCTCTCCTCTGCAGTGCTGCTCCTGATAACAGCCCTTAGTTTGGGATGTGTTGCAAACTCCGCGAAAGAAATTTTAATCCCTGACACTTCCTCCTTCTGGAGTGAGATACGGACTATCTTCCTGCCTTCATATAGCCATAGTGTGCTGTTTGTTTTTTGAACCTGTCATAACCGTTGTGACCTCTCTGGCTAAAGAGGAGCTGCAACGCTGTATATACAGTGCTGTGGAGTAGCAGGGCAACAATATTTGTCTTGGACGGACTCCTGGTGATGAGGCCAATAACAGCAACAGGTCTCTTGGCAGGTGTCATGGATGGGGGTTCTTACAATAACGCAGTCACACTGCTTTGCATCTGTGGCGGAAGAGGGAAACTCGAGCGTTTACAGAGCGGAGCTGTGCAAATCATGCTTACTTTGACTTCGATTACGATTCCTTTAAGGGACATTTAACATGAGTGTAGGTGCTCCCACAACGGGTTTCAACACCTGGTTCAACAAATTAGCCGGCCTCCTCAGCCAAAGGCCCAATGTAATTAACTAAAGCAGAACATGGGGTGCATACAGACTCATACATGTGCTATAACTTATAGCTAACCCCTTAAAATGATATCATTCATTTGATAATATATAAAGAAGAAATAAATGTTAATGATTTTTTAAATGAAACTTGAACATCTCCAAAAAACACACCATGTATGAAATTTGTTGCTGGTTCAACCATGCTTTCCCCAAAGAAAATTCTGATTCGCTCCACCTCCATCTGTACTACGTAGGGCACTACGGCCACCAGGGGACCCCATAACAACTTCTACTTTATTAATGTATCAATGCATTGTCTGAAGCCCAATTCGAGCTGGATTTGAGAGTCATTAGATCCTTGAATTTAATCTAGTATGAATCTGCCATGCTTGTTGGTTTTACAAGTCTGCAACAGTTAACAGTTTCAGAGTTACTTGCCTTCTATAATTTCACAAACTCAGAGCTCCCTCTGTAAAAGTAGTCCTGAACAAATCGACGTCAGAGTTATGTAAGAACACACCCAGGTAATAGAAAATGGCAACTCTATTTTATTTGATCTTTTCGTCATGCTTGAGACCAGGCGACAAAGCTAACAGCTAAAACGTAGCTTAATGTAATCCATCTCCTTAACCTTCAAGTTAATGACAAGACTGCTTAAATCCACATTTTTGGTGATAGCCAAAATACAAGGTGTGGTGGTGTGGTCGCGAGTGGTCGGTGTAATGAGGCTGCCACAAGGAATTCGGAGAGACGGTCCTGTTAATTTATTTATATGATATTGCACGCGTGTTTAATATAACAGGCTTCAAAAAGAAAAGGAAAAGAAAAAGACAAGAACGTAAAACATAAAATAGATACTAGGTTCCTGTCGACCTATAATAATACCTTCCACTACGTATGCACCTAGCTGCACTTTAGCCCCGACTGACCACCATCTTCCCTCATGCCCCTTTCATACCCCATAAGCTCCTCCCACTACATGGAGCATACCATCCATGGGGTTACCCGAAAGAGCATGGGACAGAATGTCAGTTCCCCCAGTTCACCTGGTCATTGACATTCTGTACATTCAACCTCGGAGCTCATATGATAATTATCGAGAAGGTTTTACACAGAGACTTTACACAAAGACTTACACAAAGATAGCTTTATAAATAATATTAACTAAACGTTATCCAAGTGTAGGAGTCGTAAGATGTGACTAGTGATGTGTCTGGCGCCTTGACATCATCACACAAGCATAAGGAAAATGAAACATTTTGAAAGTACCTGTCACAAGATAATACATATTCTGTCTCGTCACACAATGCTAAACCTCCACACAGTGATTCAAGCTACAGGGAATAATTTGGGGAAATTACACAAGAATAAAAAAAGAAAGGAGAAAATGTTTTGCTATGCTATGCTTGTAGTAGAGCCTAACAAACACAGTCATGGTTAACTCATTTTACAACAGCAGTTCTTAACATCTTTCTGGATGTTAATCCAGGTTTAGATACTCAGACTGTGATTAATCCTCATGGGCATGTCCATGAACATGTGACATTTATGACTAACATCCAATCGTGTGAAACATGAGGAGGAGGCTAAAGAAGGAAAAAGAAATCATACTACTACTAGTATGGAGAAAGATTCTTTCTACCAGTATATACCAGTAAAAAAAACAAAACAACAACAACACAAGTTGCTGCCACAAGTTTTCACTCCAGCTAATCCTAAAGTTCAGGAGGAGATTATTGTAATGAAGGAACTATTCCTATTTACCCAAGTTGACGGCAAATACTGACAATCATTAGATAGTCTCCTTGTCATGATGTCTACTCTCATTGGAAAGATTATTTGGACTCTCCTTAGCTATTCAATCTGGCACACCTGCAAGTGATCTGAGACTCATTAACTGCTTTTTACTGCCTGTGCCCCTCTGTTTGGCTCAGTGGTTTGTAAAGCCTCCGTGTTTGATACCGCAGTTCTGAGCCTGTTTCTTAGTGTTGATTTTTCTGTTTTTGTCCCATTCTTGTCTTTCTGCATTTTGACAATGGAAATGCTTCTTAAGTTGCCTGCTTGTGTTTTAACCCCTGCTTTGATTGGAATATGTGCATTGGACTTCCCCAAATAAAGACCAACTGTTCATGCCTCCATCATGCCAGGGTCGAGAATATCTGTAATTTAATCTGTAACCCCAAACGAGCATCCAATCAGCACCAATATATGAATTAGCCACTTATAAATGTATATAATTCAGACAGCTTGTAGGAGTTGTTAATATTAATATCACAGAACATCAGCTAGCAAGACCCCCAAAAACCAGACTGATTTATGGAGGTGCAGTGACTACTGAAGAGATCTGCGATTTTAATCCAGTACAAATCTGCAAAATCTGTAATTCACAGAACCTGGAGTTTCTAAAATGAGGCCTGATATAACTCAGTTCCTTAATTCTTAAGTGCATGCCTTATCCCACATTAAAATGAGATCTAAAGTCTTCTCCATCTTTTTATTATTTTTTATTTGCCATATTTACCTTTTAACATCACAATGTTATTGTTCGGAAGTGTAGCGCATGTCTTGTAACACTGATGTGAACATCCACGGATGATGTTCTGATCTCGGATATCTGGGGCAATTTTAGGAAATTACACAGATCCTTATGTTGCCGGGCCTCCTCTAGCAAAATGAGTCCAACTGAAACAGGGCTCAATACTTTCATTTTTTATAGATCATTTGTCATTTTGCTGGTGAAAGATTTCTGGTGAAGTATCATCTGCAGTATGATCGCCTGTGCACTCTGCTACAACCACATAATAACAGGAGGTCAAAAGTGATAAATGTTGTGTAGTATGAGAAGTTTAGAGATTCTGAGGTTTTGAAAGTCAGGTTATGACCATTAGGCGTAAATGACATCCTGCTCAAGATTAGATTCATCTTAACTCCAAAGACGCTGACCTGTAAAGTTATGAGAGGATTTGAAGTGCAGGTCCCTACAGATTTAGTACACTGTAAAAAGTGTTTTGAATTAGGGTTATTCAGCCTAAATATGCACTCAGTCTGGATCTCAAGTTCGAGTGGTCCAATCATAGTCCAAGTAAAGTCAAGGCAAAGTCAGATAAAACTTGAATGTGATCCAGTTGCCAAAAATGGTGGAAATCAGCTTTCCTTCAAAAAAGCGTGTGAGCCAAGCACATTGTTATATTACGCCGGTCACACGTTAATCATGAAGTTACACCAGTGTTCATGTTAGGGATGTACAAGGGTGCACAAGTGCTTGATTAATCATTCAAGGTGCCAGTATTAAAGTACAGAAATCACTATTCAGTTTCATCTCAGACAAATGGAGAAAATAGTTTAACATAAGCATGTTGACAAGGACACACTGTAAAGACACTGTAAAGATAAAAAATCTCTTCGTCAACATCCAGTGTTGTGCCAGTTAGCTGCAGTTTCAGTTGGAGTTCTCTTAGCATTTTTGAATAATAATAGTTACAGTACCAAAGCTGTCTCTTAAAGGAGTATGCCTTTACCTCCAGACCTATATTAATTTTGGCTTAGATGGGACATTTTATGTGTTTATTCCTTCCCTGTGGTTAACCCAACATCTGTGCATTAACTCTAGTGGATACTTGAATAGCAAAAGTAGTTGCAATGTACAGCCATAGTTCATTTGCATGGAATTTCTTAGTAGATAACCTGGTAAATTGACCGCCCCGACCCGTGCAAAAGGTTGGTAGACTGTCAGTAATTAGCACCTCTTTTAGTAAATCTGACCCTAATTGGTTCATTTTGAGGTGTGCAGCCCTGAGCAGGCCGCTTCTCTATTGCAGATTCCGTCGTAATTGTAGGTACAAAGGTTACAGTAAATGAAACCAATATCCACTCAGCAGACTTTTGGCTCGAGTTCAAAGATAAACACAAATACCTTATAAGGGCATCTCCTGCTGTTTTAAGACATGAAGAAGACAATAAGAATACTGCTTGCCCAGCAGTGCCTTGTTAGCTAGGCTCTGAATTAGCAACGGCTTCCTGTTTAGCACATGATTAGCACCAGGCACCTTGCAGTGTTTACACTGAAGTAGCCAGTGGTCTTTGAGAAGTAAGCTTAAACAAGCAGGCCATGTTTTCTTTCCAGTGACACATATAGCTGCCACTTATACAGATCGAATCCAGGGCTTCCACTGGCCAGACTCAACGATCAAAAAACTGATACTAAAAAAAAAAAGTCTATTTTGCAAAGGGAAATTTATGATAATGGGTTGTTGAACAACTTTTAAATTACAGGGAGACTAACAAAACTCTGGTTAGCATCACAGCACAGCGGTCATTACAGTGTTTCAGTCTTTAATGGCTGCAGGTGGGACTTGTTAAGCAAGGAGTCCAGTGTTGCAGTTAACCCTTGTTATCACTGCACATCACCAAGGTCCTTTCAACACATTTTCTAGCCACTTAATTTTGTTTATAGCTGCTGCGAACGATCAGCTATTTGTCACAATGATGGTGAAAAGTTCCACCTTGCTAGCCGTTAGGGCACACACGCACACAGATTTTGAGCCTATGCACGTCTACGGACCGTAATATTTTTTACAGTGATAAGAATTATCACAAGAAAAGTGATAAGAACTTGCTACATGGCACACGTTTAACTGAGGGTATGTCAGTTTCCTTCACTGATAATGCAACGTTTACTTCTATACTTCTATATACTACTTGCTTGCTTTTTTGGCTATTACTTTCAATCAGAAACCAGTAGGGGTATATTTTTTTGTGAGGTACACGATGTGTGTACTTTTCATGTTTGTCACATTCATCATTTATCACATTCTCCATTACATTTCATTTAATCTTGTTTCCTTTTCAGTCTAGGTCATAGTAATGTTACAAGTGGTCTAAATAAAAAATATGGAGTTTGCCGACTCACGTTTATATCATATTTTGCATAATTAAGAAATGTTAGTTAACAGGAACTGTGCAGGTCATATTAAGGTCTGGAAGAGGCAAGAAAAAAATCCAAAAGGACGGCTTATAAGATTGCAAGAACAGCAGGTCCAAACCCACATTTGACTGCAAAAGACCTTCAGGAAGATTTAGCAGACTGGACTGGTGGTGCACAGTTCTACTGTGCCAATATAACCTTTATGGAAGGATCATCAGAAGTAATCCTTTCCTCCATCCTCACCACAAAATGCAGTGTCAGAAGTCTGCAAAGGAACATCTAAAGAAAGTTATGCATTTTGGTAACTCTGTGGACTGATGAAGTTTTTGGCCACAATGAGTCAAGATATGTTTGGAGAAAAAAGGTGTAGAATTTTATGAAAAAACACCTCTCTGGCTGTTAATGTTGGGGGCGGAGCAACCATGCAGCCTGTGGCATGAGGAACATTTTATTGGTAAAGGGAAAAATGGATTCAACTGAACACCATCTATAAAAAGCTGAAGATGAAAAGAAGAAGGCTTCTACAACAGGATAATGTCCCAAAACACAATTCAGAATTCCCAGTAGACTCCCTCAAGTGAGGCAAGCTGAAGGTTTTGCCACAGCCTTCACAGTTCCCTGACCCAAACATCATTGATTATCTGTGGACAGACCTCAGAAGAGCAGTGCATGCAAGATAGGAATCTCACAGAGCTAGAAGCCTTCTGCAAGGAAAGACAGGCAAGAAAAATCCCTAAACAAGAACTGAAAGACTCCTAGCTGGTTACAAAATAGTGTTTACATGCTGTAATCATTTCTAAAAGGCTGTTAGCAAGTGACCGTCCAGGAAGGACATTTTCCTTGTTTTTCGTAGTTATTTTGAAACTGTAAAAGATGGAAATAAAAAAGTAAAAAATAAAATAAAAGACTAAAATATTAAAGAATGTGTCTATGGGAATCAGACCACCGTTTACTTGCTTAGCTATTCACACTAAAAAGAAATTTTGACCAAACTTTTGCATGCCACAGTACCATAGACGTGGAATGTTCACTACTACAGAGTGGTCCTCATCTACCGTGTGTACTGGAATATGATGGCGTTAATCCAGCTGTGGTAATCCTGCAGGAACTCACTGTATACAGTTAATCTGCACCTAACAAACAAGTTCTGCTTGGAAATATTTACAGCAGCAGTCAACAGGAAGAGGAACTCCCAAAGAACGCTGAAACTCGAGCATAATGTATATGTAAGGATTTTCATTGGAATAGCTTGGTATTGGGGAATATGTACGCAGCCTGTAAGGGCTGTGTGAATAGTATGAACTTATCAGTTTGGACTGGATCCATTTCAAGTCCGTTGAAGGCATCTTTTAACACTACGCAGAACAGTTTGTCTAAGGTCCAGAAAGACGGCCTCTCATTTTTAGCTTGACGTTGGACAAGCCCCAGCTAAGAAGCGGTCTTTCAAGGTCAGTTTTGTGCCCTCCTTCTATTATAACCACATTTCCCTTCATTTTGCATATCAGTACGCATTCGAATTCCTCCACTTGCGTAAGCATAACCACAGCGCTCCCACAAAAACACACTTTCAGGCGTGCTGAGACATCACTTTAAAAAAAATGTCACACTGCAACTTAGTTTGGCCTTCCAGACACAATCAAAATAATTTCTCCCCTGCTTGCGCTGACAGAATCAAGCCTGTTTTCTCAAGAAAGCTCCTCAGAAAACTTTAAATGTCACTTTTACAACACGGCTGTTTACTACTCTTATGATTTTCACATGAACCAAAAGCCGAACAGTCCACATCCTTGCTCGTAGCCCAGTGCTTCCAGCCCTATACTTGATCCTGTTAGGTGGGTGGCAGTGGTAAGTGGTAAAATTTGTGAGGCTAAGCCTGGTTTCTCCATTAAAAAGGGCACTCACAAGCTTGTACTTATTTCTTCATTATATTGCTGACCTTATCTGATTTTACTCATTGTACACTGTGAAATATGTGTTATTTGTCACAGTTGTTTGTTGCGTATTTAAAAGTCATTTCCACTCTGTGGGTTTAAGGCATTGGATGAAGTAATGTTTTCGATCCTAAATATAGGGTGAACTTGTCTTCCTACTTAAGCCTATCGTACTCTTCAAAGGCCTAATCATATCCTTGTTTCCTTGCCGTGTTTATTTCCGTACATATGAACCTTTAATTACCAGACTAAAAATCAATCTTTAACGGGTCTTTCATTTGTTAAATTGTTTTTGACCACTGAAATTATTATCTGGATTTAGCCTCCAATAAAATGTTACCACATTTGCAAGTGCTTATGCGAATGAAGTGCATGGCAGTGTCAAACTCCTTT
The DNA here is from genome assembly GCA_034552555.1 of Semaprochilodus insignis. Taxonomy (NCBI): domain Eukaryota; kingdom Metazoa; phylum Chordata; class Actinopteri; order Characiformes; family Prochilodontidae; genus Semaprochilodus; species Semaprochilodus insignis. The sequence goes on along the minus strand of CM067499.1, from coordinate 9,528,159 downwards.
TTCATCAGCTTAAATGAAAAAAATCCACTCCTGATCCAATCCACTTTGGTGTTATTGATTTGAATAGTGGCTCTGATATAGCAATATGAGGTGCCATGCATTATTATTATCATTTTTTTAACAGGTGTAATTTTTATTGGTCGGCTTTTCTAAGTAAAGAAAGCCTTTTGAAATATCATTGAACTAAATTGAGGATGCCCACAAAAATGATGTGTCACTGATGTAAATTTTAAACATACTTAAAAGTTATAATAGGCTTAATTTATTGTTTAAAACATGTTATTTATTATTAAATGCTAAAGTCATTTGTTAATATAAATAAACAAAGATATTGATGAAGCGTACGTTAACTATTTCTTTGGAAAAGAGTCAAAGTGGAATGACAGTCCTATTTAAAAAGAATAAAGTGAAGCTACTGTACAGACAGACGGCAAAGGGAAAACCTGAAAAAATGGAAAACATGCTTTCATACAGGTGTACTGCATGATACAAGTGAGCATTTAACATCCTACTATTCTCTGAGGTATGCATAAATATGCTGAGCAGGCCTAGTTGACCTCAATTTTGGATAAGAGGGGTTTATTTTTGGGCCATGGAGCTTCAGTCACAAAGACTATCCAGCTAGCCTGTGTTTAATCAGAACAGTAGCTTAGTGACATCTCCATAAAGGCGTATGAGAAATACACCAGTAAATAGGATTGGAAACTAGTCGAAAGCACTCATTCAATGAGTATGATGCTTGTGCATTAGTGTGATACAAAGGAAAAATAGAAGATTAGTTATTCGTTACCATGTTTGCCAAGTGGGCAAGTGCAAGTGTACATCAAGAGATTAGTACAGGTGTGTTGGGGAGGGGTGACTGTATTATGCTGTAGGGGCACTTTCTGTCCTTTTAGAGGAAAGTCCTTTTAGAGGAAAGTCCTTTTAGAGGAAAGTCCTTTTAGAGGAAAGTGTCACTGCAAATTATTCTGATACACTGAGGGTATTCAGTACTGACAAATTATCATCTTCTATGATGAAATATTTCTTTCCAAAAAAACATTAGACAGTGCTCTAGAGGGAGTCCTTTGGAGAATTGTGTTTCACCCCACAAGTACAGTTCCAAAGACTTGTATAGTCTATGCCAAGATGCATAAGACACTTTATTTGGTTTGTTCGCCAGTCTTTAGGGCAGGTTCATACAACGCAAATTTACAACAGCAATAAGGTGTTGATTCATAAATAGGGATTGCCAGTGATGCACCGATGTGTCCACACCTTTATCTCCTTTAAATATGGCAGTATAGATTCATAACACAACACAGTCCTACAGAAATAAAGGCTGAACTACTCTTTTGATCATTTTTATGGCAGGAAGCCAATGTGGATTAAATTATATTTTCTACAGTGCTTCCAAACATGTTTGGTTACACATACAACACATTACATATATAATTACAAACTCAACTGATTAACTAAAAAAAGTATATCGGATGGAGCAGCACAGCAAACCTTCTAACTGCTGTTGTAGAAGAACAGAGGGGGAAATGACTTGCTCAAGCAAGATTTCAGATTGACAGACTTAAGAATGACATATTTAACTAGTTGAAATGTAATTTGTAATGACATGTGTAAATTAAAAATTTTTTAATTGTAATAAAAAGTAATCAAGAGTTCATAATTGAATTTCAATTATAATGAAACTTTGTTAGCAAAGATCACTACATTAATTTTAATTAATTAGAAATGGCTTGCATTATTATTATTTAATTATTTGTTTGAAAAACTAAATCTTACATGCTATTCATCTGCATAGTAAAACAGTTTCTGATAAAGAAAGTTGGTTTCCTGATTAAAAGTAAGAAAGCATCTTTATCAAACAGATGCACTGTTAATGTCAGCACTTCTTGTAAAATTTGTAGTTATGGTTTCTTTGGTTTTGTTTCGTTTTGGCAGGCAACCAGAGCTTTACTTGGCATGGGTCTTTAATATGTAGGAGCTCATTTACATGTCGATTCTGCTTGGCTTGTGCCCAGGACACCAGTGAAAATACCACAGCGTGAAAGATACCAGCACACTAATTACCACCATGCTGACTTTATAAATAACTCTTATTAACTCAGACACACATTTTGCACGTTTTATGAATCTGGCCCTGAATTTTGACAATTAGAGCCTTTCTTGCTAATTAGACTCATTTAGTGTTTGGTTCGCCTAAAAGAAGTCTTTTCAGATCATATTTGTGCAATTGCTGGCTAGCCACCAATATTGACTCCTAATTATGTTCTACCTACCTTTTAATATGGAAAGTTAACTTTAACTAGTATAAACATTCATTTCAAAGCGTTTGGAATTCATAAGCCATGAGTGCAGAGCTATTAGTACTAGCCTAGATTCATCTGGCCAAGATTTGTATGTGCATGTACGTGTGTGCCGAGTGTTATTACAATCTATCATGTCTTTGTCAGTGTGGCAACAAAATTGACAAAGGAGAAAGATTTTTTTTCTTTTCCCTTATTCCTTTGTATCATGAGCACTAGCCTTTGCTGTTCTCAAGTTGTCTTTTGTAAGCACAGTTGTTGAGTACACACTGGCTGATGTAGGGCATGTCTGGGAAAAGGTTTGTGTATTATGCCACACAAGTAGATACCGGATTAGTCACTGGGCTCTGCTGTGCCAGCCTTCGCACTGCTTTGCCACTTACCATGTCACTCCAAGTATGTATAAATAGTACTGCCAACCACATAAAGTACAACATAAAAAGAACTACTTCACAGAAGAGTTAGCCCACTTTAACAATTACTGCTAGCAAATGCAATCAGCCATTGCTGGCTCAAACGATTTTGGGGTCAGTATTAGACTTCACAAATCATTGAGGTCATGTCGAAGACTTGTAATTCGATGAAACTGGTTGAAAATTGTTCTTAAAATTTTGCCTTTGTCATGACTGTCTACCTTTATATTACAGGTAAGAGCAGATAATACACGCTAAGGTTAACTCTGTGTAGCTGAATGGCAGAGTCAGGGATGTTTCAGCAATCCCTCACCCCTCCCTGTGTAGTCAGTTGCAGTCTGAGGTTACATCCAGTTTGTTATTAAGGGAGCAAAGATTCTAGAGATGTATGGAAGGGTTAAATTCTTAGGACTAGTCTTTAGCTTAGCATCAAACCAACCATTAAGCAGCCATTACAAGTTGTTAATTTTTCAGCATCAGTAAAGAATCATTTGTTCATTTGTTCTGCCAGTGTGTATGTCCTTTCCTCAGTTAGTGCTTCTTGACTGCTCCACATCTTTTCACCTCCTAAGTTGTCTCCTCACGGTGGAAGGATGGACAGAAACACCTGTGTATTTTATGAGATTTAAGTAAAAGTGAAGCTTGATTTTCTCTTCTCTCTCAAAGATGAAAGCTTGAAGCTTGACTGTTTATCTAGTGATGACAGTTTTGATGGTCTACCAGTTTTTGCACAGTTGTTAGGACAACCACGTTCTCTGTAATTTTTAGCAATTCCAGTTTTGAAAACACCTGTTTTTTTTTCTTTGACTTTCCTCTTGCTGTAAATAGATTATTTTGTGTCTGATATATTCAGAAATATCTCATGAAAAATAGAAAAGTAGTATAAAGGTAATTTTGGCTGAAACAAAAAAAATGTTAGTCTCTGACTTTTGCATAGTGCTGTAAATACACTATATTGTGACACAACCATCAGATATCTGAATACTGCAACATACATGTTTGTCCATACCACTGTAACTGCATTTGGAACCCTTACTGACAAATAGAAATCCTAAATGACGTATCTTTCATTACTCCACATTACAGTTAAGAATGTTTTGCTCCTTCTACTATGAAATTACCATGTCAGGGTTTCAGAGCAATAAAACGTAAGAAATAATGGAGCTGTGGGATTATTCAGTAGCCAACAAGGAGGCTTTTATTTACTGGCTAATGCTAATACCCTCCCAAGGGAGGTGATTAGGAGGAAGATCTAAATCCTGTAATTTAAGATTTAACTAGTTCAGCCTTGATTTTCTTGAACCGTCATCAGATCTTCCCTAGCTTATCAGAACTTCTGAATGCAGTAGCTAATGATGCTTGACATAAGAGCATGTGAAGAATACATGTTTTCTTTTAGGTCCCGTAGTAACTTTTCGGTCAACTTGTTAAGATGTAAACATCCAAGGGTGGAAATTGCGCTCCACCCAGTGCTTTGAAGACATGCACCCTACCCGTTTTTGTGCCCTTTTGTCTGATGATTATAGCAAGTTTTCTGCATATTGTGATGCTGTTTCTACATTTTGATTTGTGTTCATTTGAACAATAGACTTCAATGCTTTTGTGAAAGGTTACACATTCTTCACAAGTATTAACATGTTCTCCACAAACTTCTGCTTAATTGTAGGAAAGTTGTGCTCTAAAGTTGTGCCTTTCAGTGCAAAAGTATGAAACATGAGTGTATTTAAAACATGTCCATAATGTTGTCTGTGATAACCATAATCATATAGAGCTAAAACTATGCCATGAATTGCTGCAGTCTCGGCTTGTAGCCAAATTTACCTGAATACTTAGGGTCTGCGATCCCAGCACTGGCAAAATGAATCCCAGAGGCCCAAGTGGGCAGATGAAAAGCATTCCTCGACCTCTAACTGTAGAGTAAACAACTCAACTATCAAGCCTATTTCATCACCATTGTGTAATTTACGGTGGAGAACATCAAAGATGGGATTTTGTTGAACTGGCATGCAGCTGAGCATTTATACTATGAGCAACATTGTTACATAATGATTTTTCAAGGCCTGCAAGTTTAGAACAGTGTAAAAGCCAGGGGACTGAATATAATAAAATATCTTGAGTCATTTTCCTTTTTTGCATGTTACATAAATGTAAAATGCTCTGCCTGTGTGGCTTGTTGTTTCTCAGAAATGAATGTCCAGTTCTGAAAGGTTAGCAAAATGTGGTGCTGCTAAGGTCAAGTTACACCTTTTGGGCTTTTTCTTTTTTTGAAAAGTTAGGTACAAGGAAAAATCTCTCAACACGTGGTCAGACAAGTCCTGCAGTGGTTTCCGAGCAGTCATGTGGTCAGATAAAATGTGGGAATTAGAGAAATATCTCAACAGTGTCCTAGTTAGCGGCATAAGCAGGCATGCCGTGTCCAAGAAAAAGAGAAAATAATTGCTTCTCCAGGGTTTTTAGAATGGTGTTCTCACAGAGGTGCAGCAGACAACACCCTCACCCAAACCCCCCACCCAAAGCCCCATTGTAAATGCAACCTGCACCTGTGCGGGCTTCTTTTGACACCTCCCGTGACATTTGCGGAATCACACCCCTCCTGATCAAAGTATCCCGGAATCGTCTCTAGCAGTGATATTAGATCTCGCTGAGATAGGCTTTGGTGTTTTTCCCCCTCTGTGTTGTTGTCAGCTTTTCTGAGAACAATGAGTCAACCACTGTTATGTGAGAATGAAATGACCGCAGAATCTCTGCTTTGTAAACATTGCAAGAACCAGGTGCTTAAAGCAACAGCTTGGCAAAAAAATGTATTTGGACAAATTTCCCGTTAACCCAACTAAAGTCAATCAGCCAAGACGTATTTGGTATCTTTGCACATTTAATTTTGCACCAGAGCTTTGAGGTCAATGTGGCTAACAAGTAATGGAAGCTCCCTCCTTTTAGTCACATACAGCAGAGATGTTTTCAAGTTTTCACTTCATTCGAGTCTGAATCAAGTCTCTGTGTTGGAGTCGAGTCTGAGTTGAGCTTTATTATTTGTTTTGTCCATCAGACTAATGTTTTTTCTACAATGGAAAGCTTGCTATTCTATTCTCTATGTGAGTTGCAGTAGAACAAAATGACAGTAATTACCATCCATGACATGATGTAGCAAAACTGACAAACATACATTTTCTGCACTGTTTAAAAAAATAGCTTGAAGTAATATGCAAGCATTGTTAATCTCAACTGATAATTATTACAATCATTATAAATCAATAAACAAATAAATAAGAGAAATAATTAGTTGAATTCTATAAATAATCATACTGAATTCTGTGATGGCATATCCATCTATTCCGTTTCAAACAGATTATCCCCACCCATTCTTACTGAAGTTATAAGTAGTGTTTCATTCCAGACTGCTGTTTGAGTATGGGCCATTTGGAAGAGAGCTCATTAACAATTCAAACGTAATGGCATAATAACAAAACAGCCTGTTTCATTCTAAGGGATAAAGGCTGGAAATGTACATATTAATTATGACTGTTTTGGTACCAAAAAAAAACCACACAAATGTCATCATTTTTTGCAGACTGAAACTTCACGAGTCCTAATTTGCATTGAGTCATCATGCAGGTCAAGATGCTGACTTGCGTAGCAATCTCTATCATACGGTGTCAGAAACGACATAAGTCTAAGACAAAACTATATGTGCGATTACTCAACAATTTGAAAAAAGGTTGAGGCAAGTTCATTATGACTTAGGCCTGCAGTTGCATGATCCTAGTTGGTGGGGCATAAGCTGATTAATAACTATATTAGCCTCGTATCTCCAGTGCAAAACTAAAAAGCTTCTGATAGAAAACATGTCCTAGCTGTCCTACTACATTTTGAATAAGGGGAGCTGTGCTTTATGATGGGTTCTCTCTTTCTTTTACCCTGTATTACTCTCATTCTGTCTACCGTTCTGTCATTCTGTCTAGACCACCTGGCTGCGCTGGCACTAGATGTGAATGGACAAGCTGATGAGGAAAAAACATGTTCAAACTCGGTGCGCTCAAGAGAATATTCTGGGCTAGGCCATAGTAGCAGAGTAGTCCTGGCTAAGGCCATGAGCCCCCCTAAGCTAAAGCCTTTTAGTGCCATTCCATGTGAATGGAGAACGAATAGAATCTGCAGGCCGAGGCAGCAGGGCAGAAGAGAAGACTGTCCCTCTGCACTCTGGCCAGACGGGAGAATTCCAGTGTTCACAGGGCAGGAATGTTATCACAGCACATTTGGGACTGTCCCTCCTAATTACAAGAGCGCTGGTTTGCTCAGGCCAGAAGCACTGTGTAATTATCATGATTGCAATGCATTAGGCTATATAATCTCTCTTTTCTCTGAAGAGAGGAGCCCTCCATAGAAGTCTACATAGTGTTTATTGTATATCAGGTAAAATGCAAGGTGTCAAAGGAAAGTGTGGAAATAAAAGATAATTTCAAAGTTTTATTTGCTTTTTAAATTAAGAAACTTCCCAGCGTCCTTAGCATTACTTCTAAAACAGAATGTTGAACCAAATCCAAGGAGTGCATACTGTCATGTAGGGTGTGTAAATATTGAATATCATAATACTCTGAAATTTCAATTCTCCAAATCACTGTATAAATTTGTAATTAATATTTTAATTGAAAGATTGGGGGCAGACCATGGTATATATTGTGGTGTATTTAAACCCTGAATACATTGGACTCTTCCACTCTAACATAAACAAATAGTGCATAATGCTAACCTATGCATATGGTGGTGTGGTTTTTATACTATGACAGTTTTCCTAAAATCAGGTTTGAAAAAAAATACCTTGCTCACAATATCACAATATACTGCAGTATATTTAATCGGAACACCTGTATCATGATACGTATCTCATCACCAGGTTCTTGCCAATACACATCCCTACCATCATGTACATGAACTCCTATCAACCTTTGTGTTTTTAAATGCCAGCTGCCATTCACAATGCAGTCATTTTATGATGAAAAGGACTGACAGACATTCATCCAGTCATTCACAAACACTCAAACAGCCATTTAATGCAAGTTATTCATATTTTAGGCAATATTCCAGAGACGGTAAAAGAAAAGATATTTCAAAGAATGGAGTTTAAAAGGTTATTAAAAGATGTAGAGAAAATAGGACTAACAACCATACAAGACCTGGTAGACCAAGAAAACTGTCACCAGGACTTAAAGCTTTCATCTTTCAGAGACAGGCGAAAATCAAGCTTCACTCTTGATCTGAAGATCTGAAAAAATCTACAGGTGTTTCTGTCCAACACTGTGGGTCTGAAAGGATGTCAGAAGACTGAAAAGAAAATAATAAAAAGGAAAAGAACAAAACAAAGAAAGAAGCTGCTGGAACAATGGACTGGCAACCCCAAAGTCCAGACCTCCGCCCCCAGGATTAAACCTGAATTGTACAAAGAAGAAAATGCAACCAACTTCTAAGACTGAACTTCAGAGTTCTGGAAAAATATCCCTGCAGATAAAAGAATGAAGGCTGCAATAAAGTCAAAACATGAATACACTAAACACTGAACATTTAAATATCATATTAAATTATATATATCATATTAAATGTGTAATATACTGTTAAATATATGGTTTCTATTTGTTCTGACACAAAAAAAAGAACAATTTTTAATTAATGACCATTTTGACTGGAAATGACAAATGATGGGGGGTCTCTAATTTCTGCACATAGTGTAATAGAGCCATTTTGGAGACATAAGGTTTCTATTGAACCTTTTTCCATTGATAGTCTAACACACACTTTCTACACTTTGATATCGTCTAAATGATTTCTGCTTATTGTCATTGGTTGGAACACTGTTGTTACCCCCCACTCACCCCCCCCCC